>JZKD02S1732750.1:45668-64920 GCA_000966675.3 Picea glauca
AGTCATGGATGATGGAGATCAAGAAGCTTAGATCAACATTCGAGGTTGGATTCCGTACCCCCCTTTCCATTCTGCCTTTAATGAAGGGGTGGGGGGGTCCGGAATGGGGTGGTTTCGCGTGGGTCCCCCTAAAACCACTCTCACTTCTCGGCGATGTATTAAGGTTGGTGCACTTTACCTGGATCTAAGGACTGTTTATTCATGATCTTGCGCATCTGATGGTCACAACTTAATATGGTCATTTGACCCATCCTCCAACGTTCCTTCTACTTGAAAATGATTTGTCTTCTCAACAAGAAATTGGGTTTGATCCCATGGTCGATGGGTATATGAATAGTCAAAATATCATCCTTTTATATGTTCACGATCCTCTCCCAACCCTTAATCCCACAGTCAACTTCTGATCGAAAGGCAGTTGTTCTTTTCACAGTGATCGAATGGTTGTTGAGTCTTCTCACCATTTCTATGCATTTGATCAACTCTGCAATCCTTTCACTGATCCTGACGACATCTTCTACACTCTTTTCTTCCTTCAGAGCTTCCTTCATGCACTATCCTTTCTAAGCATCATTGGATTTTTGATCCTATAGTGATCAACAGTTCCTTCTTCTTCCTGAGCTTTGGACTTCTGGTTATTTACTTCTCCTGTTGACATCAATGACAGTTATGTCCAACAGAAACTTGTTCAAGTTTTCCAAAATATGGTCATAGAGGAACCTAATTGAGATCCTACCAAAACTCCAAAGGAGAAGGTGTAAAGACGCATGGTCATAGATAAAAATTGCACACAGTTGAAGGGTGTGTGGGAGGAGAAATGGGTAATGATTAAATGGCCATAACTTTCTGCTCAAGACTCATAATTGAGAAAGAAAGCAATCATTACAAATGTCTTGAACATAGGAGTCTAGATAATCACCCAGAAATGTGAATTGAGCTACAAAATACACAAGGAATCAAAAATAATGTTTTCTAGTGCATTTAAAGGGCATAATGATGCATGAATTTATAGATTTGTTAAATTCTTTAGTTTAACAACTCCTATTGCCTGCACATTTTGCATATTTAAGGGAAAATAGATAAAATCATAATCAACAGTGAGATTAGAGACATGGAGGAGGAACAAAGGACTTATATCCATGAGGATGAAGTCATGGGATTGTGTGTCAGCATGGGTAATGATGGAACATAATCAAATGGGGATGGAGAAGGGAAGGAGGAAAGCATGAATTTGGTGGAGACTATAAAGATTCTACAAACATATGTGTTGATTTATAAATATGATAATGAGATATTTATGAAAGCCAAGGAGCATCAATATGGCATCAACATCAGGTTGTTGTAGAGTTTGGACATAATAGAGAAGAAGGTGGATAAGGGGGAATACTCAATAAAGTCAAATAGCCACAAATCTCATGATAAAAGAATAGAATCTAGAATTTTTAATAGACATCACCATCACTCACCAAGGCATTCAGTTAGAACATCACACAATAGTTCAAGTCCATATCCTATTTGAAATCATAAGAGGAGGTCTAAGGTAGATGAACTATAAGTCGAAATTGATAAGATCAGGCATCCTACCTTTGATAGTGAGAACAAGAAATATGAGAATGAAAAGACTTGGTTGTTGTGGATGAGGAAATATTTTTAGTCGCACAATTATTCCTCCCAGATAGAAGGAAGAATTTCCACTTATGAGTTGAAGGGAAACAAATCAATGTGGTGGGATTAATTTGTACAAGTACAACATATTGATGAAAAGAGGATTACTTGAAGGTAGTTCAAAAGGTATTTTCATAAGAAATACTTAACCAAGCATTATTATGATAGGAATGTGAAATATTTATTTGAACTCAATATTCAGAATATTGTTGACGGGATATTTCCCTCGCGACTTTGGGTCAAGTCACAATAGATTGAGACTAGATTGAGAAGACTGAAATCCTCCCTCACAAAAAAATGTGCAAACCGAAAAATTACTAATTTTCGTTAGGAGAGAGTAGGGAAAGAGAGAAGGAGAAAGTGTGCACCTTAAACCCTTCGTTTGATGTCGATCCCTGCTGCTTCTTTTCGAAGCGCTAGTATTGACCTATGTTGGAACAAGCCGACAAAATGAAATCAAGACAGATGATGCAACGAGGTAGTTATGTAATCGAGTAGCATATATATCATGTTTTATATCCAAAGAAAGTATGAAGAATGATAACATACAATATTGCAATGAACAAAAAATTGGAGGCAAAGAGAACTCTTTTATTAACACTAAATATCAAAGTTAGTTACAACCCGACTCACTTGTGGAACTGCTTCGAAGCCAACTGCCTAGGTTCCTCCACATATCCTTCAAGAATCTACTCAACGATGAGTATATTCCTTGGATATCCCAACAAGGATAAGTAGACACCTTATGAGTATATAAGAAGGAAGAAACATTGGAAAAGGAGTTTCAAGGTTGGGAGATGATACTCAGAGGATAAAAGGAACAAGGAAGCTTTCTAGATTTCAACAACATAACCTTGCACCAAAAGGATTTTACTAGTTCTAGCCATTAATGGTTCTTTATATATTCCCGAAGGGGTTAGGGAAGTTGGAATCTATTTTATACGAGCATGGGGATGTCGGGAAATGATCCCAACCGAAAAACCCACCCGAAAACTCGAAATTATTTTGTTTTTCATTATTTTTTAGGAAATTTGTGGGCTTTACAATAACATGTCACAGATGTCTGCACTTTGCATCAAAGGAGCTCATGGATATGTGAAAAATACATTTTTTTTAGATTATTCGGATGAGGCAAGTTGGTAATTTGTCTGGCAAGCCAATGAAAAGAGTTAGGCCATGAAACAAATGCATAGGTGTGACATTTTGTACTATAACACATGCCCCCTAATGTGTGAGGTCAGAAGGGAAAAATGATGGTTGAAATACATTATAAACTCAGAGAGGCGAGGATGCATTGAATAAATTCCATGAAGGTTCATGAACAACTAATCCAATAACAACAACCATCATCAGACATCAAGTAATAGTATTCTCTTCCCAAGTTGGGCATACCCATTCTCAAGAGTGATAGGAGCATGGCCACTAAATCAAGTACACTGTGGATCCATGATATATGTGAAATATAGCTATAGTACATGGACATAAAAAATACAAAGTGGATCCATGTGACATAAATGAGGTAGCAAACATGTCCACTAAAATACACAGTGGATCATATCCATGAAGAGATGCATAGTGGAGCTATGTCTCAAAATCAATAATAGGGGATATATGGGACCAATGGAAATATCAAGTTGATCCTCTATAAGTAAAAATGCCTATGAGGTGGCACCATATGGTTCGGGAAGGATAAAAATATATGTGATGCGTGTACTTCACCTGATGTATTCACAAAGATATTTCATGGTACATGTCTACACTATGTGAATAGATGAGTCTAAGTCGAACATAATGATACATCATTTGATTACTAGTCATTGATGTATACCATTAAAAAATGTGGCAGAACCCACCAATGATGATAATGGGCATCAAGGTACAATGGTACAATCTAACAAGTGTGAGTAAATGAGCTGATGTAAAACACCTGGTATAATATATCGATCAAGGGACGTTAATGTATTCCCACTATCAATAACGAGGAATCCTGCTACTGATGACTCCAAGCACCAAGGTGATGCAAGAGCATCGCCAACAACAAGCGGGAATGGGGCAAGCCCAAAAGAATTTTTGGCACATGATGAATTGTTTGAAATATTTTGAAGTTGGATGCGCCAAACTTAAATGTAATAGTTAAGAAAAAGTGTACTTGGAGATTTTAATCAGACCTTGAGCATCCCGCTCTCATCTGAACGACTAAGAGGCATTTATGCTAGTAAATGTAAGTAGGTAGATTTGAATTATTATATTAGATAGTTTTTAGGAGCCAAAGGGAAAACGAATATAGACACCCTCACTTGTATCATTGTAACATTATTAGCAGTGTAATCAATCGAAGAGAGCATAGGAGAGAAGAAGCAGAGAGCTGTGTAAATTAAAAACCCATGTACAAAAGTTATGGATTAATACAAAAAATCTTTAGTTCAGACTCATGGTGTCCAATTTCTTTTTGTGTTGTACATGATGATTGATATATGCTTGTTTACTCTCAATTATGCATTTTCTTTGATGTGTGAATGTATGATTTCATATTTAATGTCTGAAATCTGAAGAGATGGAGAGTAAGGAATGAGTTCAATTATTTTTTTGTCTGGGCAAGAGTTTTCCTGCAAGGAGTGCAGTGAAATTGACTGCAAGGTGTGCGTTGACAAAATTTAGAGTTCGTCTCTGCAATCTCAAGAGGGATAACATTGTTCTCATTCTCGCAGAAGTGCAAGTTAAGCACAGGAGCCATGAAAGGAGTGCGCAGGCCGAGTGAAGTCTCAATGTTTACAACTTGAGCGAAATTGTTGAAGGATTTTCCGCAAGGAGTGCGTGTAGGAGTATTTTTGAAGACTCGAGTTGTGGAGAAAGATCAAAAGGGATAGAGTCTTCAAAGTCGTCGAAGAAAATATCAAGAGGGCTAGTGCCTTGAAGTATCAGGAGGAGGTGCAACGACATTGTTTTGCTGAAGGACAAGTTTCATAAGAGAACACTTTGTTCATTTCACATAAATCGCCAAGGAGGAATTTGATGGTCGAAATTCTCCGTGGAGAATTCGCAAAGTTCCAAGAGCCATCGGATCGTGTAGAGGAGAAAGGGAGTTACGGTTTAAAATCTTTGCATCAAGGTTCATGAGGTTGCGAAAGGCGAATTCGCAAAATACCGAAAGAATCTAAGCCATCCGATTGGGAGGACACGTGTCGCAAGATCACCCTTATCGGGGATTCAAACATCAGAGGTCAAAAAGGGGAGTTCTTCAACTTCGCGAGTGGCAAATCTGCGAAGAGGATCAGGACCATCCATCTAAGAGTGGACAGGTGGCATACTCGTCGACACGGAGGTCAGACTTTCATTGACCGATTCGGGTTTTTGTGAGTTGAAGAGTTGAAAGCTCAGCATCCGGATTCGCAAAGTCGTGAAGTCTGAAATTCCAAAAAGGCGAGAAGTTCCATCGTGGGACCCGCGTAGACAACGTGTCAGAATTTCCCCATTTCGGCATATTGGAGGATGAGAGGTCGATACTTTTGTCTCGAAATTCCTGAAGTGGCGAAACTGTGAGAGAATCATAGCCATCCGTTAGGAAGAGGATAGGTGGCAGAGATCAAGGGATCTCGCGAACTCTAAGGTTTGCAGGGTGAGAACCCAAGAGTTGCATGCTCCGAGTCATGAAGTTGCGAAATCAAGAGGAGAAAGGATAGTTGTTGGATCTAGATCACAGGGGGACCGTTTTATCAGGAACCCCGTCGCATTTCATGCATTTGGGGGTTCAGAGGTTGAACAGGGTCACTTTCGACTGCAGAAGTCGTGAAGTGCTGAGAGCTGAGGCACGAGCATAGGAATGTGGATGAATGTCAAACTAGGGCCCATGTGATAGACAAGTAGACACATGTCACCAGGCGGAAGGGAGTCAACACTCCATTGACTTCTTGCTTCTCAGGAATTCATGGGGTAAGATCATGAAGGAACGATGTTGAAAATCGCAAAGGTGCGAGTGGCAAAAGGAGCTAGTGCTTAGTCTAGCAGGCGGTTGCGTAAGGAAGACACTGATAGAGGAAGAACCATACCCGTATCGGCATTTTAGGTATCACATAATTGGAGGAGGAAGAGTCGGAGTCATGACTCGCGAACTCACGAGATTGCGAGCTATGAAAAGGACCTGTGGATCGATTTGAAAGGAGATTCCCGCAGGGAATCTGAAAGATTTGATCCGGCTCGAAGGGGTTAAAGAACGATCCTGTGAGTAGATCTCGGACCGAGGGCTGATAGGTCTGCATCAGTTTTGGTATCATAGCTTGAATCTATTTGAATATTTCAAACAGGGAAAGCAAGAAAGAAAATCTAAGCCATGCCGCCGAGAAGAAGAGATAGGCAAATACCCGATCCGCCAGAGGAAAGGGAAATGCCAAGAGGAAGGGGTAGGCAGGTGGCAAATGCAACCATGGAAAGAGATATGTTGGACATACGTGCCAGAATCGAATACATGGAGACAACACAGAGGCACACAACTGGTGTTGGAGATGTCAGTGATTCCAAAAGTGAAAATGAAGCTGGACATGAAGGAGAAGAGGTCATAGCAGAAGATGCAGCAAATGAATGCTTGATTAGGGTTGTTGCAAGAATGGGTGCTAAGGTAAAAATGGATATTCCAGTATATGAAGGAAACCTAGATGTTGAAGAGCTTCTAGACTGGATTAGAGCTCTGGACACATATTTTGACTATGAAGATGTCGAGGAAGACAAGAAAGTCAAACATGCTATCATAAGATTAAAAGGACATGCAGTATTGTGGTGGGATGAGCTACAAACTGACATATGTTGCAAAGGCAAGAAGAAGATCAAGAGTTGGGATAGGATGATCGTGAAGATGAAGGAGAAATTTATTCTTAGGGATTACCAAATTACTCTGTTTCGGAGAATGCTGAATTTGAGACAGAAGCTGATGATAGTGAAGGAATATACTAAAGAATTCTACAAGTTGAACATCAAGGCAAGTCATCACGAAAGTGATGATGAAAAGGTTGTCAGGTACATGAATGTTCTGAGATACGACATTCAGGATGAGATGAGCATGATGACCATCCGAACGGTGGAAGATGCTTATCAAATGGCTCTAAAAGCTGAAGAGAAGTTGAGTCGAAAACAAGGTCAAAGAGGCCGAGGCAAAAGTCATCCTAGAGGCAAATCAGTTTCCCAGGATAGAAATCGGAAACCCAAGGAAGAATGGAAGAAACCTCAGACTCAAACTGAGAGAGGTGGAAGTTCACAGAGAGGGAAGCATACCGAACAGAGAGGTCATTATGCTGATGGAAACATTTTTCCTCGTACCAGAGGTAGAGGAAGAGGAAGAGGTGGAGTAGTGAAATGCTTCACTTGTGGAAAGAATGGACACAAATCCTATGAATGTCTAGATAGAAAGAAAGAAGGTGGTGAAAATCACATTGCCGAAGCACACAGGCGGAATGTTGAGGCAGAGGATGATGAAGGCGGAAGATCGTTGATGATGCGAAAAGTTCTCTTAACGCCAGAGAAGGAGGTGGAGAGTTCGGTCCAAAGGAACGAACTTTTTCGGACTGCCTGCAAAACCAAAGACAGGGTATGCAAAGTCATTGTGGATAGTGGTAGCATAGATAATCTCATTTCTACAGAGATGGTAGAAAATTTGGAGTTGGATACTATTGAACATCCAAGTCCATACAGAGTTTCATGGCTACAAAAAGGACATCAGGTAAATGTCACTAAAAAATGTTTGGTTGAATTTAAAATAGGAGGGTATAAAGATGAAATACTTTGTGATGTTATTCCCATGGATGTTTGTCATCTATTGCTGGGTAGACCGTGGCAATATGACATAGATGTAAATCATGATGGGAGAAAGAATACATACACCCTAGAGAAGAATGGGAGAACTCACATGTTGCTTCCAATCAAAGATAGGGAGGTGAAACCTGAAGTAAGAAACACTGTACTTCTCATGAGTGGGAAGGAACTTCTTACAGAGGTTAAGAAGAAGGAGGAACTGCAATTCATTGTGGTTAGGAAGCCTAAATTTTTTTTAACCAGTACAAGGGTAGATGATTTACCAGAAGAGGTTCAGAAACTGTTGGAAGAGTTTGTTGACATAGTAGTGGATGAACTACCTCGTTCGTTTCCACCGATTGGAAGTGTGAGTCATCATATTGATCTCATACTTGGAGCTAGTTTTCCAAATAAATAAGCATACATATTGACGCCACAGGAGAATGAAGAGTTCAAAATACAGGTCCAGGATTTAATGGAAAAGGGGTTGGTTAGAGAAAGCTTGAGTCCATGTGGTGTTCTGACAGTGCTCAGTCTGAAGAAAGATGGAGGTTGGAGGATTTGTACTGACTTGAGGGAAATCAACAAGATAACCATTGGGTATATATTTCCATTTCCAAGGATGGATGATTTGATGGATTGCTTGAGTGGGGAAAAATTTGTTTCGAAGATTGATTTGAAAAGTGGATATCACCAAATTCGTATCAGAGAAGGTGATGAATGGAAGACAGCCTTCAAGACTAATGAAGGGTTGTATCAATGGCTTGTCATGTTGTTTGGCTTAACAAATGTGCCAAGTACTTTCATGATATTGATGAATAAAGTCCTGAAGGATTTCATTGAAAAATTTGTCATTGTGTATCTTGATGACATACTGATTTTCAGTAAAACAGAGGCAGAGCATCTGAAACATTTGGCTACAGTGATGAAGAGGCTACAACAAGAGACGTTGTTGATAAACATGAAGAAATCCTCATTCATGAAGACAGAGCTCATTTATTTCGGGTTTGTTATTTCTGTAGATAAGTTGAGGATGGATCCAGATAAGGTGGAGGTAATTAAGAATTGGCCATCACCAAAGAGTATATTTGAGGTGAGAAGTTTTCATGGATTGGATAGTTTCTACCAAAATTTCATCAGGAATTTCAGTGGAATTAGTGCACCGATGATGGACATAGTGAAGAAGAGACACAAGTCTTTTCACTGGACAGAAGAGGTATACAAAAGTTTTAATTTGCTGAAAAGGAAAATCACGGAACAACTAATTTTGGTGTTGCCAGATTTCAAAAAGACATTTCAAGTAAAATGTGATGCAAGTGGATTTGCAATAGGGGCAGTCTTGAGCCAAGAAGATAGGCCGATAACATACTTCAGTGAGAATATGAATGAAGTGAAAGTGAAATACTCCACGTATGACAAGGAGTTCTATGCTATTATTCAGGCATTGAAGAAATGGAGGCATTACTTAATCCCCAAGGAGTTTGTCTTATACAGTGACAATCATGCTTTGCAATATTTGACTCAACAGGAAAAGTTGAATGAAAGATATGATAAATGGGTTGAATACATGCAGAACTTTACTTTTGTAACTAAGCATATTTCTGGAACTGCTAACAAAGTTGTTGATGCTTTGAGCAGAAAATGTTTATTGTTTCAAGAGTTCAGAGTCAAAACACTGGGTTTTGATGATCTCAGGGACATGTACAGAGATGATCCAAACTTTAAAGAGGCGTATGAAGTAGCTGAGAATCCAATTCTCAGGGATAGAATTCAATGGACAGAATACATGATCCAGGAAGGATTACTATTTAAGGGTAATCAACTTTGTATTCCAAAATGCTCCATGAGGGATATTTTGTTGAAGGAGAAACTCAGTGGAGGATTGGTCGGGCATTTCAGTCATGACAAGACGTTCTCAAAGCTAAATGAGTCATATTATTGGCTAGGAATGAGAGCAGATGTCAAAATATTCGTGGACAGATACAAAATTTGTCAGCATTCAAAAGGGAAGAAGCAGAATGCAGGCTTATATCAACCGTTACCCATACCTGAGAGGTTGTGGGATGTAGTAAGCATGGACTTCATATTGGGGCTGCCAAGAACATAAAGAGGGTTTGACTCAATCTTTGTGGTGGTAGACAAATTTTCTAAAATGGCACATTTTATACCATGTCATAAAACCAGTGACGCAACTCACATTGCGAATCTGTTTTTCAAAGAAGTCATTCGACTTCACGTCTTACCAAGGAGCATAGTTTCGGATCGAGACACTAAGTTCATGGGACACTTCTGGAGAACCTTATGGAAAAATCTAGGAACGAACTTGTCGTTCAGTTCATCTTATCATCCTCAGACGGATGGATAGACAGAAGTTGTGAACAAAAGTTTGGGAGACTTGTTGAGGAGCTTGGTGACAGAACACCACAGTCAGTGGGACAATGTTCTTCCGCAGGCAGAATTTGCATATAACAACTCACTAAACAGAAGCACATGGAAGATTCCATTCCAAATTGTTTATGGGATGCAGCCAAGAGGAGTTTCGGAATTGAGGGATTCAGAATAGACTGCGACTAGAAGTGCTAGTGCAGAAGATTTTGCTGAAGCAATGAAGGAAATTCACAGCCAGGTGAAGGAGTGATTGCAAAACTCGAGCCAAGAGTATAAGCATAGAGCAGATCAACACAGGAGAAAACTTCAATTTGAAGTTGGTGATTTGATTTTGGCACATCTGAGAAAAGAAAGGTTCCCGAAGGGGACATATAACAAATTGAATATGAAGAAGATCAGACCTTAATCTAACCTATAATTAACATAAAATTAATATTTTTAGCCTATATTTAACATAGAAATTTAATATTAATAACATTAACCTAAATTTAGCCCTTTTTAACCCTAGATTGCTAGTGTGCCACCTCATTAAATCAACCTTAATTTAACCTATATTTAACATTAAATTTAATATTAATAATATTAACACCATGTGACTGACCCTAAATTTAGCCTATTTTTAACCCTAGATTGCTAGTAATGCTTAGTTAAATTAATATTAACAATATTAACATCCTCAAACCTAGGGCTTCACTTAGCCGACCACTAATATAACAATAATAACATTAATGCTACCTCACTAAATTAACCTTAATTTAACCTTTATTAACATAAAATTAATATTAATAATAGGGTTAACCCTAAAATTTAGCCTATTCTTAACATAAAATTTAATTAACACCGTCGGGTTATCATTTTAATTCATTAATTAAATACCTAATTTGAAAAACCTCCCCAAACCTAGGGTTCACTTATCACTATTTATTAAAGGCTCCTCTCTTATTTTTCCTCGGGCTTTTTTGTCCTGAAGATGGATCTTGTTGTGGATCTAAAACGTTGACGACAAGCTATCATTAGCACTGTGGTTCTTCCGACAAATTCTGAACAAATATCTCACCACAGAAACCGAAATGAGGAGATTGAATTACCCAATGGGATCAGGATTTATCCGATATTCAATGTCTCAAATTTGTACCCATACAAAGCTAAGGAAGCAGGAAAAAGTGATGAACAACCAGAGGTTCAGTGGAAAAAACAGATGCCAGTTGCAGAGAAGCCACAGATGGAAAACATATTGGACAAAAGAGTTAGTAAGAGGACCAGGAGAAAGGAATACTTTGAATACTTAGTCAAGTGGAAGGGACATCCAGTTGAATATGCCAGCTGGGAAAACAAAGAAGAGATTCAAAAGCATGGATAGACCGTGCGAGAGCTCATGGACAGGAGCCCATGAAAATTTTCAAGCGAGGGAGTATGATGCAGGAGCATCACCAACAACAAGTGAGCATGGGGCAAGCGCCAATGCATTTTTGGCACATGATGAATTGTTTGAAATCTTTTGAAGTTGGATGTGCCAAACTTAAATGTAATAGTTAAGAAAAATCGTACTTGTAGATTGTTATCAGACCTTGAGCGTCCCTCTCTCATCTGAAGGACTAAGAGGCATTTATGCTAGTAAATGTAAGTAGGTAGCTTTGAATTCTTAGATTAGACATTTTTTAGGAGCCAGAGGGAAAATAGATATAGACACCCTCACTTGTATCATTGTAACATTATTAGTAGCATAATCAATTGAAGAGAGCATAGGAGAGAAGAAGCAGAGAGCTGTGTAAAGTAAAAACCCATGTACAAAAGTTATGGATTAATACAAAAAACCTTTAGTTCAGACTCATGGTGTCCAATTCCTTTCTTTGTTGTACATTATGGTTGATATATGCTTGTTTACTCTTAGTTATGCATTTTCTTTGATGCGTGAATGTATGATTTCATATTTAATGTCTGAAATCTAAAGAGATGGAGAGTAAGGAATGAGTTTCAATTGTTTCTCTGTCTAAGCAAGAGTTTTCCTGCAAGGAGTGCAGTGAAATTGTCTTCAAGGTGTGCATTGACAGAAGTCAGAGTTTGTCTCTGCAAGATTAGGAGGGATAAAATTGTTCTCATTCTCCCTGAAGTGCAAGTTAAGCACAGGAGTCGTGCAAGGAGTGCACATTCCGAGTGAAGTCTCAGTGTTTTCAACTTGAGCGAAATTATTGAAGGATTTGTTGCAAGGAGTGCGTGTAGGAGTCTTTCTGAAGACTCGAGTTGTAGAGAAAGATCAGAAGGGATAGAGTCTTCGAAGCTGTCGAAGAAAATCTCAAGAGGGCTAGTGCCTTGAAGTATCGGGAGGAGGTGCAGTGACATTGTTTTGTTGAAGGACAAGTTCCGTAAGAGAACACTTTGTTCATTTCGAAGTAATCGCCAAGGAGGAATTTGATGGTCGTAATTCTCCATGGAGAATTCGTAAAGTTCCTAGAGCCGTCGGATTGTGTAGAGGAGCAAGGGAGTTACGGTTTAAAATATTTGCATCAAGGTTCGCAAGGTTGTGAAAGGAGAAATCACGAAATAGAGAAAGAATATGAGTTGTCCGATTGAGAGGACATGTGTCGCGAGATCACCCTTATCGGGGATTCATACATCGGAGGTCAGAAAGGGAAGTTCTTCAACTTTGTGAGTGGTGAAGCTATGAAGAGGATCAAGATCGTCCATATGAAAGTGGACAGGTGGCATACTCGATGACACGGAGGTCAGACTTTCATTGACCAATTCGAGTTTTTGTGAGTTGAAGAGTCGAAGTCGCGAAGTCCAAAATTCCAAAAAGGTGGGAAGTTCCATCGTGGGACCCGTGTAGACGATGTGTCAGAATTTCTCCATTTCAGCATATCGGAGGATAAGAGGTCGAGAATTTTTTCTTGAAAGTCCCGAAGTCGCGAAACCGCGAGACAATCACAGCTGTCCGTTAGGAAGAGGACAGGTGGCAGAGATCAAGGGATCTCGCGAACTCGGAGGTTCGCAGGATGAGAGCCCAAGAGTTGGGTGCTCCGAGTCACGAAGTTGCAAAATCACGAGGAGAGAGGATAGCCATTGGATCCAGGTCATGGGAGGACCATTGGATCAGGAACCCCATCGCATTTCGTGCATTTGGGGGTTCGAAGGTTGAACAGGGTCACTTTCAACTGCAGAAGTCGTGAATTGCTGAGAGCCGAGGCACGAGCGTAGGATTGTGGCTGAACCTCAAACTAGGGCCCATGTGATAAACAAGCGGACACATGTTTCCAGGAGGAAGGGAGTCAAAACTCTGTTGACTTCTCGCTTCTCAGGAATTCGTGAGGTAAGAGCATGAAGGCACGACGTTGAAACTCACGAAGGTGCGAGTGGCGAAAGGAGCTAGCGCTTAGCCTAGCCGACGATCACGCAAGGAAGACACTGACAGAGGAAGAACCATACCTGTATCGGCATTTTGGGTATAGCATAATTGGAGGAGGAAGAGTCAGAGTCACGACTCGCGAACTCGCGAGGTTGCGAGCTGCGAAAAGGACCTATGGATCGATTTGAAAGGAGATTCTAGTAGGGAATCCGAAAGAGATGATCCGTCTCAAATGGGTTAAAGAATGATCCTATGAGTGGATCTCGGCCCAAGGGCTGATAGGTCTACGTCACAAGGTACCAAATATGACTCTAGATCCCTATCCCAGAGAAAGATGTGTCAAAGTCGATGGGAAGAGATCCACTGGAAGGAAGGAATTAAGGCATCCTTCATCATACAACACTAGGGGTGGTGGAAGGCCAAAGATTTTCAATAAATCAGATGAAGAGACAGATACTTGTGATGATGATATTGACTTGACTGACTCGGGAAGGTCTACTTTTAAGGTTAGAAACTAACTGCAGAATCTTCGAATCAGGTTGAAAATATCCCTTGAACAAAATCATGAAACACTATGTGACTTAGGAAGCATGGAATATAAACTGGGATACAGTTGTTATACAAAAGGCATCAACAAATGCTCCATATGGTTGGAATAATAACCAACCCGGGGAGATAAAACTCAAAAACATGAAGAAGTCTCTTAAATCCATACTAGACCCAAAATGATGAGATATTTATTAATATTGTTCTTTGTTCAAGGGCGACAAGATGCTTCCAACACATGATATAAATGCTTTCCCCCCTTCTTTTTTTTATTTTTTTGGTCTTTTTCATATTATTAAATCCTGAAAAGGAATAAAAGAATGTTATAGTACAGTGGAGAAAATGAGTGTTGCGGGCAAACAAACTAGTCCTAGAGCGTAAGGAACATACCTATGCTCAATGCAAGGAACGCATGTTCAGGATAAGGACACTCATGGAATGTTTACTCCATGGGTAAGGTGTCGAGTTGCAAAGGCATAAATTGCAAGGCTAGGAAATGATAGGAATGCATAAGCAGTTGGTTCAACAATAGCATGTTGAATCGTGCATTAGGTGTAAAATCATGATTGGTTAATATGAAATGTAGTTACAACTCAAGTTTAGGAAGTAAACCTACCATGGTGGTATTTTTTTGTAATTTTAGTGTCCAGGGACCGAAAAGGAGTAAAATAATACCAAGGAAAACTCTTCTAGTCATAGTTTGACTAGAGTATTCATTTTTCATAAATAGTCTGTTCGGTTCAAAAAAGTGTTAAACTTATACCAAAAAAACATCCTTTCAAATCCATTTTATGAGTGTGAAAGAAACAAGGAAACTCAACCATATTTTCATGTTTAAGGAGTCTGAAAAGAGATTAACTAAAACTCTAGTGTCCTTTTTCGTAAATTTAGTCTCCTAAGCCCAAAAAAGTGTAAAACAAAATTGAGGATAAATCTTATAGTCAATATACTAGAGTATACATTTTTCATAATTAGTCTATTCAGTCTAAAAAAGGGGTAAACATGTGCCAAACAAACGTTCCATTAGATCCATTTAACGAGTTTGAAAAAAACAATATCACTTGAAAATATTTTCAATATTAAGGAGTCTAAAAAGAGCTTAACTATGAACTCCATAATGCTATTGTGAGAAGCATATAAGGGAGGAAGTCCCATGGGTAATGGCCAGAAAAGACTGAGTAAGAAGCATGAATTTCGAATGAAAACTCATGGCGGGACTAACTAGGACTCCTGAGCCTAAGGAACAATATTGCAATGTGAGAGCCATCATACAATGAGGTTCTAAACTAAATTTCCTATGGAAGGTAGGCTCTACCATCAACATAATGACGATTTTAAGCATATGAGAAGGTTTCATCACTTGTAAATGGGGTTGACCCTAGGTTTAAGTGGCAATGAAGAATTATAATGCAAATAGTTCAGGTGAATGCACCCTATACTAAATGTTAGTTACGAGAACATTACATGTCCAAAGTCTTGTGAAAGACTTGGACAATCGATGAAACGAGACCACAAATTGTACAAAGTGTAGCCTAAGACCTAAAAAAACAACCAAAAAGATACAAGGGACTATTCATTAGTGTAGATCATGTGTATTATTCATTGGTGTGGATCGTAGGATCCAACTCTTTTGATTTGGCTTCACGATCCCAAATGAAACATGGGGTCTAATGCTTGAGACCCACTATGTTCGAATGAAGAACCATGATGCTAAACTGCATGAACTCTCAACTTACAAATTGCAAGCTCAGGAAGACTAAGAAATTTGTCTTCGACAATGTCTTATGCACCTTCTTTTTTGAGAGGGTTCCTATGATGACCCCGAGGACATATGTATGAGGACACTTGCGACCATCGCTTTCCATTGTCCAATGGACCAAGTTGATAACTTGGCTAGGAGGGGGGAAATTAGCCAACCAATATGACAGTAAATTTTTTAGTAGGTGGGAGTGACAGACTCCCTACATTGAGGATTACCACTATGCTGGAATCGACTTCCTTGATGATCTAGATGTCATCATTCCTCTTGAGGACAAGCCAAGAGATATAGCTAATTTGTTTTTATGTTATTTAATTTTATTTTTTGAAATTATATATATATATATATATGTATGTACATGGAAAGGTAAAAAGACCTATCTTTTTGTGAGATTCATCATACTAATAAGTGATTTACTTTGTATGTATATAGAGAACCTATGAGGCCAGCTAATATCCCAGAACATAGCTGGTGAGGAAGAGAGGAGTAAAGTCCCTGTGATGATGAGGATAGGACCTTTTGCAGTGTGAGAAGAAACTTTGAGGCCCTCACTCGCAACAAGTCTATGGAGACTATTGATGACCTTCATGTAGGCATGCAACTCCATGTCATGTGGGTACCCAAACCATGGGTTGTATTGTTCCAACATTTGGAAAACATCGTCGTTTTCTCTGATAGATTCCACCAGCCTCATGCCTAGATACATTATGTTCTCATAACACAATGTTTTGTACATATATGACATTATATGCAATTCAAGGGCTAGGGGCACTACATTTTGTACTTATGGATCTCATTTTGATATATATATATATATATATATATATATATATATATATATATATAATATTTTGTGTGTGTTATATATTTTTTATGTGTTTTACTTGAAAATGGAAATATTTAGATGCGAATGTGTGTATAATTAGCATAGGAATCAACTAGTTCATTAGATATCCTAGAAACATACCCATATGTAATAACATCAAATGAACGTTCCAGAAGACGTACCCTAAGGAAAAATTGTAACAGCACTGGATCGCATATTTGATACAGATCACTCAACTATGAGACTACCAACTGCAAATCCAAGAACACTTGAAGGCAATTAATTCCATGTGAAAATGCATCTTGCAAAATCTCAATGACTATGCTATACTCGGCGACATTGTTAGTAGTCGCACTGAGACACATACCTCCAGTGGACATCAGCTGGTTGAAAGGAGAATAGATTAGCCATGCAGGAGATGTTAAATGTCGAGTATGTCAATTAGCATTGTCTTTGAATCAAAAGTAGACCAATGAATCCTCAAGCATATGCCACACAACAAAAGCACAACAATTACTAGTGCAACAAGGAGGTGAAAAACTCTATACAAAACTATGTACAAATAGACAATAGTTACAAGAAGTGCTAATGATCGAGCCTTTGGGATTAAGGATAGTACTTCTTAATATAGATCCCATTTTTGGGCTCCAACAACACTTTACCTTCATAATCCATGAGCTCATAATTTCCCTGCCCCCAGGGGGTCCTTGTCCTCATCATAGAACAACACAAGGTCTCCCTCGAAAAAAACCATAGGACGAATGGATTTATCATACTAAGACTTAACACACTTCTTGTGCACCTCGTTTGTTAAGGCTGCATCTCAATGTTTCTCATCAATATGTTCGAGATAGGTTAGGCACTCCTTGAGCTGAGTTGTATTAGGAAGGAGCTCAACTGCGATTTTTAGTGAAGGGATCTCACATTCAATCAGTAAAAATGCTTCCACTCATTGGATGATTTGAAAAGGAGAAAAAACAGTAGCATTTTTTACTAAGTTTTGGTAAGCCCAAAAATGTTGGATATAGCATCAAGTGCCAATTCGTTATGGATGAGTTGATAGTTCTTCTTAATATCGTCTTCAATGATTTATTTACAGCTTCAACCTGACCATCGGCCTCAGGATAGTAGGCCGACGAATGCTCCTGCCTAAAACTTATCCTTGATACTAATTATATCATCATGCAGTTATGAAAGTGACTGCCATGGTTGGTGAAAATATCCTTCGGAACCCCAAACCTAGCTATGACCTGATTATAAATGAACAATGTTGTAGTTTCCCCATCATTAGTGAATGTTGGCATAGCCTTTAACTGCTTGGTGAAATAATCGACGACCATGATAATGTAACATTTTCCCCTAGCCAAAGCCAGGTGTCATGTCATAAAATCTACCCCCCACTTGGTGAAAGGCCCAACAGTAATAATGGGAAACATGGGAGCAGGATGCACATGCATTTTGTTAGTGAATATCTAACACAAGTTACATTTATTGACTCCCTTGATACAATCCTTGAATACCGTGGGCCAAAAGTACCCAACGCACAAAATATTTTGGGTTGTTTTCAACCTAGATAGGTGACCACCACATGCTCCACTATGGAAGTAATTTAACACATCCTTTGCTTCAAAATTCAAACAATGTCAAAGAATTAAGTCCACCCCATGATAATACAACATATTTGACATAATGAGAAAGTTTTTAGTTGTGTGAAGAGTTCGTCATCACTCATATTGTAAAATGTTTGGAGGTAACTTCAAAGTATGGAGATATATAACAATATATCCATACCATGGGTCAGACAAAGAGATGAGGAAAATATACTTAGTCGGAAATGAGTCTGCCATTTCAATTTCCTCATTCTCAACTAGGAACTCCAACATTAACTCAATGAAGACCAAATAATTTTTGAACTTAGTGGATTCAAAATCCAAATCGAATTTTTGAATCACAACAACCAATTTGTTGTACTTCCCGCCAATAATTCGCATGATCAAAACTTTTTGGAATGGATTAAAGGTGGCGATAGCGGTTGTATTACACAGAAAAATATAGTGTCGAATTCATTGGACAACATGAAAATTTTCCTGTGCTAACTTTTGAACGTGTGAATACTTGAGTTCAGGACCCATCAATGCACAAATTAAATAATAGATGATGTGCTCCTAGAGCTCATCATCTTCCTAAACAAGAACCATACCATTCAAGGATTTAGTTGCTGCCAAATATAACAATAAATCTCGATTGTAGTCGGGGGGACTCAACAAAGGAGTCAAAAGAAAATATTTTTTTAATGCATCAAGAGAAATTTGTGCATCTTCATCCCAATAAAATGGGACCCCTTTCTTCAAAAGGTGCATGAATTCTTTCATTATGTTGGCATAGTTTGGCATGAATTGTCGGAGGAAATTTTCCTTTATCTGTTTTGAAGTTGTCTAATCATACACAAGGGAGGAAAATGAATTATTTCCTCAACATTTAAGGGGTTAACCATGATCCCCTTCTTCGAAATGATGAATCCAAGAAGACAACAAGAGGTAGCGCAAATATACACATGTGTAGATTCAATCAAATTTGGTAGTAATCACATTGTTCAAAAACCAAGAAGAGGTGTAAGATATGTTGGGCTCTTTTATGTGAATGAGTTCTAAGCTCTTCTAATTATGCCTCCACTATATGCTTCAAGTTGTGAAAATAAAAAATCATGGCTCACTCGAATGTAACACCAACACTTTTAAGACCAAAGGGCATCTTCTTATAAGCAGAGGTTCCCAAGGAACATATAAAGGTTGTATTGTGTTGGTCCTCCAGATGAATCTAAATATGGTTGTAACCAGAAAATGTTAAGCCCTAATATTGGCTCATTACCACTTAATTGGGGCATATTAGATTAGTAATGCTATTTTATTTATGTCGGCTTTAGGCCATTAGTTGTGATTTAGATTAGTAA
>JZKD02S1732750.1:73357-101915 GCA_000966675.3 Picea glauca
CTTACAAGACCTCAGAGCGGCCAACGGAGCCGTTAAACTCGTCAGGGTGGTCCATACCAAACGGCTTGGGTTATTTAGACAACCCCAGACCGGTTCCACTCTCCCAGTTGATGGACGGTCATTTTCGCCCGTCAACACCTTCCTATCTATTATGCATTTAGTTTCTACTAGAATTATACCTAGGGTTCCACTTGAATCACATACCAGTCAATAATATGATTAGAATAGTGTACATACTTCTTTAATAAAGAAACATGGAAAACATTATGTGTCTTCACTATGGGAGGAAGTGTTAAACTATAGGCTACTAGTCCCACTCTATCTGAAACTTCAAAGGGTCCACAATACTAAGGTGTCAACTTGGCACAATCTCCCATCCTCAAAGAGCTCTTCCTGGGTCTAACTCAGAGATACACATGATCCCTTGCTTTGAACTCTCTAGGCGTCATTTTCATGTATGCATAGATATTTTGTCTATCCTGGGCTATCTTCATATTTTGTCTGATCTGAACTACTTGTTGTTCCATTTCCTTTATCATTTCTGGACCGATTGTAACTCTGTCTACTACGTTGTTCCAACTGATTGGAATGTTGCATTGTCTTCCATAGAGGGTTTCAAAAGGGCTCATTTTTAAATACTCTTAATAGCCATTGTTGTAGGAAAACTCTACCAGTGGTAGGTAGTCCTCCAACTTCATGGGTTATTTCATTAGATGCATCATCAACATGTCTTCTAATAATTGGTTTACCCTCTCTACCTTCCCATCAGTTTGAGGGTGATAGCATGTACTAAAGAGAAATTTTGTTTCAAAACCAACAAACATGTATTTCCAAAATTTTGAAGTAAATTTTGTATCTCTATCATATATAATTTCCATATGCATGGCATGTAGCCTAAATATCCATTTCATGAAGATGTTGGCAATATATATTTCCTTACAAGTTGACTTGATGGGTATGAAGTGAGAAGCCTTGCTGATGCAGGAGCATCTCAAGCAAGTCAACGCAGAGATAAAAGATAGTTGGAAAAGCACCCAGCACAAATTTTGAAAATGTCCTGAAAAATTAATGAAGTCAACAAGTGGAGGCACACTTGTATAATGTAAAAGGACCTTGAACGATTCACTCTCGTCCATAGTAGGTAGAAGGCATTTATAATAGTTAATGCAAGTAGGTAGAATTGAATTCCTAGATTGGACAGTTTTAGGAGTCGGAGGGAAAACAGATATAGACACCCTCACTTGTATTATTGTAATATTAGATAGAGCATAGGAGAGAAGAAGCAGAGAGTTGTGTAGAATAATTCCATGTACAAAAGTTTTGGATTAATACAAGGGCTTTGATTCAGACTCATGGGGTTCAAATATTCTCTGTGTATGTATTGTTGAATATTATGCTCATGAATGTTTTACTCTTTCTTTCATGCATTGTTGTTGATGATATCTGTGTATGATTTCTTGTTGAATGTTTGAAATCTAAGAGGAAGAGCAAGAAATGAATTTCAATTGTTTCTTCGCATGAGTGAGTAAAATTCCTACAAGGAGTGCAGTGGAGTTTGTCCGTAGGGAGTGCATTGACAGAAGTCAGAGTTCATCTCTGAAATCTCAGGAGAGATAACAATTATTCTCATTTTCATAGAAGTAAAAGTTAATCCCAGGAGTCATGCAAGGTGTGAACAGGCCGAGTAGAGATTCAGGTTTTGTAACCTGAGCGAAGTGTTGAGAGACAGTTGCTATAGGGAGTGCGTAGAGTCGAAAGATTTCAATTCCTCATAGTAATTGAGGAATTTTCCGCAAGGAGTGCGTGAAGGATTCTTCTTAAGACTTGGAGTTGGAAAAATTGTCTTAGAAATTGTCGAAGAGAAGCATAGGAAGTTTGTGCATGGGAGCGTTGAGAAGGCATCGCAAGTTTGTGTTGCAGGCGGTTAAGTACAGTTCAAACCCATTTTGGTAAAAAGTTGTAGAAGTCCTTGAGAAGGAAGAGGAATGGATGGTCAGAATTCCCTGTGGAGAATTCGCGAATTCCCGCAAGCCGTCAGATCTCAAGAAGGAGCAGAGGAGTTATGGAGAGTGTTTTCAAAGTTCCAAGCTCAGGAGAGGTAGAATCGTAGATCCAAACCAACAAGGTCCGTTGGATTTACCCGTGGATTTCTATTTCGGGGTTTCATGAGTTGAAGTCCCAAAATATTTGCATCATGACTCAAGAAATCATGAAGTGCGAAGTCCCAAAGGGCCGAAAGGATCGTGTGGGCCATAGGAATCAGCAAGGTGTACAGGTGGCGCACTATCAATAAGGAAGTCAATTTTTTTGACCATTTCAGGGTTTTGTGGGGTGAAGTACCAAAATCTTTGCATCAAGATTCGTGAAATCACAAAGTCTGAAATCCCGATGGAATGAAGAGCTATTGAAAAGTCAACCTTGCGAGCACATTGGAGTTTCGATAATTCGGGTGTCGGGGGTCGGAGAGACAAGACGCTTGACCACAGTATACTCAGAATCGCGAATTCCGATCTCCCGAAGTATAAGAGGGAATTTCTCAAGGTTATTTGTGGGTGCAGATTTCTTGAAAGGGAAATAGAAGAACTAATTGTTGAGAGCTCTTCGGGCCAGTGGAAGAGGAAAGATCCTGTGTGCGTGGACTTTCGACCTGCAGGTTGGGGAGGCTGCACCAGTTTGGTATGAGAGCACAAAAAATTCCTTTTCTTTCTGTAGTAGGGAAAAGGAGAATTGACCATGCCACCGAGAAGAAGGGACAGGAAAACACCCGATTCGCCAGAGGAGAGGGAAATATCGAGAAGAAGGGGTAGGAAGATGCCTGATCTAGCCATAGAAAGAGAAATGCATGAATTATGTGCCATACTTGAGGACATGGAGACAACACAGAGGTGCATAGCCGGTTTTGCGGATCTCAGTGATTCCGAAAGTGAAAATGAAGCTGGACATGACGAAGAAGAAGTCACAGCAGAAGATGCAGCAAATGAACTCTTGCTTAGAGCTGTTGTAAGAATGAGTGCAAGAGCCAAGATGGACATTCCAGTTTATGAGGGAAACTTGGATGTAGAGGATCTTCTAGATTGGATTAGAGATTTGGACACATACTTTGACTATGAATATGTCGAAGAGGACAAGAAGGTCAAACATGTTGTCACAAAATTAAAGGGACATGCAACATTGTGGTGGGATGAGCTACAAGCTGATAGATGCTGCCAAGGAAAGAAAAATATCAAGAGTTGGGACAGGATGATCGCAAATATGAAGGAAAAATTCATCCCCAGAGATTATCAAATTACTATGTTTCGAAGGATGCAAAACTTGAGAAAGAAGATGATGACAGTGAAGGAGTACATTGAAGAGCTCTACAGGCTGAACATTAGAGTGGGTCATCATGAAAGTAATTATGAAAAGGTTGCCAAGTATATGAATGGCCTGAGGTACGAAATTTAGGATGAGATGAGTATGTTGACCATCCGAATGGTGGAAGATGCTTATCAAATGGCTCTAAAAGTGAAAGAGAAGCTGAGATGAAAGCATGGTCAAAGAGGCTGAGGAAGAAGTTAGCCCAAGGGAAAGTTATTCATCCAAGATAGAAGTCAGAAGCCAAAGGAATACTGGAAGAAACCTAAGACTCAAACTGAGAGAAGTGGAAGCTCACAGTGAGGGAAATATGCTGAACACATAGGGCATCATACCGAACAGAGAAGAGATTATGTTGATAATAATATTTGTCCTCGTACCAGAGGTAGAGGAAGAGGAAGAGGTGGAGTAATAACATGCTTCACATGTGGAAAGAATGGACACAAGTCTTATGAATGTCTAAACAAGAAGAAAGAGGAAGGAGGTGAGACTCACATCGCCAAAGCATAGAGGCGGAATGTTGAGGCAAAGGATGCTGAAGGCAGAAGATCGTTGATGATGCGAAAAGATCTTTTGACACCAGAGAAGGAGGTGGAGAGTTTAGTCCAAAGAAACAGACTTTTTCGGACTGTTTGCAAGACCAAAGACAGGGTATGCAAGGTCATTGTGGACAGTGGTAGCACGAATAATCTCATTTCAACAGAGATGGTAGAGAAACTGGAGCTGGAGACGATTGATCATCCAAGCCCATACAGAGTTTCATGGATACAAAAAGGGCATCAGGTAACTGTCACTAAACAATGTTTAGTTGAATTTCAGATAGGAGGGTATAATGATAAGATACTTTGTGATGTCATTCCCATGGATGTTTTTCATCTATTGCTGGGTAGACTGTGGCAATATGACAGGAATGTGATTCATGATGGGAGAATAAACACATACACCCTAGAGAAGAATGGGAGAACTCACATGTTGCTTCTAATCAGGGATAAGGAGGTGAAACCTGAAGTAAGCAACATTGTACTTCTCATGAGTGGGAAGGAACTTCTTACAGAGGTTAATAAGAAGGAGGAACCACAATTCATTGTGGTCAGGAAACCAAGGATTGTTTTAACCAGCACAAGGGTAGATGATTTACCAAAAGAGGTTCAAGAACTGTTGGAAGAGTTCATTGACATAGTAGTGGATGAACTACCTCGTTCGTTACCACCGATCAGAAGTGTGAGTCATCATATTGATCTCATACCAGGAGCCAGTTTACCAAACAAAGCAGCGTACAAATTGACGCCGCAAGAGAATGAAGAGGTCAAAAGACAAGTCCAGGATTTGTTGGACAAAGGTTTGGTTAGGGAAAGCTTGAGTCCATGTACTGTTCCAATAGTACTCATTCCAAAGAAAGGAGGTTGGAGGATGTGTACTGACTCGAGGGAGATCAACAAAATAACCATCAGGTACAGATTTCCATTGCCAAGGATGGATGATCTGATGGATTGCTTGAGTGGAGCCAAAAGTTTTTCAAAGATTGATTTGAAAAGTGGATATCATCAAATTCGTATGAGAGAAGGTGACGAATGGAAGACAGCATTCAAAACCAACGAAGGATTGTATGAAGGGATTGTTATGTCGTTTGGTTTAACAAACGCACCAAGTAATTTAATGAGATTGATGAATGAAGTCCTAAAAGATTTCATCAGAAAATTTGTCATTGTGTATCTTGATGATATACTGATTTTCAGCAAAACAGAAGCTAAACATCTGAAACATTTGGCTACAGAGCTCATTTATTTGGGGTTTGTTATTTTTGTATATGAGTTGAGGATGGATCCAGATAAGGTGGAGGTAATTAAGAATTGGCCATCACCGAAGAATACCTTTGAGGTGAGAAGTTTTCATGGATTGGCTAGTTTCTACCGTAAGTTCATCAGGAATTTTAGTGGAAATAGTGCACCGATGATGGACACAGTGAAGAAGAGACACAAATATTTCACTGGACATAAGAGGCTAAGAAGAGTTTTAATCTATTGAAGAGGAAAATCATGGAACAACCAATCCTAGTGTTTCCTGATTTCCAAAAGACATTTCAAGTGAAATGCAATGCAAGTGGATTTGCAATAGAGGTAGTCTTGAGTCAAGAAGACAGACCGATAGCATACTTCAGTGAGAAGCTGAATGAAGAAAAGATGAAATACTCCATGTATGACAAGGAGTTTTATGCTATTATTCGGGCATTGAAGAAATGGAGACATTACTTGATCCCGAAGGAGTTTTTCTTATACAGTGACAATCATGCATTGCAATTTGTGACTCAACAGGAAAAGTTGAATCAAAGACATGTTAAATGGGTTGAATACATGCAGAACTTTACTTTTGTGATCAAAGATATTTCTAGTACCGCTAACAAAGTTGTCGATGCTTTGAGCACGAAGTGCTTGCTATTGCAGGAGTTCAAAGTCAAAACATTGGGTTTTGATGATCTCAGGGACATGTATAGAGATGATCCAGATTTTAAGGAGGCGTATGAAGCAGCTGAGAATCCAATCTCAGGGATAGAAGCCAATGGGAAGAATATATGATCTAGGAAGGATTATTGTTTAAAGGTAATCAGCTTTGTATTCCAAAAGGCTCCATGAGGGAGAATTTGTTGAAGGAGAAACAAAGTGGAGGATTGGTCGGACATTTCAGTCATGGAAAGACGTTCACAAAGTTGAATGAGTCATATTTTTGGCCAGGAATGCGAGAAGAAGTTAAAATATTCATAGACAGATGCAAAATTTTCCAACATTCGAAAGGCAGGAGTCAGAATGCAGGATTTTATCAACCATTACCCATACCTGAGAAGCCATGGGATGCAGTCAGCATGGAATTCATATTGGGGTTGCCAAAAACACAAAGAGGGTTCGAATCAATCTTTGTGGTGGTGGATAGATTTTCCAAGATGGCACACTTCATTCCATCTCAGAAAACCAATGACACAACTCACATTGCGAACCTATTTTTCAAAGAAGTCATTCGACTTCATGGCTTACCAAGGAGCATAGTTTCGGATTGAGACACTAAGTTCGTAGGACACTTTTGGAGGACCTTATGGAAGAAGATGGGAACTAACTTATCATTCAGTTCATATTATCATCCTCATACCAATGGACAAACAGAAGTGGTGAACACAAGTCTAGGAGACTTGTTGAGGAGCTTGGTGACAGAACACCACAACCAGTGGGACAACATATTACCACAGGTAGATTTTGCTTATAATGACTCAAATAATAGAATCATGGGGAAGAGTCCATTCCAGATTGTTTATGGCATGAAGCCGAGAGGAATTTCTGAATTGAGGGATTCAGAACAGACTGCGACTAGGAGCGCTAGTGCAGAAGATTTTGCAGAGGCGATGAAGGAACTTCACAACCAAGTGAAGGAGCGATTGCAACATTCGAGCCAGGAATATAAGCGGAGAGAATATCAGCACCGAAGACAGCTTCAATTTGAAGTTGGTGATTTGATTCTAGCACATTTGAGAAAGGAAAGGTTCCTGAAGGGGACATATAACAAACTGAAGATGAAGAAGATCGGACCATGTAAGGTCTTCAAGAAATTTGGGGAAAATGCTTATGAGATTGAATTACCCGATGGAATCGGAATTTCTTCGATATTCAATGTCTTAGATTTGTACCTATATAAAGATGATGAAGAAGGGGTAGGAAATGAACAGTCAGAGGTCCAATGGATGAAGTAGATGTCAGTTGCAGAGAAGCCGCAGATGGAGCACATACTGGACAAAAGAATTGGCAAGAAGACCAAGTGAAAGAAATACTTTGAGTATTTGGTCAAATGGAAGGGCCATCCAATTGAATATGCCAGCTGGGAGAATGAAGCATAGATCTAGGGGCATGGACAAACCATGCGCGAGCTCATGGACAGGAGCCCATGAAAATTTTCAAGCGAGGGAGTATGATGCAGGAGCATCTCAAGCGAGTCAGCACGAAGATAAAAGACAGCTGGAAAAGCACCCAGTGCAAATTTTGAAAATGTCCTGAAACATTAATGAAGTCATCAAGTGGAGGCACACTTGTATAATGTAAAAGGACCTTGATCGATTCACTCTCATCCATAGTAGGTAGAAGGCATTTATAATAGTTAATGCAAGTAGGTAGAATTGAATTCCTAGATTGGACAATTTTAGGAGTCAGAGGGAAAACGGATATAGACGCCCTCACTTGTATTATTGTAATATTAGATAGAGCATAGGAGAGAAGAAGTAGAGAGTTGTGTAGAAGAATTCCATGTACAGAAGTTCTAGATTAATAAAAGGGCTTTGATTCAGACTCATGGGGTTCAAATATTCTCTGTGTATGTATTGTTTTATATTATGCTCATGAATGTTTTACTCTTTCTGTCATGCATTGTTGTTGATGATATGTGTGTATGATTTCTTGTTGAATGTTTGAAATGAGTTTGAATTGTTTCTCCGCCTGAGTGAGTAAAATTCCTTCAAGGAGTGCAGTGGAGTTTGTCCATAGGGAGTGCATTGACAGAAGTCAGAGTTCATCTCTGAAAGCTCAGGAGAGATAACGATTATTCTCATTTTCATAGAAGTATAAGTTAAGCCAAGGAGTCATGCAAGGTGTGCGTAGGCCAAGTAGAGATTCAAGTTTTGTAACCTGAGCGAAGTGTTGAGAGATTTCTGCTATAGGGAGTCCGCAGAGTCGAAAGATTTCAATTCCTCGGAGTAATTGAGGAATTTGCCGCAAGGAGTACATGCAGGAGTCTTCTTAAGACTCAGATTTGGAAAAAGATCAGGAAGGATAAAGCCTTTGAAATTGTCGAAGAGAAGCATAGGAATTTTGTGCATGGGAGCCTTGAGAAGGCATCGCAAGTTTGTGTCTCAAGCGGTTAAGTACCGTTGAAACCCATTTTGGTAAAAAGTTGCAGAAGTCCTTGAGAAGGACGAGGAACGGATGGTCGAAATTCCCCGTGGAGAATTCACGAAGTCCCATAAGACGTCAGATCTCAAGAAGGAGCAGAGGAGTTACGGAGAGTGTTCTCAAAGGTCCAAGCCCAGGAGAGGCAGAACCATAGATCCAAACCAACAAGGTCCGTTGGATTTACCCGTGGATTTCTATTTCGGGGTTTCGTGAGTTGAAGTCCCAAAATATTTGCATCAGGACTCGCAAAATCATGAAGTGCGAAGTCCCAAAGGGATGAAAGGATCGTGTGGGCCATAGGAATTAGCAGGGCAGACAGGTGGCGCACTATTGACAAGGAAATCAATTTCGTTGACCATTTTGGGGTTTCATGGTGTGAAGTCCCGAAATCGTTGCATCAGGATTCGCGAAATCACGAATTCTGAAATCCCAATGGAATGAAGAGTTGTTGAAAAGTCAACCTTCTGAGTGCATTAGAGTTTCGGTAATTCGGGTGTTGGGGGTCAAAGAGACAAGACGCTTGACCATAGTATACTCGGAATCACGAAGTCATATCTTATGAAGTATAAGGGGGAATTTCTCAAGGTTATTTGTGGGTGAAGATTTCTCGAAAGGGAAATAGAAGAGCCAATTGTTGAGAGCTCTTCGGGCCAGTGGAAGAGGAAAGATCCTGTGTGCATGGAATTCTGACCTGTGGGTTGGGGAGGCTGTGCCACTTGCTCAGTTTTTCCACAACTACCATGATGGTGTTGTTCTGTTTGGTTGATCTTGGTAATCCTGTGATGAAATCCATGGAGATGGTTTCTCATTTCCATTTGGGAATTAGTAAGGGTTGAAACAACCATGCTGGGTTCCGGTGATCTGCATTGACTTGCTGACATTCTAGACACTTATCCAAGTAATCAACTATGTCATTTTTCAATATGGGCCAAAAAAATAATTTCCTAGTGGTCATGATGATTTTCTGATAACCAGGATGACCAGTATATGGTCTTTTGTGTAATTCATCCATTATGAACCTCTTCAAGTCATCATAATTTGGAATACACAATCTGCCCTTTTAAGTCAATAGGCCATGACTATGCATCTGATAGCCTTCGTACTTCATCTCGGTGGGCTTTTTCTTTAGGTATGATGTCATAGTATTGAAAAATGCATATGTTTATTGTGCACTTTTGACTCTCTCTTTGATGTTTGATTCACTGGCACTTACAGCTTCCAAGTGAACCACTTTCATACTTCTACTAAGGGAATCAACCACCCTATTCTCCTTTCCTTTGATATGTTTGATTTCAAAATCAAACTCACTAAGGAGAACCATCCACCTAGCTTGTCTCACATTGAGTTTTGGTTTGTCAAACAAATACCTCAATCCACTATGGTCTATCATAAGTAAAAATCTTCTACATAAGAGGTAATGCCTCCACATTTTTAAAGCATGCACTATGGCAACCAATTCCATATCGTGGGTCGCATAATTGACTTCATGCTCATTCAATTTCTAGATTCGTAGCAAATCAAATGTCCTTCTTGCATAATGACTCCTTCGATCCCTTCCTTGTAGGCATCTGTACACACAAGGAAGTCCTTGTTTGGGTCTACAAGCTTCAATACAAGTGCATTGGTTAGAAGGTATTTCATCTCTTGAAATATGTCTTCAAATTTTGATGTCCAAATGAATTTAACTCCCTTTTTTTGAAGGGAGGTGATTGGACAACCAATCTTGGAGAATCCATTTATGAACCTCCTATAGTATCCTGCTAGGACTATAAAGGATCTGATATCAGACACATACTTTGGGATAGGCCAATCCATGATGGATTTAATCTTGTCAGGATCAACTGCCACTCCTTCCTCGGAAATAACATGAACTAAGTAATGGACTTGTTTCTAGAAAAAGTCGCACTTACTAAGCTTAGCATATAACTAATGTTCTCTTATTAATTGGAGTAATAGCTTGAGATGCTCTTGATGTTCTCCCCTATTCTTGGAATAGATTAGGATATCATCAATGAAAACCAATACAAACCTATCCAGGAAATTTATGAATACATTATTCATTAAGAAAATAAAAGTGGATGGTGCATTGGTAAGTCCAAACGGCACCACCACAAATTCATAGCGCACATATATTGTCCTAAAGGTTGTCTTGTGGATGTATTCATATTTAATTAGGACCTAATGGTATCCAGACCTCAAGTCAATCTTGGAGAAGATTGTAGCACCCCTTAATTGGTCAAACAAGTCATCGATCCTTGGCAAGGGATAATTATTCTTGATGGTCATCTTATTGATTTTTTTATAATCTATGCATAGTCTGAGTGTTCCATCTTTATTTATCACAAAAAAGGCTAATGATCCCCATGGGGACACACTAGGTAGAATGTATCCTTTGTCCCACATCTCCTTCAGCATCATTTTGAGCGCAACTAGCTTTGTTGTACTCATTATATAGGGTGTTCTAGACACTGGCACTGCTCTTGGTACGAGTTCTATTGAAAATTCAATATCCCTTCTTGGAGGTAGACCTGTCACCTCTTATGGGAATACATATTTATATTCTCATAATATGGGATGATTCTCTAGGTTGGGTTTGTCATTCTCAACAGAGTTTAGTACTTGTATTGCATACAAGGGACATCCCTTTTTGCAATACTTCTTCACTTGGAGGGTTGACATTTGTCTCACTGAGACAAGATTTTGAATCCCTTGTATGGATACCCTTATTTCTTCTTCATTTTCATACTCCAAAGTTTTATTGTAACATTCCAACTTGGATTTGTGGGCCTCCAACTAGTCCATGTCAATCAATAGGTCATAAGATCCTAGAGAAAGTATGTTTAGGTTCACTTGGGTGGGAGACCCACATATAAAAAATTGGCATGTTGGTATGACCTCTATTACTTTTCTTTTGGTGCCAGTGGTTAGTTTTACCAGCCATGATTTAACACGTTTAACTTGTTTCAATTTACATTTCTCAAGAGTTTGAGGGGAAACATAACTCAAATTAGAATCCAGGTCAATTAAAATGGAAACAGGATGCTTGAAAATCATACCTTCCATCTCCACCACTAAAGATTGGTGCTCATGTTGTCTATTATCCAAGGCTGCATAAATTTGTGGCATGCTCCTAGCCACATCATTGACTATGGTAGCCACTTGGATGTTTGAGACTATCCCATTGTTTTGTTTCCTATGCGAACAGTCCCTTAGTAGATGTTCATCTTCACAACCCCAACATTTCAAGGGTTCTCTCTTTATGTTATCAGTCTTACTTGGAGCTACTCTGAATGGTTTTTTTACACTCTAGGATGGAAAGTTTTGATGATACACTCTTTTGGAAGGAAGTCTCATCTCTAGGATTTAAACCCCTTCTTCTTGAATCCCAAATTGTTTTTCTTCTTCCAGTCTTCATGGGGTTTTGTCTTGTTCTTGAATTTATCATAGAAATACATTTCTTTTTGAAGAGTATGTTATAAAGTCTTTGGCTCATAAAACTCAATTATGTCCTAGTAGGACTAAGGTAATCCACTAATAAATCATTGCATATTTACTTTTTCATCCTTTATGTAGGGCACATACCTCATCAACTCGAGGAATTTGTTGATATATTCATCTATGGTGAGTTGTCCTAGCTTGAGTTCATAGAACTCCTTGGTCTTCCCATCAAAGTACTTTTTTGATAGGTACTTCTTCTTTAAGTGTTTATCAAATTGTTTCCATGACAATTCCTTCTCTTGGAAACAATTCCTAAGGTCCTCCCACCAAATGGAATCTTTCCCATTTAGGTTGAAAATGGCTATCTGAGCCTTTAGGTTTTCAGAGTAGTCATGAAATTTGAAGTACTTCTTCAAGCTGAGTACCCCAACTTTTGCTTCTTCCCCCTTCTTAATCTCGACATCGAATGTGGGTGGTTTTCCTTTCTTGAATTCTTCAAGGTCGTGACTCTTGGAAGGTTTTCTCTTCTTTATTTTCATCTAGGAATGGGAACAAGTTTTTCCACTGGAAGATTCCTTAGAGTTGTCAGTGTCCTCACTAGAGGAATGTTCTATTGAGTTTCTATTTGCTCCACGTTGGGCCTGTCTTGACATGATCCTCTTAGTGTGGCCACTTTATTTACCATGCTTTTGTATCTCAGGTGGAATTGGAGTTTTATTAGTATGATGCATGTCCACATGAATGGAAGTTGTACCATTTTGTATTTTCCTTCGTATATCTTATAGAATTTGCAGTAGGACTCCATTAATTTCAATCTTCTTTTCCTACTCCTTGATCATCCTTTCATTGTCAGGCTTATAAGTATGTAATTCTTCCATTAGGGTTCTTGCAGTGGAGGGACACATATCTACAAATCAATGGCTATATGGAGGAATTCCCAGTACACATACTTTTGTGAGCGGACTAGTTGTTTTTGCGTAGTGCGGTACACAACGTTGGGGAGCACTTCAGACTCCAATGCTAGAAGTGAAAATGCAAGCATGTTCGCAAGGTATTACAATGACCTACAAGAAATCATTGCCAACACTTGGTGAATTACTCTAGAATATCGAGACATCACCAACTTCAAAGCAGCCAATCATACCATATGGATCCAAGTGCGAAGGGATCCTAAGAAGGAATGGATACAAATGCGATACTGCGTCAAGGAAGAGGATGTAGATATGGCCATGAAGGATTGAAAATATGATTGGAGAGTTCCAGTTCTGACTCAAGAGATGCCCACAGATAAGGAGGATGATGCAAGCTAATATTAGACACCTTCTAGAGATAAATTTGTGCCCAAGAAGATAGAGACAAGTTAGAATTCAACACAACAAAAGAAAGGGTTTGTGCCAAATAAAGGTACCCAGGACGAGAAAAAGGACACCACCCAGGCACTGAAAGAATAGGAAAAAGGAGCTGAGACAACACAAGGAACCACATCAAGTGCTACCCAATAGGAACAAGGCCAGACCAAGAGGTTGATCATACACCCTGGGGGTGTGTGAAAAAATTCCAAGGTGCATAAGAAGCCACCAAAATATACAATCACTGAGGATGACGTGGACCTTGTGGCCAAAAGAGTCCAGGACCAGGTAGTCGAGGAGCTTGAAGATGCCCAACACCTAAGGGACTAAATTCAGGATGAGCTAGCCAACATAAGGGAGGTCCTAGAGAGTATGAGAGAAGAATAGAGGACAGACAGAGGAACATAGCCATTCCCCATAGCATCAGAAGCAGAAGCTGAAGTTTTGCCAAGCGAACATGGGAGGATCCAGACAATCATACAGGTGATCCTGACTTTCCACGTTACACCCAACATATTGCACATGGATGATATTGTAGGCCAGACACCCTTGAAATATTTGGCACAAATACATTTGGTAATGGTTTGGATACCAACCAAGAAACTATAAAAACTACAACTCAGTGTCGCGCAGGAGGTGCAGTCGCGCACATGAACAAACGCAACAAAGTTGCAACACACAAAGGAAAGAAAAGAGGAGTTGGATTTGGTGCTCGAGCAAGTGAATATCGAGACCAAATATGAGAAATATCACATGGATTGGATTGAGCAGGGAGTGGTTGTAGCCTATGAAATAATTCCAAAAAGTGAGCAAATAGTAGGGCCCACGACAATGCAGAAAAATGATTAGATTGTGCAAACAATTGATCAATACAGACAGGATATTGAGAACCTCCAGGAACAACTCATTCCTACCACTCCCCCAGAGGTGAAGGAACAAAGGAATCAGAAAGAAGCCAAACAGATGGATGAAATGGAATGACAAGTCAATGCAGTTGTCGACTTGTTTGATAAAGCATCACAACTATGGACAAATATGGAGGAATATTAATAGGTCCAACACTAGGACTAGGAAAAGGAAAATACAAGCGTATTTATTCAGGACCTCAAGCAGTCGAAAAAAATGATGAATATCACTAAGTTCCTCAACGGAATACATGAGATGAAGAATATGCAATTAGAGATAATCACTGCACAAACACAGAAGAAGGGTCGACAAGCTCAAATGGAATCACTCCAAGAGCTAGTAGCAGAGGTCATTGTGTAGGATGAGGAGGCAAAGAAGAACATGGCACAAACACAGGTAGAGTGCACATAAATGATCAATGAGGATATCGCACCACAAGTGTTATATGCCCTCAAAGAAAATACCACTCAGGCTCAAACATAAGCAAGGGAACTCATAGACAAGTTCCATACTCTCGCAGGAGCTGTTGAAGAAGCGCACAAAGCATAGGTGGCTTGGGACGAGCCACATTTTAGTGTTGGGTGCCTATTTGACGTAGAACTAGTAAGGGGAAAAAGTTATTTTTGGGAAGATAAGCAAGAACGAAAGAAAGGACAACTAGAAGGAAAATCAACAAGTGCGAGGGAAGCATGTGAGGCACACATAGAAGGGAGACAAATGATGTTAAGGTTAGGGTTTTTTCAATGTATTGTAATGGATGATGAGCCAATAATATATATAAGTAGTACTTATGAGGTCTACAGAGAGAGATGATGGATTAGAGAGACAAGACAGATCGAAGAGAGAGTGAAGGACAGAGGGAGAGTTTGGAATTTGTAAGGTTTGTAATAACTGAACTATTTCATAAGTTGGTGAGCTATGGAATAAGTGAGAAAATAAATCATGAGGGTTAGATCATAGGCTCAAGATCCTGGTGCAATCTAGTTGGCCTCATAGGGATTAGGAAGAATGTAGATATTGTAAGATCCAATACTGTAAACACGCGCAACATGACATATTGTTGATAGATAATAAAGAGCTTGAGAGCCAAATATTTGTGGACGTAACCCAGGAGGGGGTGAACCACGGTAAACCTTGTGTTGTGTGATTGAATGTATGCATTTGTATTTTTGTTAAGGATTAAATCCTAGATGAATGAATGAAGGAACTTGTTAGATATGATACTCCACATGAATGAATGAGAATTATTTCTTTAATCAAGAGGTTAGACTAAATAAATAAATATTTCACGGTATAACCCTAGATATCCACTCATTCATAGGCTGCAAGAACCTGAGTAATGCAACCACACATAGAGCTATCTCAGGTGAGAATGTGCAATATGCCCTATGTGTTACGTTTCCTTCTGGTTTACCAGGGGGGGAAATATCAAATTAGATAATGGATAAAGTAGAATAGAAAACCAATAGTAGGAGAGGGGGTAAGATCAGGAGAACTGATAGCTTTCCAAAATGACAAGGACATTACACACATTGACGCTCCCTCATCAACAATGATTCTCTTAACCAAAATATTTTTGCAAGCAACAATAATCTGGAAAGATATATGATATGGAAGGCGAAGCCTCACATTTGTAGCATCAAACTTCATTACGATATGACTAGAGTAATTCAGAGCTCCTATGGTAGAAAATAACGCAGCGCACTGTGAGGGAAAACTTTGGAGCACCTCTAAAGTGGAAATTGCACAAGGCGTCTGAGTGAAATCCTCGACAATCAAATAATTGGGGGTGGCTCTCGCATTGGGGTTATTTGTCGTTCATTTATAGACACCCTTAGGTATGTGCAATTTTGTCTCTTTCATAGGATTTTGTATGTGAAGAGGGGCCTTGTAACACACCCAACCCCTAAATACTCTTTCTAGGGATGGGGCATCAAATGTTTGTCTTTCCTACCTCTCTCAATTCCTAATTTTGGGATCTACATTAGCTATTGTTTGCCACGATCTTTCTAACGGTCGCCACCGCACTAAAATATGAGCTATGGTATGCAAGTTATGGCCTCTTAAAGTTACCCAGAGTGTTATTAATTGGGGTCTTTGGAGTTTGACACTGAATGCCCTTTTTTCTTACTCCTTGAAGTCCTAAAATTGTGCCACGTGGCATTGACTCTTCGACGATCGACATTCAACATTTTGTGTTGAACGTCCATTTTTTGGCATTCGGTGTTCGACAATCGGCAACAAACATCCTACATTTTCTGTGTTTCGGCGATCAACAATCTTCGTTGAACATTCGGCGTTTGATGATCGATGATCGACATTGAACAATCCTGTTTTATGCTACGCCCAAATCTTCCGAACTCCCAAAGTTATCCAGACTCTTGGAGTCCTAGACACATCACCAACCATGTTTTCCAAACAAGCACGAACCATAAGTTCACATGTAGGGAGGGCGAGGGGTCACACATGTCCTCATTAGGGGATGACATGTATCATTCTCTAATAGGCATAAAGGGTCTGTGAATCAGCCATATATGGGTAACATGTGGCATGCGTAATGTGGGTCCATGCCACCTTCAACGATGTCATGATGCCATGTCATCGCATTGGTTAGAAGGTATTTCATCTCTTGAAATATGTCTTCACATTCTGATGTCCAAATGAATTTAACCCCTTTTTTTTGAAGGGAGGTGATTGGGCAACCAATCTTGGAGAATCCATTTATGAACCTCCTATAGTATCCTGCTAGGCCTATAAAGGATCTGATATCAGACACATCCTTTGGGATAGGCCAATCCATGATGGATTTAATCTTGTCAAGATCAACTGCCACTCCTTCCTCAGAAATAACATGGACTAAGTAATGGACTTGTTTCTGGAAAAAGTCACAGTTACTAAGCTTAGAATAGAACTGACGTTTTCTTAGTACTTGGAGTACTAGCTTGAGATGCTCTTCATGTTCTTCCCTATTCTTGGAAAATATTAGGATATCATAAATGAAAAGCAATACAAACCTATCCAAGAAATTTATGAATACGTTATTCATTAAGCACATAAAAGTGGATGGTGCATTGGTAAGCCCAAACGACACCACCACAAATTCATAGTGGACGTATATTGTCCTAAAGGTTGTCTTGTGGATGTCTTCATCTTTAATTAGGACCTGATGGTATCCAGACCTCAAGTCAATCTTGGAGAAGATTGTAGCACCCTTTAATTGGTCAAACAAGTCATCGATCTTTGGCAAGGGATACTTATTCTCGATGGTCATCTTATTGAGTTGTTTATAATCTATGCATAGTTTGAGTGTGCCATCTTTCTTTTTCACAAGAAAGGCTAGTGCTCCCCATGGGGACACACTAGGTCAAATGTAGCCTTTGTCCCACATATCCTTCAGCTTCATTTTGAGCGCAACTAGCTCTGTTGTACTCATTATATATGGTGTTCTAGACACTGGCACTACTCCTAGTACGAGTTCTATTGAAAAGTCAATATCCCTTCTTGGAGGTAGACCTGACACCTCTTACGGGAATACATATTTATATTCTCGTAATATGGGACGATTCTCTAGGTTGGGTTTGTCATTCTCAATAGAGTTTAGTACTTGTATTGCATACAAGGGACATCCCTTTCTGCAATACATCTTCACTTGGAGGGTTGACATTTGTCTCATTGAGACAAGATTTTGAATCCCTTGTATGGTTACCCTTCTTCATTTTCATACTCCAAAGTTTTATTGTAACAGCCCGACTTGGTTTTGTGGGCCTCCAACCAGTACATGTCAATCAACAGGTCATAATATCCTAGAGAAAGTATGTTTAGGTTTGCTTGGGTGGGAAACCCACATATAACAAATTGGCATGCTGGTATGACCTCTATTGCTTTTCTTTTGGTTCCATTGGCTAGTTTTACTATCCATGATTTAACATGTTTAACATGTTTCAATTTACATTTCTCAAGAGTTTGAGGGGAAACATAACTCAAATTAGAACCAAGGTCAATTAAAATTGAAAAAGGATGGTCGGCAATCATACCTTCCATCTCCACCTCTAAATCTTGGTGGTCATCTTGTCTATTATCCAAGGCTGCATAAATTTGTGGCATGCTCCTAGCCACATCATTGACCGTGGTAGCCTCTTGGATGTTTTATACTATCCCATTGTTTTGTTTCCTATGTGTAAAGTCCCTCAGCAGATGTTCGTCTCCACAACCCCAACATTTCAAGGGTTCTCTCTTCATGTTATCAGTCTTACTTGGATCTACTCTGAATGGTTTATTTACACTCTAGGATAGAAAGTTTTGATGATACACTCTTTTGGCAGGAAGGCTCATATCGAGGATTTAAACCCCTTCTTCTTGAATCCCAAATTGTTTTTCTTCTTACATTCTTCATGGGGTTTTGTCTTCTTATTGAATTTCTCATAGCAATACCTTGATTTTTGAAGAGTATCTTCTAAAGTCTTTGGCTTATAAAACTCAATTATGTCGCAGTAGGACTAAGGTAATCCACTAATAAATCATTGTATCTTTACTTTTTCATCCTTTATGTGGGGCACATACCTCATCAACTTAAGGAATTTGTTGATATATTCATATATGGTGAGTTGTCCCGGCTTGAGTTCATAGAACTCCTTGGTCTTCCCATCAAAGTTATTTTCTGACAGGTACTTCTTCTTGAAGTATTTCTCAAATTGTTTCCATGAAAATTCCTTCTCATAGATTCCTCTCAAATTCCTAAGGTCCTCCCACCAAATGGAATCTTTCCCCCTTCTTAATCTCGAAATCGAATGTGGGTGGTTTTCCTTTCTTGAATTCTTCAAGGTCATGACTCTTGGAAGGTTTCCTCTTCTTTATTTTCATCTAGGAATGGGAACTAGTTTTGACACTGGAATATTCCATAGAGTTGTTAGTGTCCTCACCAGAGGAATATTCCATTGAGTTTCTATTGGCTCCACATTGGGCCTTTCTTGACAGGCTCCTCCTTGTGTGGCCACTTTCTGGACCATGCTTTTGTATCTCAGGTGGACTTGGAGTTTTATTAGTATGATGCATGTGCACATGACTGGAAGTTGTACCATGTTGCAATTTCTTTCGTATATCTGATAGAATTTGCAGTAGGACTCCATTAATTTAAATCTTATTTTCCTACTCCTTGATCATCATTTTATTGTCATCCTTGTAACTATGTAATTCTTCTATGAGGCTTCTTACAGTTTCCACCAAATCTAGAGGGGTTTCCACTACCCTCATTTCATTAGATTCTTCCTCTGTATTGTGGGAGCTCTCCCCTAACTCATGGTGTGTCAACATCCCTTACTCTATAGTTTTCCCTATTGTTCATTGACTGCTTGAGTGTTGATAGAACATTTTATGTTAGTTATTAGTCTACCAATTTATGAACAACACACATCATTGCAAATTGAAGTCAACTTATTTATTTGGGAACATTAGCAACATATAATGCATAATTCCAAAACATCTATTAACAGTAGAAAGTTTTGTTCCTCTTTTCAGTAGAGGTTCATGTAAGTTTTTTATAGAAGTGGGTGAGGTAGGGTGTTACCCCACAAAGTTCTCTAAGAATATTTGTATGTGACTCATGCATGAAACACAAGAAGGATGAGTGTTGTTTCCATACTCTGATATGAATTTGTAATACACCTAATTGCTAAACACCATTTCTATGGATGGGGCATCAAATTTTGTCTTTCCTAACTCTCTCAATTCCTAATTCTGGGATCTCCACTGGCTATTGCTCACCACAAGATTTCTAACGGTCACCACTGCACTAAAATTCGAGATTTGGTTCACAATTTATAGCCTCCTGAAGTTAACCAGAGTGTTATTAGTTAGGGTCTTTGGCATTCGGTGTTGAACGCCATTTTTTATTACTCCCCGAAGTCCCAAAATATCGCCACATGGCCTTGACCCTTCAGTGATCAAAGTTCGACATTTTGTGTTGAACGTCCCTTTTTTCACATTCAGTGTTCGACAATTGATGTTTAAAAACACTTTGTTATGCTATGCCCAAATTGTCTGAACTACCAAATTTATCCAGACTCCCAGTGTCCCGGACATGTCACCAACCAAATTGCCCAGACCGAGATGAACCAGAAGCTTAAACACTGTGAGGGATAGGGGTGAAACATGCCCTTATTAGGGGGTGACATGTGTCATGATCTAATAGGCATAAAGGGTCAGTGAATCGTCCATATCTAGGTGAGACATGGCACACGTAATGTGGGTCCACCTCACCTTGAATGACATCATGATGCCACATCATCTTGGACTTATAACTTCCCATCCCTTCGATCTCATGACCAGTGAGAGTCCACATAGACCCATATATCTACAAATCTCATTACTTCTCAGCTCCGAACTTCAGACCTTATCGACTCCTCACCTCGCAAATTCCTCAAAGAGCGCAATCTCCAGAATATCGGATCTAATTGCATGTTTCCTCTACCTATCAATGATCTAGATTTCTTTGTCGTTTGTGACTTCGGGAGTTTTCACACCTTGAATACTCTCGACCAAGCTCCTTCGGAGTACTAAGTCTTTGGACTATAGGATTTCTTTCCACGTACCCTCTCATCCAATGGATCTAGTTCAATAGACATCAATTGACAATGGACAAGTAGGGGGCACTTATTGATCCATGACATGTTCCTAGTTCATTGGGAAGTCAACGGTTGGTTCCCCAGATCGATGGCTGAGAGGGATCCTGGAGGATCCAAGGATCAGTGGTCCACGTCACTTCAAAATTTTGGCATTCAGGAGTTTGGCGTGTATATTTTGGCTTCCTCTCTGGACCATGCCTGATCTATCTCCACGTGTACCTGGCATTCATGGCCATGATTTACTCTGAATTGTAGAGCTCCGGGGGAAGCTCGCACATCCCTATACCTTCGAATACCTGAAATCCTGGATAACCATTTATCTATGGACACATGTCCCTCCACTTTCAACGGTCCCAATGAAATTTGTGACTCCGACATTTTGGAGTTTCGATGCTAAACCACTTCTATTCTCCCGAAGTGGAACTTCACCGAAGAACTTAATGTTACTCCTCCTAGGTCCGATCTAACGACTGAGAGATATCTCTACAGGATTCCTAGATCTACAAACCTCATTGATTCATGACTCCAACCTTTGGTTGTTTTTGAGAATTGTGGAATCATAAGTTCCGAAGTCCCAAATCCAAAAAGGCCTAACTCCTTTCGAACTAGCCTAGGGTTCCGAGACCCTAGTCATATGGGTTCTTTGTAAATTCTTGTGGGTTAAGCGATAATACATTTATAAGAAAATGGGTTAAGGACATGGGAATAAGCCCTCGTTCATATGGGTGGATAGTCTGAAGGGAACACCCTTCTCCCACTGGATTCATATTAACATTCCCACTAAGGAAAATTCAAAGGATCAACAGGACTTAGACATTTTAGTTACTATTACCCTGATGCTCCTGCGGATTCACATCCCATGAATATCTAGAAACTAAAATTATATAAATAAAATACCATATAGATATAGTAGTTTACAGAAGAAAATGATCATTTTTAGCAACTGTTCAAATACTAAAATACTTAACCATAAACACATGAATTCAATCATCGCTTCCAATATATATACACAGAGTATGTTAATACTTATTAGAAATGGAGAAAGTGAAGATATTGTTGAAAGGGGTTTTTGTTTCCTCCCAACCATAGGCACAACCACTCCAGACAGATTTACCACTGGCCACCCCCGAGCTAGACCATGATGCTCTGAGAGAGGTTCTTTCTCCTTGCTCTACAATAGTCAGGGACATAGGTTACTCTCCTCCTCCCACAAAAAAATCATACATTGACCCTTTTATATAAAGGTTCATCAAATCAAACATTCACACATATTTAGTCTACCATAGTCTCTTGGCCAGTTATAGTTATATTTACAAACTGGGGAAAACAAGGGTATTACAGGTCTGATCCTATGAATATTTCTTACCCTTCTCGGCTGACTCTATATTATCATAATTCTGAGATATTTTCGACAAATATACATCCCTTAGATTTGAATGGATAAGCATATTCACTACTCCTTAATATCCCTCAGACGAAGGCACACTTGAAGTGACCCCTTGCATGTTGAATTTGGAATAACCACCCTACAAATTCTACTCTTGTGGAAAGGGATTTTTCAACACAATAGGATGTTGTTATTGATTCAAATTTATAAGACATTTGTATTATTCCATCCATGAGAACTCATGTTTAAGGTGATCTTCATAATAAATATTTCACCTTCCTTTTTGCATATTTTCCCCCCTCAACATTATTATCAAACTTTTTGTTATTTCCCCCACTAACCTTCTTACCCTTTCCTTTTTTCTTCTTATTGTGTTGCTGAGGACACTTCCAACTCTTCATTTTCACAAAATGTACATCGGAAGAATGGGTGGTGGGGGTGGTCAAGCTAGAGGTTGGGCCAGCCACAAGTTGTCGAATAACAAGTTTTTACATCTGGCTTATATCCAGGTCTGTGACTTTAATTTGAATAGAACCCACTATGCCATTTACATGTGGATTATACTTTGGTTTTTCCAATTTGAGAGTAGACTTGGGCGTATCAATCATGATCTCATAGAGCATGCTTGATTGAGAGTAAATGAGCTCTACCTGTTGTTCCTAAAAGATCACTTGTTCTTCAGAAAACATTCCCGAACTCAAAAAATACTTTGAAATGCACATGAGTAGAGATTTCAGGGTCCACTCGAAGAAGAAAATCTAGAGGAACCATAGATTTAATCAATATATTCCTTCTCCTTAATTCTTTGATATGATTAGAAATGTGTGTGGCCTTATCTTGCTCAAAATTGGCCAACAATTTTGTCCTGGTGTCGTACGAAACAAGGAGATGGAAATGGTTTATGAAAACCATGGCTAAATCACCAAAATTCAAGTACTTACCCCTTTCAAGTTCAATGTACCACTTCACAGTGCCTCCTATAAGAGTATGCCGGAACAAAAACAATCGAATTGAATCTTGATTAATCAAGTTGGATGAACACCACAAGTGGATTGTTGTTACATGGTCCTATGGATCCTCGCCAAATTTCCCTTCAAACTTGGGTATGTCTGAAGGTATTTTTGTTGGGATTTTGGGCCATATAGGGTTGTGATCAATGGGATCATTCATAAAATTTGATAATTCTAGCAAATGCAGCATGGCTAGAAATGGTAGCCTAGGCTACATCATTATCTGATTGGTAGCCTGAAAAGAAGGTCCTAGGTTGAAACTCGCACCAGGTTTCCAAAAAGAGTTTGTAGTTGAACCAAAGCTTAGGATAAGAACTTGTTGACCTTGGTTGAATGGATGAAATCCTCCACCCATCTGGTTCCTAAGAGGAGAACCAAGGTTTCCCCTAGCATACCCCCCATGGAAAGGAAAAAATCCATACTGAATGGGAAAGGGGTTTCCCCCTTGCAACATCCCTTGAGAGGGATTCCATTGGCCTTGGAGAGGGGTACTCCAAAATGACATCCCTAGCAAGGAAACATTTCCTTTCCAGGGGGTGGAGTGACCTTAGAAGGGGTTTCCCCCTATCGACACTGCAGATGTGGTGAAAGGGTTTCTCCTAAACCCACCGAAAATTATGAACAAGGTCAATGTAGACGACATATTAGCGGATTGAGATTTTCTACCCATAGAGGCACCCTAGCCCCATGCAGGATTATGTATGAAAGATTTGAAAGTTCTGCTTCTAACGAATAGGACTGACAAAGGAAATGTGACCTTTTCCCCAATAAACAACTTGGTAAGAAGATGGAGTGTTGGCTGCACCAACATTCAAATATTGGGACATTGGTTGAGAACTAACCAATGCGTTAAGAATGTCCATTGACAAAGTTCTATATCAAAAGGCATTCAATGTTGATGAAAATCATGCAACTGCAGTAGAAATTCGAGTGGGATCGACAACCAATGGGGAAATTCTACTGGTCAATGTGGAGATGGTGGATTGAATCAAATCCTTCATTTGGTTTGATATACTAGGAGGAAATATTCTCGCGGTAATGATTGTCGAGGTAGTATTTGTGTCGGCTCCCGACCCTGACACTAGTGGAGTGTCGTCCATAGTGGTCCAGTGGGGAGGAATACTATCAGTGAGTTCAGATCTATGAATTGGGAATTGTACGACTAGAAATGGAAAAATCCCAGGTAACCGAGGATTAAAGTGTGGATCGAACTCCTCAGCTCCAATACCCTCAATGATTAACTCCTCTAGTTCTGGATTGTTGACTTATGGAGGGTCAATGTCTCTGATCTAGGTCTGATGCAATTTTATGGGTGAAGTGATCATGATCACCTCTCTTATTCCATGATCTCACATATTATTGTAGGTAAGTGCAATTTTTTTTCAGGTATCAGAAGGATTAAGAAGGTCAATAACGAAAAAGGGATTTTCGAAGGCAATTTTTTGAAAAGGGCATACCACCATCCAACCAACAAAAATGCAACATCATTTCATGTTTATTTTCTGCAACATAAGAACCTTGCAATCCCTTGTTGCAACATAGGATTTTTGTGTGCCTTTGTTGCAACACGAGAACCTTGCAATCCTTTGTTGCAACACAGGAACTTTGCAAGCCTTTTATGAAAAAACTACTAGTGTCATTGCTATAAAACCTATAATTTCTATTGTTGTAACAACTCACAGTTGCTACAAAACAAACTTGTCATAATTGTTGCAACAACAACCAAACACGTTATTGCAAAATCAATTAGTCATGTTATTGCAACACAAATTAGTTACATTGATGCAACACTAACTAGTCATATTTCTACGACACCTCACAAAAGGTGCAAGACCCACATAGAAGATATGCCACCTAATTGTGTTTTTGCTACAATAAAGAAGGTGCAACAACCACATAGAAGTTGTGACACATCATTGTTGTTGTAACACATACCATTACATAGTTTTTGTTAAACCATTTCTGATACTCATGTGTTGCTACTCCTATCTTATAAATGGATCAAAATCAATATAAATGAAGAATTGGTTTGAAGGAGAAGTAAGACTAGTGTTCCAAAAATAAAGTTCCACTACACTTTCTATACTTGAATCCCTTTTGTTCATTCATCAATACCACAATATGTCTATGAATTTTCTTCTTGTTAGTTTGAAATAACTGCATGTTGAAGCTCATGAAGTTCCTTTGATTACGTGGTTTCCATTGTATCTTGATATTTTCCTTATAATATCTTTTGGATAACCAGTTCTACTAAGTCACATCTTTATCCTCGTCACTTCCTACTTCTTGCTCCAACCATCCCTAACCCATTCAATAAAGCCACTCAACTAACATACAATGTTGAGCTTCCTTGTTATCCCATCATCTTCCTTAATAAGTTTGATGGTGAAAACCTGTCTTAAGCATCACACCTTGGAATTACTGAAAACTATCCTATCGACATGCACTTGTTGGAAATAAACAATTATGACTATGAAAACCCTCTGCAAACAGTTAGATAGATCTTGTTTGAAAACTTGTTTGATGGAAGACAAGGTTTGTAACTAAAAAACAAAATTTCATTTTCAAGTTTTAGTTGCTCTCTTAATAAAGATTCCCAAGTTTCACCACTCCATCAAAAGATTGTTCCAGATATAAGTCTACAACTCACATTTTGATCCAAGGTCCAAGCTTCACTTTATTATTTCTCACAGAATTTTACATCAATGTGAACCATCTTAATATATGATACACCTTTTGTAAATCTCATGGAATTCTTAGGTGGGTGCAAATATGCTTATTTTTCTTTTTTTAATCTAAATTCATTGGATGTTACAAATTTATATTTGGAAAATCACTTAAGCCTCTATCCTACATCCTTATCTTTTTCCATTTCTCGAGGGTGGAAAATATCTTCAGATGGGGGGGGGGACATCATCACCTTTACATCCCATAATATATCCTAACCATTCTTAGTCAACTCCACTCCAATATCCATGGATGATAAGGATAACGATCTTCTCTATTACTTATCTATAATAATAAAAAGCCTTATTGTTGCTACACAAGAACCAATAGTAATAACAATAGAATACTTTGTTGTTACCACACAAGAACCAACAATAAGAGAATAAGAAGGAATTGTTGTTTTTCCACAAGAACCAACAACACAAAAATAAGCAACTGACAAGGACTAGCCTAAAAACATGTTGAAAAAGGATAGCATGCTCCTCTAACAACCAACATTTGCTAATGACGTATCTCTCTTGAATACTACATGATTATTTTTAGGTCCACATAACTGAACCAAAATTCATATTGCATTAACTATGGCTTTGAGCAACATATCTTCCAGCAGATCATATCCCATTTGTAGGATTTCTTTCAAGGCACATCTTATGCCAATATTAACCTTTCATAAAAGTATAGTGTGTTTCTTGAGGACATGCAACATCCTCAGTTTGGGGGAGAGGGGATGGACTATTTTTCACTCCATATTTAATGTAAGATTGTTGTAGCTAAGGAGAACATATTATTTTTCTCTAGGAAAATGTTTTGAGTTTGGAGTAATGATTGTTGTCCATTCTATACTTAACACAACAATGTTTTCTTGTTGTTTCCAATTGATGCAAAAGTATTCAGTTTGAGGGGATAAGGGAAAACGTTTACCGAGAGAGGAATATACTATGCCACAAGAACCTGATGATAGTTGTTGCAACACAGCTATTGTAACACCATTGCTGCAACACAACTACTGCAACACAGTTGTTGCAACACTATTGCTGCAACACAAGAAAGTTGCTACTCTTTTTTATCTATATATTGTGTAGAAAAATATTTGTTTATAATATATCAAGATATTTTCATTATATAGTCATTGTTTTTGGTGAAGAGAAGAAATAAAATAGGACAAGTATGCTTGCAAAATTTCACAGAAATTTTATTTGTAGTTTGAGAGAAAATGGCTAAAGAAGTTTTCTGCAATACCTCCAAGTTTGTTGTAGCACCTCTAAGTTTGTTGCAACTCCTCCAGGTCTGTTGCAACACCTACAAGCATGCTGCAAATCCCTCATGTTTTTTGTAGATTCACTAGAATTGATTGAGGATTCTAATTTTGAAGTTTGGAGGATGGTTTATGATAACTTATAGAAAATGGAAAAATGTTAGCAACAAAGAAGGGCATGCATTGGAAAGAGAGACGCATCCATACATCCTGATTGATATAGAGGTACTGGGTTTCATGAGGACATGCAACATATTTTATTTCAAGGATATGAAGGCCATCATAAATTTCATCATTTTACATCCTCTTTTCCCTAGTTTTAATCCCTTTTCACCTATCTATGACCATGTATTATCCTGTTCTAATGTTTGTTTGTGGGATTTTGACCCAAAGTATTTTCCATAACATTTCCTTAGTGTGTTGTATAAATTATGGTTAAATATTAGAGAAATAATATATTTTTCATTTATCTTTGAAAAATGGGTTAGTGTATTGATTATGGAAGAACCAGTTGTCACTTCTTTTACTCTAGGCATATTTTGATGTTGTTGCTCCATGGAAAATAGTATGGCTCCTCATAAATGAATCGTCAACCCCCACCAACCATGGAAAATATATTCAAATATAAGTTATATTGTTTAATTATGAATAATGGATTTTCCATGTGCATAAATCCATATTTCTATGATTTCATATTTTCCAATTTAGTATGGGTAGCTACAATTTATTTGTCATCTATCTCGAACTATGATTTTAATAGTTCAAAGACATTTGAGACAATTTGTGCTTCCATACCAAATTTGAAGATCTCCATCGAACATATTATGGATCTAAGAAGTCAAACATTATTAAAACCCTTTTTGGATGTGCTTTGACCAATTTTTTATAACCTACATCTCTAAAATCGAATTTGACTTCAAATACATCCTTAATTGAAGAGGAGTTAGCAAGAATTTTGAAATTCTTAGACAATGTTAAGAACCAAATATCAATATAGCATAGAAAAACCTCAGAAAAAGTACTCAGCGCCTTGAAAAAAGATAACTTCAGATAATAAGCCTCTTCGAGGGGGAAACCTCCTTTTACCTCACTTAAATGTTCAAGTACCAGATGATTCAAAATGAAAATGTCCCCTTGGTATATATAGGAGACTAGGAGGTATAATTACAACTAATGGCCTAAAGCCGACATAAATAAAATAACAATACTAATATAATATGCCCCAATTAAGGGGTAATGAGCCAATATTAGGGCTTAATATGCCCCTCCCCTTGAGACAAGTGTTGTCCACAATGCTTGAGTAACTCAGGATGCTTCTATATAAAAGACTCATCTTCCCAAGTGGAATCTTCAGCCAATAGTTTCCTCCATTTAATGAGATACTCTGAAATGGATCTATTCCTCAGCTAGTAAATTCTTGTGTAAGTGATGGCTTCAGGCTCCAATATGATTTTTCATTCCTCGTCAAGTTCTGTCAATATAGTTTGAACTGGGATCTTGTCGCCTATAACCTTCTTTAAGCATGAAACATGGAAAACTAGGTGTACTCGTGAAGATGCAGGAAACTCCAATTTGTATGCCATAGTACCA
>JZKD02S1732750.1:106846-118590 GCA_000966675.3 Picea glauca
GGTAATGAGCCAATATTAGGCCTTAACAGACAAGTTGTTACCAAGAATCTTGGAATTATGTTTTTATTAGCAAATTGTTAGAAAAATATATGAGAAACTTGTGGATCTCATTTAATATTTGTTTCAAACAAATGTCTGTATATGTAGTATTCCATATATAAAATAGTATGCATAACTAAAATATTTTAGCTAGAAATGGAAGAGAAACAATGATATAACTAGAACAATACCAGAATAATACCGAAATAATACCAGAATATCACTAGAAAGAGAACTTTAATTACTGATAGAAATGTTCACTTGCCTCTTCGAAGGGGGACCTCTAGCATAGAATATCTCTATTACAATAATATCCAAGACAAGATTTATCATACCCTATAATCCTATTTATATGAAATCTATCTATCCAAAAGAACAATCTAGAGAAATATCCTTCTAGAAGAAAAACCTTCTATTAGGTCTTCTTACATTTGACGTATTCTTCCTTATTGCTAGGCGTTATTAATATTGGACTTTATTACATGGAATTATATTATTCTACCTGTGTGATGGGTTAGGGAGGTTAGTTCCATAACATTCCTTGCCCCTCAAAAAACAACATTGTCCTCAAGGATTAAGATGAGGAAATTGTTGTAGAATGGTGGTCGACTCCCAGGTGGCATATTCTGGAGTTGTATATTTCCATTGGAATAACACATCCTTGATGGTGCTCTGACAGAGACAATGCTCTCATTGGGACAACACTACTTGTGGCTACAACCATATGGAACCTTCTTCATCAAACTCATGGAGATTAGTTTGAGTTTCGAACTTAGTTCCAATCACCTTCTTTAAGCAGGAAACATGAAAAATAGGATGGAGCTTCGACTGACTGGGTAGAGCTAACTGATAAGCCACCGATCCCACTCGCTTGAGCACTGTATAAGGACCACAAAATTTGGGTGCAGGTTTCTGACAGTGTCAAACTTTGAGTGAAGTCTACTTATAAGGTTGTAGTCGAAGAAGCAATTGGTCCCCTTCAACAAAATGTTGTTCGGAACGACCTTGATATTCTTCTTGCTTCATGCAATTCTCAGCCATAAAAAAATAAATTTTGAGGGCATGAAGAATATCCTCTCAGACTATAAGATTGTTTTCAACCTCTTGAACCTTCGAGACCCTTGGAAGATATGAGAGAACCAATGGGGGATTTTGTACATAGACTTCTTCAAAAGGAATCATGAAAGTAGATGTATGGTAAGATGTGTTGTACCACCATTTAGCTAGGGGTGACCATTGAGCCCATTGATGTTTCCTCTTAGATGAAAAACACCTCAAATATGTTTCCAAAAACTTGTTGACAACTTCAGTCTGGCCATCCTTCTGGGGGTGATAGGAAGTGTTGAGATGCAATTGGGTGCCCTGTAGCTTGAACAATTCTTGCTAAAAATTGCTAGTGAAAGTGGGGTCTTTGTCAGATACAATAGAATTAGGCATGCCATGGAGCTTAAAGATATTATCCATGAATATTTGAGCCATTTTGGTCGCTCTGAATGGGTTTTGAAGAACACAAAATTAGCATATTTGGAGAGACGATCTACAACCACCATGATGATTGACTTATTGTCCAATTTAGGTAATACCACAATGAATTCCATAGAAATATATTGCCAAATAGTAGGGGGAATCGAAAGTGGTTTGAATGTGCCCGGAGCTTTGATAGTTTCTCCCTTGTTGCATTGACATACCTCACATTCAACCACAAAGGTGTGGATGTGATATTTCATACCATCCCAGACAAAAGAATGTTTGACCTGTTCATATGTTTTGGTAAACCCTGAATTCTTGACTGTGCGTGAGGCATGAAGTTTAGAAATCACTGTGGATTTAAGTTGTGATTGATTTCTTAAATACAAACGATCTTTGTAGTGAAGATCTTCATTGTGCTAAGAGTACCCTGTAGAAACTGAAGAATTGTGGTGCAATTGGTGAAGCAGGCTAGAAATTTTGGGGTCTTGCAGCCATTCTCAATGAACATCTTGAAGCCAATATGGTACAATGAAGGAGAGGGAGAAAATGGACCCATCTTATTCATATTTTTGTGAAAGAGCATCAGCAAGGACATTTTCCTTTCCCTTGTAAATGATCTCATAATCATAGCCAAATAGCTTGGTCACCCATTTTTTTTGCATCGAAGATGAAATTCGTTGTTCCAGGAAATACTTCAGACTCTGATGATCATTTTTTATTTGGAATAGTTGGCCCAATAAATAAGGATGCCAGAGATCCATAACATCTAGAATAACTAACATTTCCTTTTCATAAATGGATTGGTCCGAATGTCATTTTGAAAGTTGTTTGCTAGTGAAGACCAAAGACTTTCCATCTTGCATGAGGATGGCACCAATTCCTTTCCTAGAAGAATCACATTTCAATACGAATGTATTTGTGAAGTCTAGAAGTGCTAAGAAAGGGGTCATGCAAATAACATCTTTTAAGTATTGGAAGGCATGATACATAGTTGAAGTCCAAGTGAAATCATTCTTTTTAAGGAGAGAAGTGAGAGGAGCTGCAATTTTTCCATAATGCCGAACGAACTTCCTATAATAGCCTGTTAGACCCAGAAACCCACACAAGATCTTAAGAGTTTTAGGGTGAGGCCAATCCTGCATATATTCAATTTTCTTAGGATCCACTCAAACACCATCCTTGTTAACAATATGACCTAGGTATTCCACTTCTGAGGCACCAAAGGCACATTTAGATTGTTTTAGGAAAAGTTGGTACTTATAGAGTATATGGAGAACTTGATTCACATGGGAGAGATGGGATGGCCAAGTTTTACTATAGATTATAATATCATCAAATAAAACAAAGAAAAAATGACAAAGAAAAGGATTAAATACATGATTCATAAGACTTTGGAAAGTGGAAGGAGCATTACACAATCTAAAGGGAATTACCAAGAATTCATAATGACCCTAATGAATAAGAAATGAAGTCTTGGGAATGCATTATTCTTTCATACGAATCTAGTGGTAGCCAGAATGTAGATCCATTTTGGTGAAGTATTGAGCACCATTGAATTAATCCAAGAGGTCATCAATGACAGGAATGGGGAGTTTGCCTTTGATGGTGAGTTTTTTTAGGGCACAAAAATGAGGATACATGTGCCAAGTACCTTCTTTCTTGAGTACCATGATCACAAGGGAAGAATAGGGGCTAGTACTGGGACATATCACGTCTTCTTCTAGAAATTCATGAACAATTTTCTCAATTTCATTATTCTGTGAAAATGGATGACGGTAAGGCCGAACATTGGGAGGAAGACTTCCTAGGATGAGAGGGATGGAATGATCATGGACTCCATAGGAATGGGGAATTTCTTTGGGATTGGTAAAAACAATTTGGTGGCAGGAGAGGATAGATTGGAGGTCGGGATGTAGAAAAGGTGTCTCAACAACATGAATAGAGTGGAGTTGGGATATAATGCCTGGATGACCTTTTTTGAGGAGCCTTTCCATGCGATGGGAACTGATGATATTGGGGGAGCCTACTGTGATGCCTTGGAACTTATATTGGTGTCCCTTTTGTTGGAATTGCATGGTTAAGTCCTTAAAATCCATGAGAATGGGGCCTAGAGTGTGTAACAATTCAACACCAAGAACAATGTCACAACCACAAATTTCTATAGAAAATATATGGGATTTCAGGTGATACTAACCAATTTAAAGTCACAATTTTTTGCATCGTCCCCCACATTTCATGGAACTACCATTGGCAATCATGATTTGAAAATTATTGACTGCATGGATGTAACAATTGAATTCTTGGGAGATGCGACGATGAATAAAATTATGGGTGCTGCCACTGTCCACAAGGATGATGACTTTCTGATTTTTTATGTAACCAATTAATTTCAGAGTTTAGGGAGCAAAGAAGCCAGTGAGGGCATTAAGTGAAATCATCGGGTCAACATCTGGTGGATCAGAGGGTGGGGTCATATCAAATGGTGGTGGTAGTTCCTCCACAGGTGGAACAAAAATATCTTCTTAAGAAATATCCTCAGTCACAACCAAAAAAATCTTATGTTCCTTACACTTATGCCTAGAAAAATATTTGTCATCACAATTATAACGAAGACCCTTGAGTTAACATTCACCCATTTCATCCCTGGTTAATTTCTAGATCTTAAGGGGAGTTGCAAGAGGGGCATAATTGGTGGGTTTAGGATGAGGAGGAAAGGAGGGTTTGCAGGGTTGGGAGGATACAATATGTTTTTCTTCCTTGGCTCGTTAAGTAGCTTCCAACCAAGTCTGTGGGTGTGCAATGAGAACATGGGCATGAAGTTCATATTTGAGGCCATTGATAAAGAATTCCCTAAAGAAAGCATCTGACATGCCCTCTGTTCTGAAAGCCAGGTGCTCAAATGCGGGAATAAAGTCTTCCAATGCCAGAGACTATTTTAACTTGGTAAAATGACCTAAATGGTGGGTGTTAGAGTCAAAGCAGTCATAAAGTTCGGCCACAAATTGTGTCCAAGAAACATACCCTTGGTGTGCCTTTTTTTCTCCATTTCCACCATTGACATTGTTATGGATCAAGATATAGGACACCATAACTAAGCTTGGCTAAATCATCAGTGATTCCATGCAAAGAGAAATAATGTTCCATTTGGGTGACCCAACCTATGGGATCTGATGCATCAAATTTGTTCACCTCAATTCTGGGAGGGTGGAGGTCTCGATAAAAGTGGGTAGTATGAGGACCTTGGTAATGGGAAGAGTCATGGTCATCCTGATAAGATGGTTGTTCAGAAGAGGAAGGGTTCTAGGAATGTCCCATGAAGTGTTCAAAGGTGGATTTGAGGTCTTCGATGTGGGAAAAATGTACCTTGAGGATCTAAATAGATGAATTGATTAAGCTAATGTTGGCACTGATAATCTTGATGTATTCCTTGTTTTGGTGGGTGTCAACCATCAAGGTATTTAGTTCTTGTGCTCTTGTGGTAGTCATTTGGAAAAATGGGTAGGAAAATGGTATAGGGGAAACAAAAGGGGTCTATAGGGGTGGGTGGGACCATTGAGAAGAAGGGTGTCAAATGATAGGTACCAATGTAATTAGGGAGAAAATGGGGATCCAATGGGATAGGGTCCAAATAAGGGTGTTAGAGAAGGGTTGGGTCCACAAAACAAATTGTGTTAAAAATAATAGGTATCATTGGAATCAGGGTGAAGAGAGGAACCCAATGAGATAGGTCCCAAATAAGTGTGTTGGTGGGACCACTTTTTTTTTACTCTCGTGGGGTTATACCCCAACCTGAATAATACTACGGTGACCAAATTTTTGAATGCTTAATAAGAAGAAATTTGTAGTAATTTCACAACCAGAATGCAGAAGACAGTTGCGCGGCAATAGATCTTGTTTATGCTATGTTTGGTTTTGTCCCCTAGGGTAGGATATTCAGGGTTTCTATAGAAAATGGTTTTCCATGTGCTATAGCTCTCTGATATACGTGTAGGGTCCAAGATTAGTACTCATCCCAATATCTCAGGGCACCAACTAAGGAGGCTAGACTGTACCCTTAACCATACTACTCAAATACCTAGGCACTAGAGAGTATCTTCCCGATTGTTGTTCTCGGTGGCACTATAGAATTCGGGTAGTCAATCAATTTAACTATGGAGGGATTCAAGAGATCTAGTTCGATCCGTATGCATGTGTTTTTTGATGTGATACCACTCAAAGGGGTACCAACAAGGGTTACAAGGGTGGCCAATAGATGTGCGCTTAAGTACCACTTTTATTTCCTACGTGTATGACTCCCAAACCATGGGTGTATGCGTGTAACGACAGATCTCTGTAGCTTTAAGATGTCAGAATATGTCTCTACCCTAAGAAACATTAACCCACAATTTTTTTTCGAGGAAGGTGATGTGGTACCACTTGTAGTATTCCAGATATAAAATAGTATGCAGAAAAAAAATATTTTAGCTAGAAATGGTAGAGAAAAATTGATATAACCAAAAAAATACCAGGATAATACCAAAATAATACCAGAGTATCATCAAAAATATCACTTTGATTACTAATAGAAATGTTCACTTTCCTCTTCGAGGGGGAAACCTCTAGTAGAGTAGAGATCTATTATAATAATATCGAAGATGATATTTCTCATACCCTCTACTCCTATTTTTATTAAATCTATCTATCCAAAAGAACAATCTATAGGAAGATCCTTCTAGAACTGGATGTTGGATTGCTGAGAGGGGGGGTGAATTAGTAATAGAGAAATAATCCTTTTTAACCACAAAATGCAAGTGTTATATCAATGTAGCATTATCATCCAATAGTTGTATAGTAAATAAATAATGAACAAATGAGCAATCATACACATTTACAGTACACCATTTTTTTTATGTGGAAACCCAAAGCGGGAGAAAACCATGGAATGATTTTTCTTATATGTCTTTAAGAATTACATTCATTGGAAGCACCAAATTCCTTTGTTTTCCAGCTGCAACTAGAAGGCGGCCCCAACCCCCTAGTTTCTCAAGCTACAACCTGAAGAAAGCTCCAAATCCCCAATTCTCTGGCTACAACCAGAAGGAGGCTACAACCTGAGAAAATCTCCAACTCCCCAATTCTCTGGATACAACCGGAAGGAGGCTACAACCCTCTATGTTCTTTAGATACAACCGGAAAGTGGCTACAACCACCTATCCTTGCCCCATCCAACTACCCTAATGTAGAATTAGAATGATGGAACCACTGTCACACTATCACTGTGAGATATATTGTTGTAAACTTGTACTAATCAAACTGTAATGAACCTATAACAACCTGTACCAATAACATGTGCAAACATGTGCCATACATCAACCTGTATCTCAACATGTACCATAAAAAAATGCATCAACCATGCACCAAACATGTACAAATAACCTATCCAAACAACCTATAATCAACCTGTACCATAAACAAGTGCATAAACCATGCACCAACCTATACCTCAACCTATACCATCAACAAGAGCATCAACCATGCACCAAATATGTACCAATAATGCATAAAATACACATAAACTATGACTCAGCAAGATGTACCAACATCATCAACTATACACCCCATGTATGTGCCAACTCACCAACTACTTGTCTCAACCATGTACCCAACATGTACCTCAACTAAAATCCCTCATCAATTTCATCATCCAAATTTTATTTGTAAATCTGTAATATACCTAGTGTATATGATCACATACCTACAAATATTCCTTAACTTTAACAACAAAAGACTAGCATTTTCATCAAACTTTACTTTAGTCTCACATGACTAATTTTGGATTAGTCAACAACCCTAACTTGAAATAATCATAATTGTGTACCTTTAATGAATAAAGATCTGAAAATAGTAAAAAAAATTCTTCAATGTCTTTAATGCAATTCCTTGAGGTTTCACTACTTGGAACCTCTAAGAAAAGGAGTTATAGAAAAAATGTCATACCTTGTTGAATTCTCGATTATTCTAGAGAGAACAGTTGTAGAGCATGCCCCACACAGAATATTTGTTGTGTGGATTTTAAAATGGGACACAAAATACTACAGACTATAATCTAACCAATACATTTGGTCTTACTAAATTTGCATTTGTTATGAATAAGTTATGACGTTTTTACCCGAAACACTTATTTTAGACTAGTTTCAGGACTAACCACAAAACCTATTTTCTACGGAGTGTAAATCCAAAAATACAACAACCCACAAGATGAAATGTTTATCACGGCTGCTTGGATATGTTTCCTCAACGACCTCCCAATGTCGCGGTTTGAATCATTCTAGAAAAAACGTTATTGCGAAAATGGTGAGATGACCTGTAAATAACATACCTTAGAAAGCATCATCAAAAGAATTTATCCTCCCTTGAATTTCGGCCTTCTTTACTTCACCTTCCCTCTGAAATTTTCCTTAGATATAATTTGGTTACCTTAGTCACTTGTATATATTCAGTATGCTCAAGTGTGATTAAAATGAGAGACCCTTGCCTCTTATTTATGTTTTTATGTAGCTTCCTCATGGGGTTACCTTCTAACCATCTTAAACCACTTTCCTTATTTTATGGCTAACCCACTTCTAACCACTTGTCCACTTAGTAATTTCTCCATTAACATTATTATTTAAATAATTTATTTTGTATCCACTTTGACTTATAGTACACTCATCACTTTACTTTATTATTTAAATAATTTCTTCTTTGAAACCACTTTGACTAATTTGACCTTTTGGGGCTTCTAAATGACTCATGAGGGTTCTCCAACTTCACATGGCCATAACTCACTAACCGTGAGGAGTTATGTGATGTTTCACATACTACTGGAAATGTCATGACATGTACTATCCATCTAGAATAGTCTTTCCTGTAAATATATCAAAACTCATACCATTATCCAACAAACAAACTTGGGTCCATTACCCAAACCTTTGTGCTACCGAAATTCGCTACTGGCATTCTTCAAGGGTTGACATCAATGACAAACAACCCAATTAATTAACAGTGGAAGCTTCTATTAGGTCTTCTTACATTTCACTTATTCTTTTGTATTGCTAGGCCTTATTAATATTGGCCTTTATTACATGGAATTATGTTATTCTACCTACGTGAGGGGTTAGGTAGGTTAGGTCCCTAACATTATAAAATAAATTTCCTTCTCCATTCTATGAGGAGGACTCTTACAATACAAATCCAATTTATGATGGAATAAATTAGATTTCCCAAATTCTCATTTTAATTTAGATTATAGTGTGTAGTTAAATTAATTAATTTATATTATATTTACTTATTTAATTTATTAATGTTGTATATTAGTAATAGAGTCATTCATTAGTTAATCTATTATTATTTCAATCAATTCTTTGTGGTGCGATTAAATTTATTTCTCCATATAATTATTCATGAAGGATTGGATTTATTTAATCATTAATTTATTTATGCAATTGATTATTCACGTAAGATTGCATTTACTTATTTATTCCTAATTTCTAGTTGAGATAATTGCATTTTAGATTGGGTTTGCATTCCTTCATGTTTTTGAATAAATGTACTTAACGCAATGATTACATTTCTTGGAGTGAGTGATAATAAGGATCAATTTGGCAAGGACTAGATTTCCCTTCCTACAATTACTTAGGATGTATTTTCTGTAAACTCGATTAGATTTAAATGCATGCAATTTCACTTACATTTGAACCAGGATTACAAAACTAATTTATTTCATCATGACTTATGAATTAGCTTAGTTTACTTTCCTTTCATTACATGTGGATTTTATTTCCTGCAAGTATCTTTAGTCACTTTACTTTCTGCAAGTTCATATATAAGCTTTACCAAAACTTGTGAACTATCTCTACTCTCCTGGAAAAACTAATCATTGATACTATGACTATTGTATAGAAAACCAGTGGAATCATAGAAATGAAACATGCATATACAATGCAAGGTAACTTATAAGTTCCATACAAAACCCTAATTGATAATCAAATGCACAGTCTTTCTAATTGTCTTTCTGAGAAATAGAAATGTAATTAAAAATCCTTTCACAATGCTTCCATAGATTCAATCATAATTTACAATTATGGATACATATTTCCTACTAATATTTATTAGAGAAGAGATACGAGCAATATCATACCACTTTCCTCTTAGTAGTTGGATCTCCCAGTTTTTGGAATGTTCCAAATTCTACTAGAACTTCCAAATCTAGGTCGATAATGAAAAAAAAAACTTTGAATAGTGTTCTAGTACCATGCCAAATGTCTCCATAAAAGGAAATGAACAAAAATTTGGAAGAACATGTATAACATGTTGACATGATCTTAAAACTATTGGATCTTAAAGAAACAACTATATGCAAAACCTCACAAGTGTTCCTTTGGGGTTCAAGAAGTGTAATATTTGGATCATATCGTATCTCATGAAGGTGTCAAAGTGGACCCTAACAAAATTAAATCTCATTGATAAGTTTTATGTGGTCAGAGTTGTTTTTAGAGTTCAGAGAAACCACAACAAGTTCATTTTTTTGTCGACGTTTCAGATCCATATCATGATCCATCTTCAGGACAAGAAGCATGAGTAAAACCATGAGATGGGAAATAATAAATACTAGCAAGGGAGGGAAACCCAAGGGTCGGCTATCTAGAACACAATTTGTTTTTATTAAAATAAAAGTTTAATAATTAATAAGTAGTTATTCTTAATACTAAAATTAATGTTGAAAATTTAGGGTTTTAATAGTGTTAGTTGGATTATAAAGACTCTCAAAAATTTTATTAAATAATTTTTCTTTAAAGAAAACCCTAGAGAATAATAATAAAGATACAATATTATAATTATTGATTAGGGAAAATAAATTTGATTCTTTAATGTAAGGTTTATTAATTATTAATATGTACTAAGGATATTATTAGCATTGAGGGTAAAGTTCTTGAGTAAAAATATTAATATTAAGGGAAAGGTTTAAATATTAATAATAGTATTGTAGGTCCTTATATCTAGAAATTAGTTATTAGATTTAAAGATTTTTTGTTAAGATGTTATTGAAAGGTTATTTATACTACTACTAGTATTGCCAAAAAATTAAAATGATTAAAATAGCTTAAGGGAGAATTGTTTTTAGAAAATATTAGTTATTAACAAAAAATTTACTACTATACGTGTTTGTATAAAGGTAGAAAGGAGGATCTAAGGTGAGTATAAAGCTAGGGAAGGACTAAGAGGGGAGAAATTGCTAAACAATAAACAATAATAACAGGAGGACAAAGGAGAACAAGGGAAACCAGAATAAATATGGGTATTCTTACCTATTCCTTCTGTTGTGAATTAAAGGGATCCAACTTTCATTGATTTCTAGATCATTGTCTCTATTTAGGTTGTTGAGATGCTTCATGATTTCGAACTTGTTGTGGTTTCTCCAAACTCTGAAAATTAAATCTATGATGGAATGGATAATTCCTGAAACTTTGAAGAATATTAGAATATTATTAAGATTAATAGGCTATTACTATAAGTTTTCAAGAATTATAGTCAAATAAAAACACCTCTAACAACATTATTAGAAAAGAAGGCATTTTCTTGGATTCAAGAAGCAACCAAATATTTTGAAAAAATTAAGGAAACTATGTGTACAATTCCTATGTTAGTCATTCCTAACTTTACAAAAACCTTTATTGTTGAGTGTGATGCCTTAGGAAATGTCATTGTTGCAGTTTTAATGTAAGAGAGAAGGCCACTTGCCTTTGAAAGTAGCAAGTTTAAAGGAAATAACTTACTTCAACACATTTATGAAAAGCATGTAATTGAGAAATGGGACCCTAGCCTAATAGGAAGACACTTCAAGGTAAAAAAAAATAATGATAGTTTGAAGCACTTCTTGGAACAACGATTATCTTCAGAAGATTAAAAAAAATGGGTTACAAAAATGTTAGTTTATGACTTGAAATTATCGACAAAAAAAGAAACAAAAATATGGTGGCAGATGCAATTTCAAGGAGAGAAGAAACATGATGTTTACTTTGTGTTACTTCCATTTTGCAATCTAATTCGATGAGAGAAGAAACAATAGAATGGGCACAATATTAGAAGGTATACAATATCATTCAACGGTTCTATAGTAGAACCCAAGCGTGTTAGATAATTTTTTTGTGGAAGAATGATTTGCTATAGTATCATGATTGGCTATATTTATGTAAGAATTCCCAACTCAAACATAT
>JZKD02S1732761.1:0-11207 GCA_000966675.3 Picea glauca
TAAATTTTTAGGGGAAAAAAGTTAAAAATAACACTTTAATCATAAAATTTAAAGAAAAAAATTGAAAAAAAACCTTGAAAATACAATTTAAAAAAAAATAAAATTGTTAAAATACCATCCCAAAAAAATAAATTTAAAAATTATATTAAAAAAACAAAAACTAAAATACACTTTACAAAATATAAAAATAAAAATATGAAAACTAAACAAAAAAAAAAATTAACTAAACTAACCTAAATTCATAATTAACTAAATTAAATTTTAAAACTCAAAAAGCAAAACTTAAAAAAAAACAAATTTAAAAATTAAAATTAAACATTTTAAAGATAAACAAAAAAATTAAAAAATTAAAATTAAAAAAAAACAAACTAATTTTAAAAACAAAATTTCAATTTTATGTATGAATATATATTTTAAATACAATTGAGGGGTGTTTGTACCACGTGGGGGTCGAGGGGGCGATGCCCGACTTTGCCCCAGCCCCCCGCAGCCTAAACTCCAGTCCTGTGGACCCACGAGACCGGAGCTTAAGCTGCGGGGGGCTAGGGCGATGTCGGACATCGCCCCCTCAACCCCCACGCGGCACAAACAACCCGTGAGTAGCAGCGGTAATATATATGTCAGTTGAGAGAAACAACAATGGTAGCCAACAATGGTAGCCTATATGGAGCACCCGATCCTCAACAAACTTGCTGCCCAATTTACATGATCCACCTCCGGGCCTATGCATTCGTGGCATCTAAAAACCAAATCAATGTCAACTGTCAGATGCAAAGATTCTTGGAAGGTACTTATATCCCAAAAAAACAAACATAGAACCAAATTAAGTCTACCGATAATGATTCAAATCATACTACAAATTTTCAAGATCAAAACTAGTCAAATTTTACAATTATGTTTCTCTCCATATTTACAAAAGGTTTGTAACATTTATTGAAAAATTGTAATTGCACGAATGGAGAGCATGCTCCATAATTAAAAATAAAAATTGTTGAAGACTATCCACACTTGAAATTATTTCAATCATTTCAGAACTATTTCTCAAATTAATTAAGTGTAGGGGCAATACTTCTTTAATTTTTAAAATTTCAAAACTATTTTTAAAATTTTAAACTATTTTTAAGTTTTAAAATTTAATTTAAAACTATTTTTTATGTTTTAAAATTTAATTTAGTATGAATTTAGGTTAGTTTAGTTTACTGTAGTTTTTTAATTTAGTCTATTTTTATTTTNTTTATGTTTTAAAATTTAATTTTGTATGAATTTAGGTTAGTTTAGTTTACTGTAGTTTTTTAATTTAGTCTATTTTTATTTTTTTAGTTTAGTTTAGTTTTCATATTTTTATTTTTATATTTTTCTAAAGTGTATTTTAGTTTTAGTGTTTTTTTTGGGAATTGTTTTTTTTTATAAATTTGTGTATTTTTTAAATTTTTTTTTTTTTAAATCTTATGTTTAAAGTGATATTTAAAATTTTTTTTCTTCGAAAAATTTATATTTTATGTCATTTTTAAAAAACAATTATTAGAAAAATGTAATTTTCATAATTTTTAACACAATATTTTTCTCTTTATTAAAAAAAATAAATCATTAAATTAAAGAATTTGTTTAGGGGTAATTTTTTTCCAATTCAATTATTTTTTTAATGTAAATTATTTAATAAAATTAAATTAAATGATACATAAATTGTCAAGTTATAACACTTATATTTAGGAGTCAATTTTCGATTTTATTTTTTATTTTTTTTGCGATCGTGTTGGTGGTGAAGGCCACAGTTTCAATTAGGTTATAATTTTAAGTAAAAAAAAAAAAGTGGTGTCAGTGGTCAAGGCCACAATGTCAATTAGGTCATAGTTTTAACTCAAAAATAAAAGTGGTTCTAGTGGTCAAGGCCATAGTGTTAATTAGGTCATAGTTTTAACTAAAAAAATAAGTGGTGTCAATGGTCGAGGCCAAAATTTCAATTAGGCCATAGTTTCAACTCAAAAAGAAAAGTGGTGAGAGTAGTCGAGGCCATAGTTTCAATTAGGTCACAATTTTAGCTCAAAAAAAGAGTCGTACTACTGGTAGCACCACTTTTCGATTTGAGGGTCAATTTCATGTTTCTGTCAGGGTTTTGTTCATAATGTCAAGGGCATGGTTTTAAACAAATCCTAATTTTAACCACCTTTGAAAAAAAGGTTCTACTGGTAGCAACACTTTTTGATTTGGGGGTTGATTTTGTGTTTTTTACCCAAAAATATCATATTTTTTGGCTAGAGTTCTCATTTTGAGATCACAGTTATCGTTAAGTTGGTAAATTTGTTATAAGGAGAGTGGCTCCAACAAATCAGGAAGTCACAAGTCTCCTGATGAGAAAAGAAGAAAAAGAAGTGTTAGCCAACTTCACCATCACTCCCCCAGGAATTCCAATAAGAAGGCACACAACAACTCAAGTCCATCCCCTGTCAGGAAGCATAAGAGGTATGGGGTGGATGAGCTACGAGGAGAAATGAACAAAATCAAACCTCCTACATTTGATGGTGAGAACAAGAAGGATGAAGATGGAGAGACATCGTTGTTGGGCATGAGAAATTATTTTTAATTGCATAATTATTCATCTCATGCAGAAGGTATAATTGCAATCTATCAACTCAATGAAAAGGCATCCATGTGGTGGGATCAGCTTGTGCAGGTGCAACACATTAAAGAGAAAAATGTTACTTGGAGGGAATTCAAGAAGTATTTTGAGAAGAAATACTTGACTAAGAGATACTATGACAAGAAAATGAAAGAGTTCTATGAACTCAAGCTTGGTAGTATGAACATAGATGAATATGAAAGAAGGTTTTTAGAACTGTTGAAGTACGTTTCTTTCATCAAGGATGAGACAGTCAATATTAAAAGGTATTTGAGTGGATTTCGATCATTTTTCAGTGAAAAAATACAGTATGATGATCCCAAGACATTGGAGGAGACCATAAGGTGAGATAAATGGCTATATGATCAACAAAAAACAATGCCAACTTTCCAAAAATCTTGGGAAGACAAAAATAAATTCAAGATGGATCAGAGGAAGAAGGGAACTAAGCCACCATTCTTCAGAAATAATCCTCAGGGACATACAACTTCTAGAGAACCCATAATGATTGAGACAAGGGGTCAAAGACCAAGGCAACGACCTATTCAATGTTGGGGTTGTAAAGGGGATCATATGTTCATAGATTGTCCTCACAGAGGTGAAAACGTGAGAACTGTTCACAATGTACACCAAGATGAAATAGTGGAGGACATGGGAAGAAATGTACCAAGGATCTATTCAGCCCTGGACAACAAGCAAGCAAAGTATCTGTCACATATGATTGAAGTGGAGGGTATGATCAACAACCAAACCATTTCTATTTTAATTGATTTAGGAGCTATTCATAGTTATATAGATCCTAAGATGGTGGAAAGTTTCAGTAGCCAGCTTCACCAACCAAGATTTTTCGTGCTTTCTTATTGGAAAATCAGCAAGACCATATCATTGGCAGTCTTGCGCATATCATTTCAGAGGATTGGATAACAGTGGATCCTGAGAAGATAGAAGACATTATAGAATTCTCAGTGCCAAATAATGTGACAGAGGTCAGATCATTCATGGGCCTTGTAGGCTACTATAGGATATTTATTTAATGACTCTCAAAGATTGCACACCCAATAACTTCCTTACAAAAGAAGGGTGTGAAGTTTCAGTGGACATTGGATTGTGAAAAGAGTTTCCAACACTTGAAACAAATATCAACAAGTGCTCCAATACTAAGGATTTAAGACCCAAATGAAGGCTTCATTGTATGCACATATACATGTAAATAAGGACTTGGTGGAGTCCTCAGTCAAAATGGGTTTGTTATATGTTATGAATCAAGGAAGTTGAAAGAGTGTGAAAGACACTATGCCACTCCTGATTTGGAGTTGGTAGACATAGTGCATGCTTTGATAAAATGGAGACACTACCTCATGGGAAAACGGTTTGAGCTGAGGACAAATCATAATGGTCTGAAATATTTATTTGATCAACCAACTTTAAATGTTAGTCAAAGCAGATGGTTAGAATGTCTCAGTGAATATGACTTTGATATAAAGCATATCAAGGGGAAAGAGAACAAAGTGGTTGATGCACTTAGTAGAAGAGTGCATGAATTGCATGCTACAACCATTAGCATGTACCAATCAGATTTGAAACACATAATTTTAGAGGCTGTAAAATTAGATTTGCAATACAAGGAATTAGTGGCAAAATTACAACAGGGTAATTTGCAGCAGGAAATTGAAGAATACAAGCTAGATAATGATGAAATTCTCATGTACAGGGGAAAAATTTATGTACCAAATTATCATGAATTGAAAAATATGATATTGAGAGAAATGCATAATGTACCTTATGTTGGGCACCCGATTTATCAGAAAACTATTGCAGCTGTCAAGAGCCAAGATTATTGGCCAGGAATGAAAAAATAAGTTGTTGATTTTATTTCCAAATGTATGGAATGTCAAAAGGTAAAGGTTGAGCATAGACACCCAGATGGTTTGCTACAACCATTACCCATTTCTGAGTGGAAATGGGAAGTTGTAACCATGGATTTCATCACCAAACTTTCCAAAACAAACAAGCAACATGATTCTATCATGGTAGTGGTGGATAAGCTTACTAAAGCTACCCATTTTATTCCAGTTAGGCTCACTCACAAGGCAACCAACATTGTTGATGTTTATATGAAAGAAATTTCTAGGTTATATGGCATACCCAAGACAATTGTGTCTGACATAGATTCAATTTTTACCTCAAAATTTTGGAAGGGATTATTTAATGGATTTGGAACAAAAATGAATTTTAGCACAACTTATCATCCACAATCAGATGGAAAAACAAAGAGGGTGAATCAAGTGATTGAGGATATGTTGAGGATGTATGTGATGGATAAACCATCAAAATGGGAAGAATACCTACACTTGGTAGAGTTTTCTTATAACAATGGGTACCAAACATCTCTAAATATGAGCCCATTTGAGGCACTTTATGGCAGAAAGTGCAACACATCAGTAATATAGGATAACGTTGCAGATAGAGAAGTGGTTGGGCTATAGTTTCTCAAGGAAATGGAGGAGAAAATATTGAAAATAATTTTTTTTTTAAAGGATTCCCAAGACAAGAAGAAAATATATGATGATAAAGGCAGAACTCATAGGGAATTTAAAGTGGGAGATCATGTATTTTTGAAAGTGAAAGCCAAAAGAAGTTCCCTGAAGGTTGGTAAATTGTTCAAAGTTGGCAGCTCGTTATTGTGGGCCATTTGAAATCCTAGAGAGGATTGGTCCAGTAGATTATATGATTGCATTGCCTACATCTATGTCTGTTCATAATGTATTCCATGTATCATTTCTCAAGAAATATATACCTGATGCTAATCATGTTATTGATTGGAATGTGATTCAGGTGGAACAAGAAGGCACTTTCCAAGTGAATCTGGTATGCATTGTAGACCGAAAAATCAAGCATCTCCGAAATCGAGCCATAGGGCTTGTAAAGGTACAATGGACATGGTACAGTCCTGAGGATGCTACTTGGGAGCATGAGGATGCAATGCGGGTAGAATACCCACATCCTTTTGAGGATTTTTGAAATTTGGTTGTATATGTGTACATAATGCACTGAGGATAGTGCATAAATAAGGGGAGGGGATTGTAATATCCCTAGGCCAACCCCAATTGTAAATGTAAAATGAAAATGTACTTAAGCTGGTGAGATGTTTGATATTATTTTTGTATGCACCTTCCATGGTATAGTGCGTGCATGTACTGAGTAGTAAATTGATGAAGTGTGCACATTCCACGATATCGCATGCAACAACTTAAGTGTGCGCGATCTTGATGCCAAGGAGCCTTTATGTATATTATGCGTTTTATAGGTTGGTGAGCCAGTTATTATAAAATAGGATGCTTATGTTTTGATTAGGCCAGAGAGCCTAGATGTTAAAGGAAAATCAACCTATTTTTGTATATATCTCATAAATAATATGAAATACATCGCTGCACGCAGATTGACCATGATAAAAGAGTATGATGGACTAAACTCCACTAGTTAGGAAAAGGGGGTAAAAGTTAAGGAAAAGGGGCTACGATAGGAAGATTAATATAAAAAGGAATATTATATTAATATTTATTAAAGTACAAAGTATGGATAATTATTTTATCCTAAGTTCTAAGGATGGGGACAAGTGGGCAAAAGTAGCTCTCAACATGACAAGTGTCAAGTTGGGGACATGCATACATATAGTTTGGACTTAGTTCATTTTCCATCATTCCTTCCATCATTCATCATCCATGAAACCATTCCATGAGCATTCACTCACTCAATAATTTATCCTTCGTACCTTCCTATCACTGTACCAGAACTGGTATCCATAACCATACATGTTTGGGTACTTGGTTAGCTTGGGATGAACAAATAGTAGAACGAATAACATAGTTGTTGCGTGAGTATAGTGACATGTTCCCAAAAACCTTTACAGAGATGAAAGGCATAGCAGGATATCTAGGAGATATGAATATACCTCTCAAACGCGAGGCTAGATTATTCAAACAATGACCATATAGACTGAACCCAATATATAAGAAGAAAGTAAAAGCAGAAATTCATAGAATGTTGGAAGCTGGAATCATATAACTAGTGGAGGAATATGAATGGGTAATCCCTATGGTAGTTCAGGAGAAGAGTCAAGGAGGAATAAGGATATGTTTCAATCTAAGGAAGACAAATGATGCTTTCCTACATGACCCTTTTCCTACCCCTTTCACAGATGAAGTATTAGAGAATGTAGGAGGCCATGAAGCATACTCATTCACAGATGGATTCTCAGGCTACCATCAAATCAAGATAGCTCCATAAGACAAGTACAAGACCACATTTTCCATAGAATGGGGATTCTACCAGTACATAGTCATGCCTTTTGGACTGAAGAATGCACCAACAATTTTCTCAAGACTAGTAATAGCTGCATTCAAAGAATTCATCCTTCACTTTTTAGAATTATATCTGGATGATTGGACAATCTACAACCTTTTGAAAGATCATGTGGAGGTATTAAGTCTAATGTTGGAAAGATGTAGAAAGTGTCATATATCATTAAATATCAATAAGTTCATATTTGGGATACCTTTTGGGATACTATTAGGTTATATAGTTTGCAAACAAGGCTTTCTAGTAGATCCCACCAAGATTGTAGTGATTGTCAATTTACCACCACCAAAATCAATACATAAGTTGAGAGAAACATTGGGACGCACAAGCTATTACAGGAAACTCATAAAAGGGTATGCACAAATCATTGCGTCGATGGAGAAAATGTTGAAAAAAGATAGTAAATTTCAGTGGAATGAGGATTGTCGGCGAGAGTTGGACACTCTAAAAGAGAAGATGGTAACAACACCAATACTAGTATTCCCAGATTGGGAAAAGACATTTCATGTGCATGTAGATGCATCAACCATAAAACTTGGAGCTCTTTTGGTGCAACCAGGAGCAGGAGAGTTAGATCATCCTATAGCATTTGAAAGTAGAAAATTGTCAGAGTCATAGTAGAACTACAATACTATAGAAAGAGAAGGCTTGACAATGATATATGCACTGTAGAAGTTTAGACACTATCTACTTGGGAAACATTTTAAAATGTTCACAGATCATTTTTTCCTCAAATACCTAGTCAATAAGCTAGTGTTGGGGGGGGAGGATCTGTAGATGGTTATTGTTGTTTCAGGAGTTTGAATTTGAAGTGATATTCAAGCCAGGGAAGTTGAATGCGGGACCCAAACACCTGTCAAGGATCACCAATGGAGAGGAACTTATGAATTTAGAGGACAACTTCCCTGATGCACATTTATTTTCATTCCAAGTAGTTGATGAATATTTTGTTGACATCATTCAATACTTGAGTACAAGGACTGTGCTACAAGAATTTAACACTGCAAAGAAGAAACATATGGTAGTCAGAGCTACAGATTATCAATTGATTGCAGGACACTTATACAAGATGGGTGAAAACAACATATTGAGAAGATGTGTACTAGAACATGAAAGGCCTAGGATTTTAGTAGAGGATCATGAGGGAATAGTTGGAGGAAATTATGCAGGAAAATATATCATGCAAAAGGTATTGCGCGCAGGACTATGGTGGTTGACCATCCATAAAGATGCAATGGACTACTACTAGAGATGTGATGTATGTCATAGGTTTGGTAAACCTAATAGATGGGATGATATGCCCCTAAGACCACAAGTAACCTTGCAATTATTTGACAAATGGGAAATAGATTTTGTGGGGCCAATTAGTGCACCAACAAAGAGGTCAGGATAAAGGTATATCATTACTGCAACATAGTAATTAATGATATGGGTAGAAGCAACACCAATAAAATATTGTAGTGGAGAGACAACAACACACTTCCTATTTGAGAAAGTGATTACTAGCTTTAGATTCCCATGGATTTTGATGACTGACTAAGGAACTCACTTCATCAATAGTACTATCAAGGCTATGACCGAGGAGTTTGAAGTTTATCATGAAAAGAGTACACAATATCACCCTCAAGAAAATAGAATACTGGAATCCTTTAATAAGATCCTAGAGAATGCATTGACAAAGATCTGCAATGTCAACAAGGATGATTGGGACTTGAAGATACCAGTAGTATTATGGGCATACAGGACTACATGCAAAAAGTTGACAGGGAAGACACCATTTAGGTTGGTGTATGGACAAGAAGGAGTGGTTCCACTCGAAGTTTTGGTATTTAGTCTATGCATATCAGCAATCACCAATATGACAGAATGAGGCACAATACAAGAAAGGCTAAGTCAACTAATGGTGATGGAAGAAGATAGGATTCTAGCAGGATTTCAACAAAAAGTACAAAAAACAAGGGACAAATCTTGGCATGAAGACATATTAAAGGGAACAGTTTCAAGGAGGGAGACCTAGTCTTGGTGTATGACATTAAATTTCTTCAATACCCAGGAAAATTCCAAATTCATTTGTTGGGACCATATGAACTGAAGACCGTCACAAATGGGGGAGTTGTACAGTTGAAAGATTTAGGAGGTACATAACTTAGAGGAATGATCAATGGGAGTCGAATGAAACTGTATAGGGAAAATAAACCTCCTAGTACTTAAAAAGTTATCGCACAGTAAAAATATACGTATATAGTGTATTATCATTAGAAAAAAATGGGTTACCATGCTAGACATCATAAGAATGTGTGCAGAAAAAATGGACTTAGCGCGACGAAAATAAAATGTCCACACATAATGGCTAAATGAGATACCATGAAGTTGGAAAATCAACACGTTGTAAAAAGGACCAATGGTTAGAAAAGGCAGAAATTTGAAAAATGGTGGTTACGATAGAAAGGTGCCAACTGGCATGAATTATTAAATTTGATGCAAAAGTATGAATAAAGAGCCATTACATTAATCAACGTTGGGGAAAATTCTCTGAGAAGATTCATGAATCACCTATATAAAGGGGAAATGCGGGAATCATAAGACCCACTGTGAAATCATGAAATTGCAGAGAGATAGAGAACACAGAGCTGAAGTGAGTTGACACAGGGTGAACCAGTGAAGATTTAGTCAGCAAAAACCAACCACTACCCATGATGGAACCACCAAATATGGGTGTACTGAGCCAAGCAGGGAGGAAAACATGAAATAGAAGGGCACCATGGGAGGCAGTAGAGACGGGATAGGAAACCAAACAACCCGAGGAATACGTTGACATCGACACAATTCTATCATCGTCTGAAGCTCTCATAGACCCTACACCAGTGGTGGAATAAAGGAAGGGTCCAACCGCATCATCCATGGAAGTCGACTAGTCCAACAACACGCATAACACATCAAACCCATCTGAAACAACAATGGTCGAAGGGGTCCGACAGGTAAATGACCAAGATATTACACAAACAAATGCGGTAGTACCTGAAAACACTTGAGCATAAACCGCGCTGGTAGAGGATATCATTGGTCAACCAGACCCTGGTGTAGAAGGAAGACATATGGAGGCAGAGTAATCAAGTCAATGGATAAAGTGAAAGGGGAAACAACCTATGACGTGGTCTTCGTGCAGGTAGCCGGATGCAACAATTTTTCTCCCACACATTCCATAAGGAGTGAAAACCACACCAACATTGCTAGGTTGTGTGGAGAAACCGAGGTACTCAGACCATGATGTGGTTGACGTAGGAAAATTCCTTGAATTTTCCCAGCAGGTCTACTTAGAAAACATAGGGATAACACCCTTTGGAGACCCTTCCCTACAACCAAATCCATGGTAGGCTGGCCTAGAAAACACTGGGATCTTGAACCTGCTGGAGATTCCCCACTTTGGAAGGGGGAAAGAGGTGAACAACTGCATCAAGAATTTGATAGTGGTCCTCCATGGAGGATTTCTCTAGATGGAACAGGCCATCTCCATAGATGTAGATCTAATCACAAAAATCATTGGATTGTCGTCAATGGGTGATAACCCCGCGGAGTACCTAGATGACAAAACTAAGGAGAAGGCATTAGCATAAGAAATGAAGAGAACATATGGGACAAAGAGGGGGTCACACAACATAATTATCAAAAGTATTAGCGATGTCATGACATGGATGGCCACTAAACTCATGGCCTGCAAAATGATGCGAAAATTTTTCAAGGAAGAAGTCCCTGTCAGGGTCGTCGTAGCTGGAACACAGTGTGAAAATGGCATGTTGCTCAGATGGGCCCCTTACCTGCTCAACCTATTCATGGAGGAATGAAAATACGTGTAGGACCTCAACAAAGAGTTCCACTACTCATGCCTACTCATGCTAATCGTGCTGATGGGGTGGAGAGAACCCCCATATTCATAATTTTGCAGATGGATAGGTTGGTGCCATGCAATATGATACACGTCATTTGGGAGCAACTCTGACCCTAAGTACAAAAGAAAAAACATGGGTACCTTTTTTAGGTACTTCACATAGATACATGAGAGTATAACGAACACTTGGTGAATAACCCCATAGGTAGTTGTGCAGTTCCAGGACATCACCAATGTTAAGGTCCTAACCCGCACATAGGTAGATCAATGTATTCAGATGTAATAAAGGTCAATATTAATAAGACCTTTCAATAAAATAGAATAAGGCGGATGTAAGAAGACCTA
>JZKD02S1732761.1:21535-45396 GCA_000966675.3 Picea glauca
AATAGAATAAGGCGGATGTAAGAAGACCTAATAGAAGCTTCCGCTTCTAGAAGGATCTTCCTCTAGATTCTTCTCTTAATAGACATATTTAGTATAAATAAGGGTCGAGGGTATGCAAACCCTAGCTTAGAGATTATTGTAACAGAGCGCTGCTCGACTGGAAGTTTCCCCCTCGAAGAGGCCTGTGAACATTTCTTTCTGAATCAAAGTGCTTTTCTATTGCTATTTCGTATATCATTACTGTGTATTGTGAAGATTATGCTGAATATTTTACTGTTATTCTTCCATTTCTAACATTTTATTTATGTTCTGCATATTTTATATATCTGGTATCTTGCAACCAACTTCAAGGTGTCCAAGCACAACATGTGGATCCAAGCACATAGGGATCCAGGGAAGGAGTGGCTTCAATTGAGATACTGCGTCACAGAGGAAGACATAGAGATGGCTATGAGAAATTGGCCTGACAACTGGAATATCCCAGTATTACTTCAAGAAGCCCCTAAGGGCATGGAGGTGGATGGAGGGAAAACCAAGACACCTACAAAAGACAAAGTTGCACCCAGAAGGATGAAAACAACACAAAAGTCAGTGCAACAAAAGAAGGGGGTCCTAGGAAGGAAGAACATGTAGGAAGGAAAGAAGGACACTACCTCGCAACAAAATGACCAAGGAGTGGGGGATACAAGAACATAGGGAACACCCTCATCATATACTCCCCAAGAAGCAAGGGCACCTAAGCAACTAATTTCACAGTCAAGAGGAACATGCAAGAAGGTAAAGGTACACAAATAACTTCCCCAGTACACAATCACAAAGGACAATGTTGACCTGGTGTCTGAAAAGGTGTAAGACCACATTGTAGAAGACTTTGAAGAAGCAAAGCACCAAAGGGGGAAGATATAAGATGACATGACTGACATAAGACATGTCCTCAAGAAAATCAGGACTGCACAGAGGTATGAAAGGGGAACATAATCCTTCCTTGACAAAGAAACAATAGCGTCGAAAAGGACTATGCCACAAATGGAAAACAATGTTCACACAGCTACACAGGTGAGTGGAATAGTCAAAATAACAAAGGACATGTTGCAGATGGATGAAACCGCAACATAGACGCCAATGAAAGAGTTGGATTAGGTCAACATGGTATTGGCTAAGATACCAACAAAGGAGTTGTACAGACTCCAAGTTAGCGTCACACAGGAGGTGCAGTCACGTACGAGGACAGATGCAATAGAACTGTAGGAAACTAAAAGTGACAGGGAAGAATTGGAGCTCGTGCTCAAAAAAGTAAAGTTTGAGATTGTTGAGGAAAAGATATGAAATGATCTTACTCAATCATTTTCATATTTTTCTTGGCTAAATCAAAATAGACGGGAATATCACCCTATGTTTATAGCCAACAAAAATAACATCCTAACTCATAAGTATTAATTACAAGTGCTTAGGCTAGTATTTTATCAACAAAAATCTTGTTGGAAATTCATTTTTTATGTAATTGTCTGAACATATTAGTTGCTGAAATAAATGTAAAGATAGAATAAAAGTCACCAAGATGATAATCAAGACAGATGAGACATAAATCAATCCTTTCTTTCATTCAAATTCACCAAAGAGTCATTTTATTTACAAAATCTCAGGCAGAAATTTTGGACCAAAGTCAAACTTAGACATCCCCTATGGAACATACAAAAGGTCCTCTGACAGAAAAAAAAAAATTGAACTCTAAAAGCTAGATCAGATTGCCACAAATAGTTTCCCACTCGACTCTACACAATAGCCTTTGTCAGTCATGAAAACTAATACAAAAACAAACAAGTCTACACATACTATCAAAGATAGATCAACACCTCTGAAAAACAAGTGTATGAATGATGTGATTCAACCCTGAATATTGTTGTCTACAATAAGACCCTACTATCATAAAAGAGAATTAGGATTGTGATGAATAAATGAATGAATGAAAACTGAACTATCTCAACATAAAATCAAAGAGAAAACCTTAGTATGCTTCAACTTCTATCCTCCTCTTGTCCCTCCCTTTCCTTTTTCTTTTAACAAATTAGAATTGGTTGAAGTAGTTGAACCAACTCATTAGTTAAGTTAATTAAAAGACTCAACTAACTTTAGTTAGAGGGAAGAGTAATAATTATAATAAGGGTCACAAATAAATAATAACTAGTAGGTGGGACCCCTTGTGACTCCCTTTAGTTCATAAAAATCATAACAATCATAACATAACCATTAGTTAAGCAAAACACACCTCCTTGTGTCTCCCATCAACATATTCACTTTTGGCAAACTTAGCTCATGAAATTTGGAATTATTTCAAAAATAATACTCATATATCCAAAATAAAACATGTTGTCCAAAGATCCCTAAAGTCAACTATCATAAAACAATAGATAAAAATAAAAATTCAAATGCCATATTTCCCAGTCTGAGATGCAACCCTTCCTTGATTGCTTCTTTCACCTCTTGATTTTGCTGAATTTTTATTTGGTTTTGCAGAGCCTTTAGGCTTAATCTTGATGATCACGTGGGAACAATCGTCCCTCAAATGCATCTGAGAAGACATGAATTTCTCAGAGCCATTGGAGGGTGAGGAAGGGGCAACAATGGATTTTCCTTTATCAAGGGCATGTTGGGACTCAGTTTTGAATCTCTTTATAGCATGGGAGGATTTCACTGGTGAGTGGTTAGGGGCATCTTGGACAATGGGGTTAATAGGTGGAGGAGCAGGGAAGGACAACTTGGGCCAGCCACGATGTTTGGAGACTGTCGAGTGGACAATCTCCTACCATCCATCATTTTTAGGGACATCGGGTTGTAGTGAGACATGAGGAGGTACAGGGGTACCAAGGGCTTGTAGGGCTTGGAAAGGAGGCCTTCCAGGCCAAGGTTGGACTATTCCCTACCTAATCCAATTGAAGAATCTGACATGAAACAATTGGACAAGCTCTTGTGAATCAATGTAAAAATGTATGGAGAACCTGGGCCTTCTTGGGCCTCGGCTCCAATTACCTCTACCTCTGTTTCCTCAACCATGGCTACCTCGACTGGAAAAACTCATCCCACATGCGTGATTGATTATAAAATAGTCTTTTAAATAACCATACATGAAAACTCTTAAAAATATGAAATAAATTTGGCTCAGCAATGTATCAGACTCAAGCAGTCCAATCCATACAAATTGTTTTACTGTTTATCAATGAGGAGGGGGTGAAAAGGGTTTTCGGATATGCGAGGGGTTTGTATTGAGCAAAAACATGATACCATGAGGGGGAAAATAACATGGTTACTGCTCAGTGACAAAAATAATCAACTATAAGCAACCCAATAAAACATCACTGTAATCCACACAAGACACTGTCACTTTCAACTCCTTTAACATTGAAATTCTCTTGACTATAATCAATCTTAGAACATGGAGTGAAAAAATGAATATGGGAGGTGATGAGGTTTGTATTTAGTGGAAAATGAAATAATGGCAGGGAATAAGAATGATTATTGTTCATGAAATTAATTAAGTGAACCATAAAACAATCTACAAAAAGAGATGCATCAACCATCAATCAGTTTGAGCAAATAACAATTTATGTGCATTTAACTAGTTCTTTGTTTATAATCAAATATCCAACACAGTGCCACCACAATATAGTATGCATTCCACACAATTTGTAAGGGGTTATCTTCCTTTCATTTACATACTTTTCCTTCTATAACAATTTTTCGAACAGTAACCATTCCCACTCTATAAACCATCAAAATCAACCACTGCCCATTACTTCAATAAACAAGTATACTCAAATTCATGCTTCCAAAATTAACAATGAAGTCACAATATCACTGCAATCGGGTCTGTCAGTTTAAATGCAATGATATTCATTAAACATGTATAGACAGTAACCAAATAATCAAGATCAAATTGCCAAGACTCGAATTGACAATTAAACATACAACAACCACCATTCCAACACAAGCTATGCATTGAATAATTCAATCATGTGAGTGTAACTTCATCACTGTGCAAGCCCAATTTAAGGTGACCATAAAAAACTGGGCCATTTATGTAACACAGTGAGGCATCAACAACAAGCCTGTCTCAACAAATGATCGGGTTGCAACAGAACATGTTGAAAAACTCTGTGAGTATCCTTGAGTGTGAGAACCCAAGCCATCTATGTTATATAAAGTGCGCAGCCAACAAAAAACCATGATGAAACAATTCTACTTTAACAAAAACAAACACACACTCATGATAATAACTCAACACATCATGCTAAGCCATTGGTTTAATACTATATCGCTTCGATTTAGTCACACTATAATTGACTATGCTGTGTGCACTTGGATCATACAATCAGACATTCATAAGTATGCAATGGATGTTTTTCATGTGTCTCCCTGGTTGCAATAACCAATTGGCCCCAAAAGAAACTAACAATTATCATGACAGAAAATCCACACAAACAATGCGATATGCATGAGCAATATCAATCATTTGTAACTAATGCCAACTAATCATCCAAACAATCCTTAGTGAAAAATACCAATAAATGTGTATCAACCAACCAATTCACCATTGTCGTAAACATCAATCGACCTAATAAGCTGTGGAAACCACACATACCCACTCATTAATTCAAATTGGGGCAATGACCCTCTCCATTAAACAATACCGGGTTATTAAACATAAGGAGAGCAACTGTGTAATTTGAGTTGTGCCAATAGCAATGCAGGATTTGTCATTATTATCACAAAATAAGTAACTAAATACCAAACCAATATGGCTATCATATGACCAACTGGGCGAGTCTGTATTCAAATTAATCGACCAAACATTCAATCCACAATGTCCCATAGAAAACTTGACACACTCGATAGTATTCTTTATAAAACTCTAGACTGGGGGGTAACAATTTGTTATGTAGCTGACACAGGGAGAGCAGAGCCAATTCCTTGTAGTGGTGAAAACTCTGAGGCCAATGGTGTACACACAGAGAGAACCATGATTCATTTGTGGACAGGTAACAACCCATGGCAGGGGGCTATAACAAAAGGTTGAGGCTCCCATTTGGACTGGAAATATTATTTAACGCACGAGGGTATAACCCTCTTGTTCTTCATTCAAATTACCACAGTGTTGAGGTGAATACAGGGCTGAGTAAGAATAGAACACCCACTTCATGACCCTTAGTGGTGGATCAAACAATGCCCAAGTGAACGAAACACAGTGACGTAGGAAATCTCCAACCACTAAACCCATAAAAATCAGAGACTTGACATAGTTGCGAACGCATGAGGGCAGCCGACCGATCCAATAACAATAAAACACTCCAACTAAAACAACAAGGATAACAGTGAGCTAGTGCCTAGGGTGACCAATAACTTCTACAAATTCAATATTATTGAAGGAAGAACCATTCATTTCAAGAACACAATTTTACACAGTTGCAATACTTAGGAAATCACAAACCAATACACCTAAGCCAATAATCATTTCATAACCAGAGTAGAGTCACCAATGGCCAAAAAATACATACCTGTAATCGAATTCCTTTAAAACACGAGCTGACAGAGTGGTTCCTCTCTGGTAAGAAATCAGAGCATAACCACAGCAGCAAGATCGAACAATATCCTGACTAGGGTGGCGGCTAACAGGAGGAGTAAAGGTGACGTGCAACAAATGCACATTGCCTCGACCCACAATGCATTAATTCATCAGTACATGCCAACAAGTTCTTCATTAACAACATCAATCAACCCATGTATTGAAACCATCACCCATTAAAACCAACAACATGGCCATATCACCTTTCTAACTTATGCCATAACATAATTCCACCAATTTCCATATAGTTCAACAATTCGCATAACCATTAGCACTATTACCTTACCAAATGCGGCACCAACATTTCATATCATATGCATATTAACCATATAACTCAATCACAATTTCATAACCATTTACTTTTCTAGATAGGATTGAACAATAATCGTTAAGTCTTTCATGCATGTAATATAGTATATAGGATACCTTAAAATTATTCCCCTTTGCAATTGTTTCTCATTTCCTTCCAATTGTTCATATGTAGTATAGTAAAATTGTAGAATTAGATCCCTTTTCCTTGCATTTGTTCCAGTATTTTTTCCCTTCTCAAAACTTCCCTTCATGTAATTTTACTAACATGTTTGTTGTGCAGGTGCGATAAGAACAAATAGAAATGATATTAATGAATAGCATAGGTTGTAATAAGATAAGGAATCAACACTTCATAAGCTCAAATCATAACCAATAACAACAAGATCTCATCAACCATGTAAGTTGTGTCACACATCATCGCAACATAAAAAATGAACAGATCTGATCTTCAATAGTTCAAGGGGGTCCTACCTACTAGTTATACTTAGTTTCTATAATAATAGGCTTTAGCAACACTTTGCGGGGAAAACTTCGTTGACAATTTTAATCGTCAATAAACGAGAGACTCCACAGGAAAATTTGTTTCCAACATATTGGAACTCGTAACTCATGGTTTCACAGACCAAGAACAATAATTTTAGAAGATGTTAACCTGAATAATTATGAAACAGGGGGAGGTGAGTGGATTTAATGGAAAGATGACTGGGAATTTGGGAATAATTGATGAAAAGTGTTAAGTATGAGGGGTTTTTACCACTGTATACATAATCATTGAACTGGAATATGCTCTTAACTTTCAAGGAGGAAAACTTATAGAATTTCTCTTAAGATCTCAATGGATGAAGAAATGACAAGAAGAAGCGGGAAACAAACCAATTCCTTATAATACAACAGTAGAAATATGTAACAATTTCAAGGGTCCTTCAGAGGAAACATCATAACAGTTGTGAAAGATTGATTGTTATTGAATAACAATGCTTCTAAGGAGTGTCACTGTGGTAGAATCGATCCAACATCTTCGTTGACCAAATTAACCAAAGATAATAGGAAACAAAAACATGACGAAAGTAAGTTTGCAGAAACTAAAACAACAACAATACAAGACATAAATGAACGCAACCATGAAATAAAACTTAACTTTGAAGGAATAAATCAAAGTACTGTAAGCATAGAAAGAAGCACAAAATTTGAAAACATAGCTAGGCTACTAGTATATAGAAATCCAATCAGCATTAAAACTTTTCACACTGGCTCCTCACAATACTTCAAGTGAGGACTATTAATGTTGTAGGAAAAAAATTGTCTCTGTAATTCCCTTAAAATGTATGAGTTAGTGTCCAAGACAAAAGTAATCTGGAAAATAACCAACACTTGGAATTCTGATGTGATCGTCAGCCCTTTGATGCACATGCTTAAATCATCAAGATAAGCATGGAGACTGACAAAATCATTGAAAGTTGTGTGTATAGGCCTTTAAAAGGTGGTACTTGCATCAAGTAAGCCAAAATGCAGGCATTTGTAAGGCATCGTATAGAAATTAGTAATAAAAGTGGTTTTGTAAACATTTTCCCCTTTTACTTTGATTCGCATGTAACACAACAAACTGTCAAGTAAGGGCCCCAACTGTGACTCTACAACCTATTGCAAAAATATTCCCATATTGAGAGGACGGAAGGGATTTATCATAATTGCTTGCCTGAAATTTTGAAGACTAATATAGGTTCTAATCTTATCATTGGTTCTTGAGGACGACTCCCAATTTGAAACCCACTCAGGGTGGACTGAAACAAAACATTCCATCCCTTAAGAAATCTCTCAACTCCATTCGAAAGGGTGCTTCCAGTCCAGAGTTAACAAGTTATTGTTTTTTCCTAGATAGTTTCATAATATGTTGAATGATGCAGGAGCATCATAAGCAAGCCATAAAGGCAAGAGAAAAAGAGGAAGACAGATGGATATGCACCAACGCATATTTTGAGAATGTTGCAAATTTGAAAGGATAAGACATTAATGTAATATCTTGAAAGGATGCATTCACATTTATGTTTTGAGTTGTAATACAGATCTTGAGTGGTTTCTCTCATCTGTTTGTTGGAGTCATTTATTGTGATAAATGTAAAGTAGTTGTAGAATTTAATTCGATTAGATATTTAAGAGTGTAGGAGGGAAAACTCTAGAAATCTCCCTCATATGTATTGTATTGTAGGATTATTCTCAATGGTAATCGTAAGCTGTAGAGAAAAAGAAGTAGAGTTGTAGATCCAAAGGGAAGAACACAGATTGTAGAATTGGTATCAGTAGATAGTTGTTGCTATTGAACCCATGTACAGATGCACTTGGATTAATATAAGGAATATTTGATCCAACTTCATGGTGTTTTTATGAATTCTATTTACATCTATTGAATGGTATGTTTGCAGTTAATTTCAGTCTTTGTTATACATTTGTTTCAATGTTGTGTGTGTGTATGCATGATTCCATGTTGAATGTATGAAGTCCATGAGAGGAAGGAGATGAGTTTCAATTATTTCTTGTCCTTAGAATTCCTGCAAGGAGTGCAACGAAGGTCTGCAAGGAGTGCATTGACAAGATTATGAGTTTCACCTCATAAAAACTTAGGAGAGATACCATTATTCTCATACCAGCAAGAGTGCAAGTATAGGCACAGAGCTATGCAAGTTCTGCTCAGGCGAGTTGAGGTATTAGACTTTTCCAACCCAAGTGAGTGGTTGAAGAACCCTGTCGCAAGGAGTGCATAGAGTATCTAAGTTCAGATAACCGGAGGTTATAGTGAGTACCGCAAGGAGTATGCACAAAGAACCCTTGGAATTCTTGAGAAGAAGAAGCCAAGCCCAAAAGGGATAGAGGCTTTGAGAAATTCGAAGAAAAGAAGAAGGCCGAAGTCACCTCCCAGAGGTTGACCCCAGAATAATCGACTCCAATTTCTTTGGCTTAGATCCATTGAAAATATGAACGGATGGTGGAATTTCTCGGAGGAAGAAATACTGAAATCCCATCAGTCGTTGGATATAGTAGATCAATGGAGGGGATAAGGATGATAACCTTTCAATGCTCACAATTCTAGGAGGAACAATACCCATTGGATCTGGATCACTAGTAGTCGTTGATCTCTTGATTTCGGATCTCGACATTTTGGGGATAGAATCTTGGAGAGGGTCTTGAATTGGAGGACTCGAGTTGTGAAATAATGATATGTGAGATTCAAACACAATCTGGACCGTTGGTTAGTGGAGGACCTGGACCGTAGATCTGGTGTAGCCGGATTTCGGTAGTCGAGATTTGGAGTGTTGGGTTTTTGTTACACGACCAACCCCGAAATCTTGATTCATGAAATACCTTTTCGGGTAAAGGTCGTGATCACATCAATTGGTCACGTGGAGTGGAGGTTCACGCCTTGTACTTGGTTGCGTAGGCATAAACCCTAGAAGGACCCATGGTTATACATGTTGAATATTTCAGCTGGGAATCAAGGAACCATTTTGGTTCAGAGGAGATTTGGAATGATCCTAAGACCGGGAGGTCACGTAGAACCTACTGAGGTAGGGGTGTTGCGTCAGGTGGTATCAGAGACTAGATTTTGAATTTCTGTAGCAAAGAGAAGATTACAAAAATGCTGCCAAGAAGACGTTAGGAAATACCAATGCCCGATCTAGCTGTGGAGAGATAAATGAGAGAAATGTGTGCTCGATTAGATGCTATGGAGATAGAACATAAATAGATAGCTGATGTTGGAGATGTCAGTGAATCCAAGAATGAGAATGAGGCTAGAGCCGATGAAGAAGAAGTTGCAGTCGAAGATGTTGCATAAGAATGTCTATTTAGAGTTGTTGCAAGAATAGGGGCTAGAGCAAAAATGGGCATCCTTATGTATGAAGAAAAATTATACATTGAGGAGATGCTAGATTGGTTTAGAGATCTAGATAATTAATTCGATTATGAAGATATAAAAGAAGATAAGAAAGTAAAACATGTTTCCACTAGACTTAAAGGGCATGTAGCACTGTGGTGGGATGAACTACAGGCTGACAGGTGTTGCAAAGGCAAGCAAAGAATCAAAATATGGGATAGGATGGTAGCAAATATGAAAGCCAAATTCATACCCAGGGAATATCAAATTAACTTGTTTCGAAGAATGTAGAATTTGAGACAGAAGGGGATGACAGTGAGGGAATACACTGGAGAGTTTTACCGACTGAACATTAGAGTAGGTCATCGTGAGAATGATGATGAAAAGGTTGGAAGATACATGAATGGTCTAAGATATGACATTCATGATGAGATGAGCATGGTGACAATCATAAATTTGGAATATTCTTATCAAATTGCTTCAAAGGATGAAGAAAAAATGGCCCAAAAGAAAAGTTAAAGGGGCAGAGGTAGAAGTCAGAGTAGAGGAAAAGAAATTTCCCAGGACAGAGTACAGAAGCCCAAGAATGAAGAAAAGAAGCTTAATAATCAACCAAAAAGAGGAGGAAGTTCATAGGGAAGACAATATGCCTATAAGAACACTTTTCCACGAGCAAGAGGAAGAGGCAGAGGCAAAGGAGGCAAAATAAAGTGTTTTGTCTGTGGAAAGATCAAACAAAAATTGTTTGAATGTCCTGATAGAAAAAGAGATGGTGGAGGCAAATATCACATTTCAGAAGTGCAAAGGAGTAATGTTGAGGTAGAAGAGGAAGAGGGAGAAAGATATTTAATGATGAGAAAAATTCTCTTGAAACCAGAGAAGGAGACGGAGAATCGAGTCCAGATAGCCAATTTGTTCGGAACTGCTTGCAAGACCAAGGATAGGGTATGCAAGGTGATAGTGGACAGTGGAATCACATATAATCTAGTATCCACATAGATGGTGGAGAAGCTGGAATTGGAGACAGTTGCACATCCAAGCCCATATAAAGTCTCGTGGTTGCAAAAGGGATGTCAGGTAACAGTCACTAAACAATGTTTAGTTGAATTTAAGATAGGTGGATATAGAGATGATATTTTATGTGATGTTATTCCCCTGGATGTCTATCATATTTTTTTGGGGAGACCATGTCAATATGAAATAAATGTTGTTCATGATTGGAGAAAGAACACATACACCTTATATAAGAATGGTAGAACACATATGTTGCTACCAATTGAAGACAAGAAGGTGAAAGAAGAAACAGGCAATATTATACTTCTCATGAGTGAGAAGGAGCTTCTTGATGAAGTCAATAAAGATGAAGAAATGTAGTTTGTTGTGGTAAGGAAAACTAGAGTCATTTTGACCAGTACTTAGATAGATGATATACCGGAGGAAATTCAGGAAATGCTTGAGAATTTTTCTAATATAGTGGTGGATGATTTACCTTGTTCATTGCTGTCCATTAGGAGTATAAGCCATCACATTGATATTATACCAGGAGTGAGTTTTCCAAACAAATAAGCATACAGATTGACGCTGCGGGAGCATGAAGAAGTTAAGAAGCAAGTCCAAGATTTGATGGACAAAGGGTTAATTAGAGAAAGCTTGAGTCCATGGGTTGTACCAACATTGTTAAGTCCAAACAAGGATGGTGGATGGAGATTGTGTATAGACTCAAGGACTATAAACAAAATAACCATCAGGTATAGATTCCTTTTATTGAGGATGGGTGACTTGATGGATTGCTTGAGTGGAGAAAAGTTTTTTTTTTAAATTGATTTGAAAAGTGGATATCATCAAATCATAATGAGGGAAGGTGATGAATGGAAGACAACATTCAAGACGAACACAGGGTTGTATGAATGGCTTGTCACGTTGTTTTGTTTGACAAATGCGCTAAGCATTTTTATGAGATTAATGAATGAATTCTTGAAGTATTTCATTGGAAAATTTGTGATTGTGTATCTTGATGATATACTGATCTTTAGTAAGACCGAGGAAGAACATTTGAGACATTTAACTCTAGTGATGAGGACGTTTCAACAAGAGAAGTTGCTAATAAATTTGAAGAAGTCATCTTTCATGAAGAAAGAACTCATTTATTTGGGGTTTGTGATCTCTTCAAATGAGTTGAAGGTGGATCCTAAAAAGGTAAAGGAAATCAAAGAATGGCCATTGCCAAAGAATATATTTGAAGTCAGAAGATTCCATGGACTAGCTAGCTTTTACAGGAAGTTGATCATAAATTTTAGTGGAATTTGTGCACCAATGATGGACACAGTCAAGAAAAGACATAAATCTTTTCATTGGACAAAGGAAACAAAGAAAAAATTTAAGTTTTTCGAGGAGAAGATAACTGAACAACCAGTTCTAGTTTTTCCAGATTTTAGTAAGACATTTCAAGTGAGATGTGACGTAAGTGGATTTGCGATTGGAGCAGTCCTAAGTCAAGACAATAGAATGATTGCATACTTCAGTGAGAAGTTGAATGATGCCAAGATGAAATATTCCATGTATGATAAAGAGTTTTATGCAGTCATACAAGCACTGAAGAAATGGAGGCACTACTTGGTTCTGAAAGAGTTTGTTTTGTATAGTGAAAATCATGCTTTACAATTTATAACCAAACAAGAGAAATTGAACCAGAAACATGCAAAATGGGTTGAATTTATGCAGAACTTTACTTTTTTTATAAAGAACATTTCTGTAACTGCTAGTAAGGTTGTTGATGCATTGAGCATGAAATGTTTGATTTTGCAGGAGTTTCATGTGAAGACCTTAGGTTTTGATAGCCTGAAGGACATGTACAGAGATGATTCAGATTTCAAGGATGCTTATGAAGCATGGGAGAATCTTGTTTTAAGAGACAAAATCCAATGGATTGAATATATGGTTCAGGATGGACTTTTATTCAAAGGAAATCAGTTGTGTATCCCTAAGAGTTCCATGAGAGAAAACCTTTTGAAGGAAAAACATAGTGGAAGATTGGTTGGAGATTTTGGCCATGACAAAACATTTGCGCAGCTGAAAAATTTATATTATTGGATAGGGATGAGGACAAATGTCAAGAAATTTTTCAAAAGATGTTGAATTTTCCATCACGCAAAGGGGAAAATAAAAAATACAATTTATATCAACCATTGTTGGTACCAGAGAGACCGTGGGACGCAAAAAGCATGGATTTTGTGTTAGGACTTCCAAGGACATAGAGGGGTTGTGATTCCATATTCATGGTAGTCGACAGATTCTCAAAAATGGCACATTTTATTCCATGTCAGAAAAGAAGTGATGCAACACACATTGCAAAACTGTTTTTCAAAGAAGTTGTTCTACTTCATGGTTTACCCAAGAGTATTGTTTCAGACAAGGATACCAAATTTGTTGGTCATTTCTGGAGTACACTATGGAAGAAGTTGGGAATGGATTTATCTTTTAACTCATCATATCACCCTCAAATGGATGGATAGTCTAAGGTAGTGAATCGAAGTTTAGGGGATTTGTTGAGGAGCTTAGTAGTTGAACATCATAGTCAGTGGGATCAGAGTCTGCCACAAGTGGAATTTGCATATAACAATTCACCTAATAGAAGCACATGATAGATCCCATTCTAGATAATGTATGGAATGAAACTGAGAGGAGTATCTGATTTGAGGGACTTAGAGCAGAGTGAATTCAGAAGTGATGGAGAAGAATAATTTTTCGCAGAGATGCAAGAGCTCCACAGTAAGATTAAAGAGTAGTTACAAAATTCCAACTAGGAATATAAGTGCAAAGCATATCAACAAAGAAGAGAAATTTAGTTTGAAGTGGGAGGTTTAGTCTTATCACACCTAAGAAAAGAAAGGTTCCCAAGGAGAACATATAATAAGATGAAAATGAAAAAGATAGGGCCATGTAAAATCATAAGGAAATTTTAGGCAAATTCTTATGGGATATAATTTCTAGATGATGTGGGCATATCACCCATATTCAATGTAGCAGATCTGTATCCTTACAGAACAGATAAATCAGATGGAAAAAGGAGTCAGAAAGAGATTCAGTGGGTCAAACAGATGTCTGTAGATGAAAATCCATAGGTGGAAAATATCATTGATCAGAGAGTTAGCAGGAATATTTGTAGGAAGATGTATTTTGAATACTTCGTAAAATGGAAGGGACACTCGATTCAGGATGCCAGTTGGGAAAGTGAAGCGGAGGTCCAAAAATATGGAAAAACAATGCAGGAGCTCATGAACAGGGGTTCATGAATTTTTCAGCCAAGGGAGTATGATGCAAGAGCATCGTAACCAAGCCAGCACATCAAGCACAAACGTTGAAGACAGCTGGATGTGCACCAATGCATATTTTGAGAATGTTTTGAATTTGAAAGGATAAGACATTAATGTAATATCTTGAAAGGATGCATTCACATTTATGTTTTGAGTTGTAATACATATCTTGAGAGGTTGCTCTCATCTATTTGTTGGAGGAATTTATTGTGATAAATGTAAAGTAGTTTTGGATTTTAATTTGATTAGATAGCTTAGAGTGTAGGAGGGAAAACTCTAGAAATCTCCCTCATATGTATTGTATTGTAGGATTATTCTCAATGGTAATCGTAAGCTATAGAGAAAAAGAAGTAGATCTCTAGAGCCGAAGAGAAGAACAAAGATTCTAGAATTGGTATGAGAATATAGTTTTTGCTATTGAACCCATGTACAGATGCACTTGGATTAATATAAGGAATATTTGATCCAACTTCATGGTGTTTTATGAATTTTATTTACATCTATTGAATGGTATGTTTACAGTTAATTTCAGTCTCTGTTATGCATGTGTTTCAATGATGTGTGTTTGTATGCATGATTTCATGTTGAATGTATGAAGTCCGTGAGAGGAAGGATATGAGTTTCAATTGTTTCACGTCCTGAGAAATCATGCAAGGAGTGCAATGAAGGTCTGCAAGGAGTGCATTGACAAGATTCTGAGTTTCACATAAAAAAAAATATGGAGAGATACCATTGTTCTCATACTAGTAGGAGTGCAAGTATAAGCACAAAGTCGTGCAAGGTGTGCGTAGGTGAGTTGAGTTCTTAGAATTTTTGAACCCAAGTGAGTGGTTGAAGAACTCTGTCACAAGGAGTGTGCAGAGTATCGAAGTTCATATAACCAAAGGTTATCATGAATGCCACAAGGAGTGAGTGAAAAGAACCCTTAGAATTCTTGAGTTTGCAGTAGAAGCCAAGCCTAGAAGAGATAGATACTTCGAGGAATTTGAAGAAAAGAAGAAGGTCGAAGTCACCTCGTAGAGGTTGACCCCAGAAGAATTGATGCGAAGTCCTTTGGCTTGGAGCCATTGAAAATATGAACGGATGGTGGAATTTATCGGAGGAAGAAATACCAAAATATTGTTAGTTGTTGGATCTAGTAGATCAGTGGAGGGGATAAGGATGATAACCTTTCAGCGCTCACAAGTCCAGGAGGAAAAATACCCATTGGATATGGATCACCGAGATTCATTGATCTCTTGATTTCAGATCTCGACATTTCAGGGATCGAAGCTTGGAGAGGTTCGTGAATTGGAGGACTGGAGTTGCGAAATACCGATACACAAGATTTTGACACAATCTGGACCGTTGGTTAGCAAAGGACCTAGATTGTAGATCTGGTGTGGCCGGATTTTGGGAGTCGGGAGTTGGAGTGTTAGGCTTGTGTTACACGACCAATCCTGAAATCATGATTCACGAAATACCTTTTCAGGTAAAGGTCATGGTCACATCAGTTGGTCGTGTGGAGTGGAGGTTCGTTCCTTGTACTTGGTTGTGCAGGCATAAGCCCTAGAAGGACCTATGGTTATACATGTTGAATATTCTAGCTGGGAATCAAGGAACCATTTCGGTTCAGGGGAGATTTGGAATGATCCTAAGACCAGGAGGTCACGCAAAACCTACTGAGGTAGGGGTGCTATGTCATTGGAAAATACTAGGATCAGCACCACGAAGATCATCATAAGAACAAGAAAAAACCTTTTGAGATTCACCAAGTAGCCTGGTGGACGCCATCTCTTTTCTAACAAAACATTGGAAATTTATTTTAACATCCATTGAAGATTCAGGTGTCCTAACGTTCAAGAGTATGGTTTAAACCACCTTATTTTGTAACTCCTCTTATTTATGTTTTTCTTTGTTACCTACAACACTCAATGAAAATGAACCCTCAAGAGGTGTCAAACCCTCATGAATCTCATTATTTTCTATGGATATAATCTCCTTGGGATTAAGAGGTTCATTTTGAATGACATCAGGGATGGCCTTCCAAGATCCTTCCTTTTCAGGAATGTATGGATGATGTAGAGATTGAAAAGCACAATCATACCTGTGAGGAAATAGTTACTAATTAGGAGAGGCTACAAAGACAACTAACTGATCATCCATTGAATTCAAATCGTTCCTAACATGAGTGATGCCGAAAGATAAAAGGTTTGAGACAAGTGCCCAAATAGTTTGGGAGTATCGTTCCATCATCTTGTCGCTAGGAGAGAATGTATTACGTATCATGTTCACAACAAGCTCATAATTTCCGAAAACTGAAAGGTGACTGAAACCAAGATTAAGGGCGTTCTCAATACCTAATAATAGAGCTTCAAATTCGACGACATTGTTTGAGAAAGAAAACTCTAACCTGTAAGATTGATTATGAATTTTCCCTGCAGGAGAAACCAAGATAACGCCAGCCCCATTACCTTCACTAGAGAATGAACCATCAAAGTGCATATTACATATATCATCATCTAAATCAATTTTTTCCACAGGAATATTATCCTCTTCATCAAAGATGGAATACACTCCTAGGTCTTCTTCGATATAGTTTACGCTAGGTTGCATAACACTCTCTATGTAGGGTGAAATTATTCCTTCTCTAAGGACTATAATATTCTTACCATTCCGAGGAATGGATAAATGTGTCCTGTCATGCGAGAGGTATCCACCTATTAAGGCTTGCCAATATATCCCCAATATAATTGAGTAAAATATTATAGGCATATCAATCATCTGAATGCTGAGACTTGTCCTTATATCAGGATGAACACATAAAACCAAGGTTACATCCTTAATCTCGCCTATGGTTGTTTGTTGTAGACTATTATAGCAGAGAATGCTTATGGAGTTTTCATTTGTACAAGACAAGCCTAACTCTTCCATAATAATATTTGACATCACACTTGGGCCTGAACCACCATCAATGAGGCAACAATGGGCAATATTATCCATGATCTTTATAGAAATATAAAAGGGGGGATTTTTTATAGGGTGTCTAAAGTTATGTACACCTACTTTATTTACAGAAGAATCCTCTTCGTATACCTCTTCAAAAACATTGGCTACAGCAAAATATTTTCCTTCCATGAATTGTTTCAGATGCATCTATTGTTCAGGGACAACAACCATGTCTAGGAGGGTTGCATCTAATTTGATGTTGTCCAATTGATTCAAGATATTGTATTTGTAAGAGGTAAGAGGGGGAGTGATTCTTTGACTCTCAGAAATTTTAGGAACCTAGGGCATAGCAATGGTTGAGGACAATATCGAGCTAGAATAATTGTGAGGAGGGTCAAATTTACCCTTGGGAGCATAGGCTTTGTTCCTAGTATTAATAACCATGACATCCTCTGGCTCCTCAAATTCTATGAAAGTGATAGTATCTTATTGTCTCTTACCAAAGATCTTATCTCTGGAACTCTTCTTTACCTCACATGTGGTTTCTTCATGGTGCTCCTCGCAAACGTTACACCAACTCCGAGGCAGGATAGCTTTAGGCCAAAAATTGTTTTCAATCGAATTTCTAAAGGGGGGTGTAGAAGAGGATGAAGCTCCAGGTGTGAGAGGGGAGAGAATACCCTTCCTCTCAATTGCTATCATATGATTATTCATATCTTGTACTAGTTGTAATATAGTGGACATGTCTGTCTGTCTAACTAATTCTCCCCAAGAAAGATCAGTTATTTCAAGTTGTTCTTCATACTTTGAGAAAGTATGAAGAGTGGAACACATATTATCAATGGATTTTTCCTCAAGCCTATGAAGGTAGGGAGAAGGAAATGCATTGTAGTAATGCATGAAAGCGGCTTGGTTATGAGGGTGGATAAGTTCAGGGATTTGATTGTACAACTTGGTGAAACACAAGTTGAAAGACTTGATGGTCTCACCATATTTATAAATGACATTATTGTATTCCATTAACTTCTTGGTAGGGATTTTTGACTTCCCATAAGTGGATCGGAACCAATATATTAACTCCTCCGAAGTAGACAAGATCTTAGGAGGAAGGTCAAAGAAGTTGGTCGCATCCTTTTCTTCCAAGGAATTGACAAACAAGCGCATGCAAGTGTCATTTTCATTGGCCCCTATGTTATGACAATAATTAGAAAATGCCACTAGCTATTCATTGGTACTGACAATGTTATTCCCCAAAAACTTAGGCAAGTGTTCTTTAAAATTTGGAAGTGGATGAGTAGTAGGTGATAGGTTAAGAGGAGAGGACACATGCCATGGTGTGGTTGTGGCATCTTCTTCGAACTGAAAAAATCCCATACTTTTTAATGACTTTGGTGGCGTTTTTGGTAGATTGGATAGGAATATGGTGGCTATATAAGCTACCAATCACTGATGATGATGAATATTGAGAATATGAAGCACTTCCAATGCCACTAGAGCCTCCATTAGATGCCATCCTGTGGATGATAGGTGAGGGAAAGGAAGACAAGATGGATGAATTAGAAAAATTTCTCCTTAGATCACTTTGTTGGGCAGATAAAACAACATTTCTTCTTCGTATTTCAGCAATAGGATTGATTTCAAGTGACAAGCCTCTTCTTCTTCTAGAAGCATGAGAATCTAAGGACATGGAAGAAAGGCCAAAACTTAAGAAACAAAAGGTTATTGTTGATTTCTAAGCTACCTACATCTAGCTTCCAATTGTTCTTGAACACTAATATCTCATTCAATTTCTAACCAAGAACTGTTAAACTCAGCACAGGCCCCGACGGTGTCTAAAATAGTATGAAACAAGTTTAAAGAAATGTTTTTCTGGTATTGGAGACTGGGCTCAAGATTGGATTGCCTTGTAACAAGAACAATCATTAATAGAAAAAACAATCAAAGAATCAATATCAGAAAAATAAATATGTATCGATGAGAATCGAGTATGAAAATTAACTGGAGAAATATCAAGGATCTCCGCAGTATGGTCGCCAAATAAATGTTGAGGAAAATATATGAAATGATCTTAAGCATTTTCAGATTTTTCTTGGCTAAAGAAAAATATACGGGAATATCAACCTATTTTTATAGCCAACAAAAATAACATCCTAACTCACAAGTATTAATTACAAGTTCTCAGGCTAGTCTTTTATCAACAAAAAGCTTGTTGGAAATTCATTTTTTATGTAATTTTCTGAACATATCAGTTGCTGAAATAAATGTAAAGATAGAAGAAAAGTCACCAAGATGATAATCAAGACAAATAAGACATAAAGAAATCCTTTATTTCATTCAAATTCACCAAAGAGTCATTTTCTTTACAAAATCTCATGCAGAAATTTTGGACCAAAGTCAAACTTAGACATCCTCGATGGAACATACAAAAGGACCTTTGACAGAAAACAAAAAGTGAACTCTAAAAGTTGGATCAGCTTGCCACAGATTTCTGCCCAGTCGACTTTGCACAATATCCTTTGTTAGTCATGAAAACTAATTCAAAAATAGACAAGTCTAAACAGACTATCAAAGATAGATCAACACCTCTAAAAAAAAGTTTCAGAATGATGTGATTCAGTCGTGAATATTGTTGTCTACAATAAGACCCTAATATCATAAAACAAAATTAGCCTTGTGATGAATAAATGAATGAATGAAAACTTAAATATCTCAACATAAACTCAAAGAGAAAACCTTAGTATGCTTCAACTTCTATCCTCCTCTTGTCCCTCCCTTTCCTTTTGCTTTGAACAAATTAGAATTGGTTGAAGTAGTTGAACCAACTCATTAGTTAAGTTAATTAAAAGACTCAACTAACTTTAGTAAGTGGGAACAGTAATAATTATAATAAGGGCCATAAATAAATAATAACTAGTAGGTGGGACCCCTTGTGAATCCCTTTAGTTCATAACAATCATAACAATCATAACATAACCATTAGTTAAGAAAAACACACCTCCTTGTGTCTCCCATCAACATATTCACTTTTGGCAAATTTAGCTCATGAAATTTGGAATTATTTAAAAAATAATACTCGTATATCCAAAATAAAACATGTCGTCCAAAGATCCCTGAAGTCAACTGTCATAAAAGAATAGATAAAAATAAAAACTCAAAAGCCATATTTCTTAGTCTCAGATGCAACCCTTCCTTGATTGTTGTTGTCACCTCTTGATTTTCTTGAATTTTCCTTTGGATGTGTAGATCCTTGAGGCATAATCTTGTTGATGACGTGGGAAAAATCGTCTCTCAAATGCATCCGGGAAGACATGGATTTGTCAAAGCCATTGGAGGGTGAGGAAGGGGCATCAGTGGATTTTCCTTTATCAAGGGCATGGTGGGCCTCAGTTTTCAATCTCTTGCTAGCATGGGAGGATTTCACTGGCGAGTGGTCAGGGGCATCTTGGACAATGGGGTTAATAGTCAGAGGATCAGGTAAGGACAGTTTGGGCTAGCCACAATGTTGGGAGACTGTCGGGTGGACAATCTCCTGCCATCCATCATTTTCAGGGACCTCGGGTTGTAATGAGACATGAGGAGGTACATGTATACTTGATCTAAAAATAGGGGGCTGACTTGTTATGCTATTCAAGCACCCTCTACTTCATTAAAATAAAACTTTACAGGACCTTTCTCAATGTGTTTAAATATGCAAGATAGATTATGTGCCAAGTTTATGCAATTTTTTTTTAATGTTCATGTGTGAGGAATTTTTTTCCTTTAAATGGTTTAATATGTGTTTTAAATAAATACACAACAAATATAACTTGCAACAAACAAACCATCAAACTCACAAAAATAACAAGATGATAAAGGAGTTCACCCCTCTCTGGGCTACATCTCCTTGAGCCTCCATCAATGGACTTGGCTCTCTAGGATTAATTTGTCAAAGATTCTTTTACAAGCTACTGCTCAACTCCAATGGATTTTATGACTGTACCATTGGGTTCAAAATACATAAAAAACCCCAAAAATGACTAATAGAACTCTGAAAACGGATCATGGCTCATTCGGGCATGACCTCTTCTACATGTGGCCTTAAGCTTCCTTGAGCTTCTTTGTGGAAAAAACACCTATAAAAGTCCTCAAATGGATCTGAAACCTATCGCAAAGTGTTCAAAGCATATTAATTAGCCAAAAATGATTATTCAATCACATAAAATAAACATGGGCTCATCTGAGCATGACCTCAAACAATGAGGGCTTCAAGCTCCCTGGAGCTTCTTGAAACTTCAATGGTTAAAAACCTGCAAAATAGGTCTTCAAATGCCTTTTAAAATAGTGCCAATGGATTCAAAACGTCCAAAAACCCCTAGCTGGGCTTTTTCGGGACCTCATTTGGCCAAAAAATGAAGAAGATAGGCCTCCTGCCATTCTCTTCCTTCAAGCTTGTTGTCTCTAGTTCGCCAAAACGCACCTCTGTATGTCCAACCTAGAACACACGCTCAAATTTGTGCTAAAACCTATCACATGTGCATAATCGCAAAACCGATCAAATTGTAGGACTGTTTGGGTGCGCCCAACCCCTAACCGTCAAGACCATGGTCACAAGGTTCACCATGTGACCTCGTGCTAGCGCAAAGAGGGCTCTATTTACAAGGGTGAATAAAAAAATGACAAGTGGCAGGAACATAAACTTAACCGTTTAAAAACAAACCAAACTCTGTGCACACACATGGTGGCAAGGTCATATGGATAAACAATATGACTGCGGGCTTAACCGTTTGAACAATCCGAATTCCCGTGCGCATTTTACATGGTGGTCATATGTTGTGGAGTGTGCGACCAGGGGCTGGGGCCCAATGAAATATGTGCACACCTCTTTGTATGGTCACATATCAAAACAAATAAATTCGGGGGCTGGGGCTAAGCCCCAGGCCGACCCCCGCGCCAAACCACACATTAATCAAACTCAAATATAGTTTTAACCATATATATTAGAAAGCGCATTGTATGGTGCGTTGGCAGGGTGGACTTTGTTAAAGATTTACATTTGCGTGGGGAGGTCCAGGGTTCAATCCCCATGGAATCCATAATATTTTGAACCAACAACCAATTACAACGGTGCCATGTGGTAGCCCATGACTGGGCCACGTGGCACCATATCATTTTCCCATTAAATGCCACATGTCACAAATTGATTCAACCACATCTGCCAATGAGTGAATGCCATGTCACCATATACCACCTCAATGTATGTATGTGACACATCATCATATGACCTTTGCCACATCAACATCCATACGGACTGTATAGACTGCACAGTCAGCACAAATTTTTTACCTGTTTGGTGATTCAAAAAGATCGCGATATATCCCTCATCTGACGTCTGTTTGAACCCAAATGAGTTACGTTGGGTTCGTAACAATGAGGGCTACACACCCGTTTGATTTGAGGCAATTCTGGGAACTTTGATTTTTGAGCTAAATTTTGACCCCTGGTCCAGATTCTGATCACGCCTTCCCACTGAAAGGATTTTGGACCCACAAAAAATTATGATCATATTTCTGAGATTCAATACTCTTTTAATTTCAAGTTCTATCAACTGATTCTACTTGAAAAGTCTTTTTGACAATCACCTGAATACTTTGACATGCCTTGCACTGCAACTGACTATGTCCCTCAACCACTATTCTCTGGCTGCTGTTGACCCACTGTTCTCTTTGTGCTTGGAAGACTTCCAACCTTCCCACTGAGAATCAAGTCCCTCTTGTGAACTCTTTGGCATCAACACAATCCACTCTCCAATGGCTGCAAAAACTTTCCTGCGACATCTTGTCACAAGCCAAGAAAACCATCAATCTTGAAAAAAAAATTATACAAGACTGAAAATGATGCCAACAAAGTCTTTTTGCTCTTCAAGAAAATGGTTTCATCTTGTACTTCATCAAATTACATGGCATTTTCTTGCATCTTGGTGTACTCAAAATCAACTTACAAGCCAACAAACACCATCGACTAAACATAAGTCGAAAAACCTGATCGACACAACATAGTCATCAAGACAACATCGACACAAGTCGAGACTCATTTGAAACATATCGACCTTCCCAATGACAAATCGACATTCCTGATACACAATCATGAATCATTCATGATGAACTATCACCAAGTTCACTGCTTACACATACACAAAACAAATGTATGTGCATGACTCTTCAACTCTCCTTCTAGTACAAACATACGTACATAAACCTGAAACATGTGGGTACATAAGAGATGAATATGAAAAATATATATGGCTGTAACAAGTGAACATCATACCCATCTTTTACATCCTCCTGGCGAAGTTGTGCAACAAACAAGAATGCCTTCAAACGAATTGCATTCACATGCAACTTGCATCATAAACATTGTGATAAACTGCTGCAACTTGTCATACTCTCCACATAAATGCACACATAAGGCTGAAAAATGCATTTACAATAGAAAAATGCAAGCCTTACTTGCTCAAGAAATCTAACCATTTCTTACCAAGCCAACTCAACGGTGAATTTTTCTGCTGAAAATCGTCCTCTTGTGAATCATCTTGACACACATCAATGATGGAATCTCCTCTTCCATTCTTTCCAATCTCTTTATCCATCTGCTTCTTATGTTGTGGATGAGTGGTTGGATGCAATGTCCAACATTGGTCAATGAGATGAGCCCACTTCTGACAATGAGTGAAAATCTTTTGCATCCTCTTTTCATGTTGTCTTTGCTTGTAAAGTTTCCTGAAAGTGGTCAATCTTTTCCAACATTTTGAAACATGATGGTTATATAAACCACAATATGTACATGG
>JZKD02S1732761.1:45446-57359 GCA_000966675.3 Picea glauca
CATATCCAAGACCACAATACTTGGGTCTCTCTTCAACAACAATAGGTTCAACAATGCCTTGTGCATGCTTGCCCAAACCTCTACCTTCATAGCCCATTTTTAACAATAACTTGGATTCTATTCCTCTTGTGTGATTTTTAAAAACACCAAAGAATTCATCTTGAGAGGAATTTGAAGATAAACTAACATTACATACCTTATGTTCATGCATGTACTTGGTAATGGTTTCCTTTGCCTCATGGAGTTGAGTCTCCATCTCATGCAACTTTTCAAGAAGTTGGTCTTTCTCCTTCTTCATGGCCATCAACTGCTCTTCAAGGACAATGCTCTCTTTTCTATCTTCCCACGTCTCTTTCACCACATATCTCATGGTTAGAATTTCCTTCAACATCTCTTTGTCAAAGAACTTAGATAATGAATATGTATGAGAACTATCAATGTTTGAATCTTCCTCCATCCTTGCAAGGTATCAAACTTCAACACAAAACTTGCACAAATACCAATAGCTAAAACTCTAGCTATCAATGGCAATCACATGAGAAAAACAAACTAAGCTCTGATACCACCTGATCTGAAAATAGGGGGCTGACTTGTTATGCTATGAAAGCACCCTCTACTTCATTAAAATAAAACTTAACAGGACCTTTCTCAATGTGTTTAAATATGCAATATAGATTATGTGCCAAGTTTATGCATTTTTTTTTTAATGTTCATGATGGAGGAATTTTTTTCCTTTAAATGGTTTAATATGTGTTTTAAAAAAATACACAACAAATATAACTTGCAGCAAATAAACCATCAAAATCACAACAATAACAAGATGATAAAGGAGTTCACCCCTCTCTGGGCTACATCTCCTTGAGCCTCCATCAATGGACTTGGCTCTCTGGGATTAATTTTTCAAAGATTATTTTTCAAGATGCTACTCAACTCCAATGGATTTTCTGACTATACCATTGGGTTCAGAATACATAAAAACCCCAAAAATGACTAATAGAACTCCGAAAACGGATCATGGCTCATCCGGGCATGACCTCTTCTACATGTGGCCTTAAGCTTCCCTGAGCTTCTTTATGGAAAAAACACCTATAAAAGTCCTCAAATGGATCTGAAACCTATCCCAAAGTGTTTAGAGCATATTAATTAGCCAAAAATGATTATTCAATCACAGAAAATAAACATGGGTTCATCTGAGCATGACCTCAAACAATGAGGGCTTGAAGCTCCCTCGAGCTTCCTGAAACTTCAATGGTTAAAAACCTACAAAAGAAGTCTTCAAATTCCTTTGAAAACAGTGCCAATGGATTCATAACGTCCAAAAACCTCTAGCTGGGCTTTTTTGGCACCTCATTTGGCCAAAAAATGAAGAAGATAGGCCTCTTGCCATTCTCTTCCTTCAAGCTTGTTGTCTCTGGTTTGCCAAAACGCAGCTCTGTACGTCCAACCTAGCACACATGCTCAAATTCATGCTAAAACCTAGCACACATGTGTAACCGCAAAACCGATCAAATTGTAGGACGGTTAGAGCACGCCCAACCCCTAACCGTCAAGACCATGGTGACAAGGGTCACCATGTGACCTCGCGCTAACACAAAAGAGGGATTTGTTTACAAGGGTGAATAAAAAAATGACAAGTGGTGGGTGCATAAACTCAACCATTTAAAAAAAAAATGAACTCTGCGTGTGCACATGGTGGCAAGGACATATGGATAAACAATATGACCACGAGCTTAACTGTTTGAACAATCTGAATTCCCGCGGGCATTTTACATGGTGGTCATATGCTGTGGAGTGTGCGACCAGGGTCTGGGGCCCAATGAAATATGTGCATGCCTCTGTGTATGGTCACATATGAAAACACATAAATTCGGGGGTTGGGGCTAAGCCCCAGCCCAACCCCCGCGCCAAATCGCACATTAATCAAACTCAAATATAGTTTTAACCATATATATTACAAAGCACATTGTATGGTGCATTGGCAAGGTGGACTTTGTTAAAGATTTACATGTGCGTGGGGAGGTCTGGGGTTCAATCCCAATGGACTCCATAATATTTTGAACCAACAACCAATTACAACGGTGCCACGTGGCACCACATCATTTGCCCATTAAATGCCACGTGTCACAAATTGATTCGACCACATCTGTCAATGAGTGAATGCCACGCCACCATCTGCCACCTCAATGTACAGATGTGACACATCATCGTATGACCTCTACCACGTCATCATCTGTACAGACTGTACGAACTGCACAGTCAACACAATTTTTTTACCTGTTTGGTGATTCGAATAGATCATGATATCTCTCTTATCCGACGTCCGTTTGAACCCAAATGAGTTGTGTTGGGTTCATAACAATAAGGGCTACTAACCAGTTCGATTTGAGGCAATTTCGAGAACTTTGACTTTTGAGTTAAATTTTGACCCCTAGTCTAGATTCTGATCAATACTGGGGGCTTGAAGGGATTTGAAAAGAGGACTTTCTAGCCTAGGTTGGACTATTCCCTACCCAATCCAATTGAATAATCCAACATGAAACAATTTTCTAAGCTCTTGTGAATCAATGTAAAATGTATGGAGAACCTGGGCCTTCTTGGGCCTCAATTCCAATTACCTCTACCTCTGTTTCCTCGAACATGGCTACCTTGACTGAAAAAACTCATCCTTCATGCATGATTTATTATCATATAGCATTTTAAATAACCATACATGAAAACTCTTAAAAATACGAAATAGATTTGGCTCAACAATGTATCAGACTCATGCAATCCAATCCATACAAATTGTTTTATCGTTTATCAATGAGAAGGGGGTGAAAAGGGTTATGGGATATGTGAGGGGTTTGTATTGAGAAAAAAAATGATACCATGAGGGGGAAAATAACTCGGTTACTGCTCAATGAAAACAACAATCAACTATAAGAAACCTAATAAAACATCAATGTAATCCACGCAAGACATTGTCACTTTCAACTTCTTTAACACCAAAATTCTCTTGACTGTAATCAATCTCAGAACAAGGAGTGAAAAAATGAATATGGAAGGTGACCAGGTTTGTATTTAGTGGAAAATGAAATAATGGAAGGGAAGAAGAATGATTATTGTTCATGAAATTAATTAAGTGATCCATAAAACATTCTGCGAAAAGAGATGCATCAACCATCAATCATTTTGACCAAATAACAATTTCTGTGCTTTTAACTAGTTCTCTGTTTATAATCCAATATCCAACACAGTGCCACCACAAGACAATATTCATTCCACACAATTTGTAAGGGGTTATGTTCCTTTCATTTACATACTTTGCATTCTATAACAATTTTTTGAACAATAACCATTCCCATTCTATAAACCATCAAAATCAACCACTACCCATTACTTCAATCAACATGTATACTCAAATTCATGCTTCCAAAATTAACAATGAAGTCACAGTATCACTGCAGTCGAGCCTGCCATTTTAAATGAAATGATATTCGTTAAACATGTATAGGAAGTAACCAAATAATCAAGATCAAATTGCCAAGACTTGAATTGAAAATTAAACAGACCACAACCACCATTCCAACACAAGATATGCACTGAATAATTCAATCATGTAAGTGTAACTCCATCATTGTGCAAGCCCAATTTAAGGTGACTCTAAAAAACCTGTCCACTTATCTAACAGGATGAGGCATCAACAACAAGCCTGTCTCAACAAATGATCAAGTTGCAACAGAACATGTTGAAAAACTCTGTGAGTATCCCTGAGTCTAAGAACCCAATCCGTCTATGTTATACACAATGCACAACCAGCAAAACACCATGATGCAACAATTCCACTTTAACAAAAACAAACACACAGTCACGGTAATAACTCAACACATCATGCTGAGCCATCAGTTTAATACAATATTTCTTTGATTTAGTCACACTATAATCGACTATCCTATGTGCACTTGGATCATACAATCAAACATTAATAAGTATGTAGTGGATTTCGTTCATCCATATTCCTGGTTGCAATAACCAATTGGCCCCAAAACAAATTAACAATTATCATGACAAAAACACCACACGCACAAGGAAGTATGCCTAAGCAATATTGTAACAACCCTAGTTGAATATATGCTTAGGGATTATTAAGTAATTAATTGTCCTAACATGGTTTTAATTAAACAAAGATTGGCACAATAATATTAATTAAATATTTATTAATTAATTAATTGTTATAATTTTGATTAATTAATTAATTACCTATCACATTCAATGACATGGGTAATAAATTTAAGAGGGTTAATAATTTTAATTTGTTTAATTAAATGATTTACGTATATGGAGGGGATAATAAACATTAAATAATAGGATAAGACATGAAATAAAGAGGATAAGATAATAAATGTAGGGATAAGGAAATTAATGAGGAGGAAAGGGTCAGTGAAGGAGGGATATGACGGGAGGAGTCTTACGGGAAGGGGATTTTTTTTTGGGGAGGAGGAAGAATTATTGGAAGGGGGAAGACTGCATGTCTGAGGTGATTATTTTTCTGGTGTGGGGAGTTTGTTTTATGGGTTTTTGGTGAACCAGAAGCAGGGGGCATCGGTTTGTCGGGGGTTTTGGGCACGGGGACCAGTATATCCTTACGATATCCTGGAGCTAGGAAGTCAGATAGACTGCTCCTATCTGGCAGGGAGGAAACACGGTTTGGGTAGAGTTGGTCAGCGCATCAGGAAGCAACAAAGTAGCAGGCTAGACAACCAGGTCAATGGAGAAATTAGCATCAGGAAGAGGTAATTAAATTTTATTATGTTAAGTTATTTTTCATGCTGTAAATAGATTTGAATTCCAACAGAATTTTTATGCTTGTAGGATGTGAATGAATGATTTAAGTATAGAGAAAGGAAATATATGTTAAATTGTATGTGATTTTGTATTTTACGGTCTCTACAAATGGTATCAAGGCTCCAGTTTGAAGCACTGGAGCCTTAAGGGCCTACCTACATGCTTACCCAACTTAGAAATGGAACTGTACCCTCCAAGTTCCAGTGCCACCTCCACCTAACCTGCAAGCCAGGTATACATTTTGATTTTAGTATATACACAAATCTATATATAATATATAAACAATATGCCTGGAAAACGAAGTTGGTTTAATATTATACGTAGTTGGTTTAATATTATACGTATTTAAAGTGTTAAATAAATTTTGGCACTTGGCTCAATTAAACAAACAATATATATATATATATATATATATATATATATATATATATATATATATATATATATATATATATATATACATATAAGAGTATAAACCACATTACTAAAAGAAAACAAATAAAAATAATGGACATACAGAATGATTAGGAGGATATGTTTTAGCTCATCAAAGTGAACTCAGATACATAATCCCTCACTATGCCTATTATAACAATAATCTTCAACATTATGCTTTTAAGATATGGACACAAAAAAAGGGGCGTAACTTATTTTATCAAATACTGACCATCCATAAATAACGTCGACTCACCCTCTCCTAGCTCTTCCCTTTCTTTCCACATTCACTACACAACATGCATCAGATGTCCATTTCGCTAGAGACATTGACTGAGTCAGACTACACTAGCCAGAAAGAACAACTACATACATAGATACAAAAGGAGGGAGGCCGCAATCCAAAGTCATGCACTACAGTGGTGTGATCATGGTCGTTGCTAGAAGATGCAAGGCAGTCACACAGACACCAGTGTATTCTTCCCTGCCAATTGAGTGCGAGACCCACTGTCCAAGAGACCCCCTTTAGCCTTTGTGAGAATACATAGTGGGTGGGTTCTTCTTCAGGTTACCTACTACAATAAATTTTTGAATGGAGCAAGATGCCATTAATGAGGGCTTCAATGCACCTGTAATGCAAAAAACAGAAGCTAGTCTAAACTAAGAGAGAGGAGGAACCATTGGAAAAAAAAATTCAAGCAGTGTGAGAGAGGAGGAACCCACAGGGAGGAGCCGCGCGCTACACAATTTTTTTTTTATTAATAAACAAAAAAAATAAATTCTTCAAAGGTTTGAGCTGATATTCGGTAGTTATTGCAAAAAAAAATTAACTTCTGGAAAGCTAAACCTGGGCTTAAAATGATTTTGTTGTCAAATTGAACATTAAGGTAAGCCAAATTGAACCAGAATGGACAATTTGGATATCTTGATAGGATATAAAGATAATAGTGCCATAAGACGGGGAAAATAGAGTATCTCCTGAAACAAAATGCGAAAGTATATAATGTTATTTGTATGGCTAGAAAACATGTCCGGGGCTGCATGGCATAACACATAAATCCTTCTTCTTATGTGACAGGTCTGAGGGGATTAGTTCTGCCAAGACCCTCAATACTTGCACCCAGCCTATTTGTTTTTGATATGACATATGAGATGGGCAGACCCCAGTGAAAATAGAACCCTCGACTCCATGAACGCAAACTTCTCAGAGATATCGAGAGTCTCTCCATCCAACCAGCTACCCATTTCGAAGCGTTTCTCCCTCCCCATCGACTATTAAACCAACCCCAATATATATAAAAAAAACAATGCAAGTCAATACACAGGTTAGCACATATAAAAAAAGATTATATAATAACAAAAAAAATATAATTAAATTAATCACCCAAACACAGAGCAACACCACCGCCAGCACATAGATCCTTTGCTGAATCCTCATCTAAAATTTCCCCCTCGCCTTTCATTTTCCAGGCTCGAAATCAACACGCACAGGAAACACACACCAAATGCTAAGCCAAGGGTCAACACGCACCAAATGTAGGAACCCCATGCATTTATGCCAAAGCTTGAGGTCGAGTCACAATACAGTACTAATGCACAAGGTTCCACGAGGAGGAGATGCATATAATGTGCACAATGCCAACCCCGACCTGTTAGTCACAAGGCAACCCACACCACGTGCAAGGGAGAGAGAGTCCACGGGGGATCTAAAACAGTTTACGAGCACCAATGAACGACATAGAACCATAGCTCTATAACAGAGACCGAGGGAGGAACTAGACCCTGGCCATGCCTCACTCCCACCTTCACCCTCAGCGTGCAAACCCACCAGATGACCCAACAAATGAAAGAGGAATAGTAAAGTTTAGGGTTAAAAGATCATTTTTTTCTTTTTTTTTTCAGAAATAACTGGGAGTAACACGTGGAGCACATGCAAAATACACGTTAGTATGTGCTGGGTAAGTTCATTTTATTTTATTTATTTTCTCAAATAATTTTATTTATTTCTCTTTTCTTTATGATATCAATTTCTTAAAATATATATATATATATATATATATATATATATATATATATATTAATAAACCAATAAATTATAAATTAAGTTTAAATCAATAAAAAGAATGAGATTTTATTTTAATTTAAGGGTGAGTGTTTAGATTTAATATATATATATATATATCATTTGATATATATTAAAAAAAAAAATTCAAATTAAAGATTCAATTAAAGTGTAATCATTAAGTTTAATAAGGCTTAATTATGAAGTTTAATAAAGTTTAATTAGTAAGTTTAAGTAAAGTTAATTAGTTTAATTTAGGTAAAATAAAGTCAAACTACATTAAAAGTTAATTAAAATGTTAGAGGGTCAATGGGTTTTGAACCCAAGACCACCCACCAAGTGAAGCGCCTTAAGAAGAGCACTAACACCAACACGCCCTCATAAGTCTTTACAAATACATTCTTATACTTAAATAGATTAATGGTAATGTTGTAGGGATTAGAGTGGTATCATTATTAGGAAGATATAGTATGAAGATTAAGACTAACTGGATTATTACTTGACCTATTGATTTAGAGCCAACTAATAGAGTTGAATCATAATTAGTGAATGCACCAGAAATCAAGGTAAAGGATTATTTATCACTACTAATCTTTGTATCCTGAAGTATAAAATCCGATTTTCCAAGCGTTAGGCTCACGAGACCTTACACACAATTCATCGAGCCAATCACTGAGCCCTTTCATTCCATTCCACCAGTCAAAGCCAAGCGCTATGCTCCAATGCTTGAAAACCACGCTACAATCCTTAAAAGACTTGCACCTGCAGCCACCGAGACATGCAATTCAATGCTTATGTACAACATGCCAAGTAAATCTCATGAGTCAAGCATCATAGGATATTTAATTGTAAGCGAAAAGTTAAAAGGACTTAGACTAGGACAAGCGGGAAGGAGGCGACATACGCACTAGGAGAGTAAGCAAGAGGAAATGGCGAGTATGGCGCAAGGCTAGCATAGCTACAGGGCAGGGGAACCTATAGTTTTTTTTTTTAGGTGAAGAAATCAATCTTAGACACTTAATCCTAATCCTAACCCAGCCAATCCCCTAAAGAGAGTAATGTTTGTTTACAGACAAGTAAAGAAAAACTTACGCCTAACCCTGTTTGTAGTTTGAGTAGCACCAATTTGAAACATCCTTGAACTCACCCTAACGACTTTGGTTGATGTAGGCTAAATAATACAATATGGTCAGGACTCGATGGAATTGAGGCAAGGGAGCATTGTCGCAGGCACCACCAACACCGCCAGCGCTGCCGCCACCATCGCCCAAACTAGCTCTCATACTATGCTCATTGCAGGCCATTAATGAGACTTTAAAGGGGCGAAAACCAGTAGGGACCGAAGTGGAACCCCCACCATCTGGAATGGGTAATCCAGAAGCATCAAGGGATTCAGGGGGAGGACCTCCACCCAAATAAATCATGCGAGAATTGCAGAAGATCAAACTTCCAGAGTTTGTTGGGGGTCGCGCTAGTGAACGTGCAGAAGCATGGTTGGAAAGCATGCCAAGGTGTTTTTCCTTAAGGTACTATGCATCCAACTCAAAGGTAAAGATCACAATTTTTCAGTTAAGAGACAACACCTTGAACTGGTGGGGCAACCTGGAAAGATAACTGCACCTTACCCCAGACACAATATCTTGGGAAATTTTCGAGGAGAGGTTCCGAAGAAAATATCTGCCAACGTACTATGAGGAACAACATGTAGGGGCATTTCATGCCTTAGTACAGGGAAACAAAACTGTAGAATAATATGAGATCAGATTTATGGAATTGGTCAAATATGTTTCATATATGGATGATGACCAACGACAGGCAGAGCACTTCATCTATGGATTGAACCCTAAGATAAGAGCTATGGTGCGGATGTGGCAACCATATTCAGTAGCGGAAGCGGTGGAAAATACGCGTTGTGCGGAGGAACACATGAACTTAAGCGGGGGTACAAGACTGACATTTCCACATCATCCTGGATTCGTAGGGAAGGCCCCGAGGAAATTTCCGAGGGGAGGGGGCTCAAGGCCACCACCATATGGTAATAGAGTTGTGCCAAGGATAGTAGACGCAGGGATTTCAATGGCAATGAGTGAAACATCTCGTTCATCGCCAACAACGCAGACAAGTCCACGACCATCTTAGGGAACAACTAGTAGGGGAAGGAACTCATTTCAGAGATAGTCACATAACAGTGCATAGGTTTAATCTCGTGTTACCTGTTGGGGGTGCAGAGGACCCCATTACCAGCGTGACTTCCCAGAGTTACTATCAGGGTTCGTGCATAGAGAAGGAAAGGCACCGATGGGGAGAGAAAGTAGCAACCACCAGATTTACGCAGTGGTTAATAATCGCCAGGCCGAACATCAATCCATGGTGGTGGATTCATCAGGTACGCTAAATCATATCAATGTTAAGATTTTATTTGATTCTCGTGCTACAGATAATTTCATTTCCCCATGTGCATTAGGAAAGAGTGGGTTGGCAGCCTACGAGCATGATGACTTTAAACAAGTCAAGATGGCTTCGGGAGAAAAAAAAGCAGTAGGACCTAGCGTTGATAATTGTATAGTAGACCTGGGTATGTGTACTACCAGGTTGAAGGTATACGTCACTACTCTCGGGGCGTATGACCTAATCATTGGAATGGATTGGTTAGTAGCTCACCGAGCCTTGGTATATTTTTTTGCAAAGAGGGTGCTTTGTGTTGACGATGAAGGAAGACCAGTAGAGATCTAGGGTGTATGGAGAAAAGTGTCATTACGCTTTATATCAACTATGAAGGTTAAGTGATGCTTGAGGCAAGGGTGCCAACTTTATGTAGTGGAAGCAGTGAATGAAAGGAAGGGACCCTCATTGGATGAGTACCTGGTATTATTAGAATTTAAGGATGTTTTTCTGAACGAGTTACCAGGATTACCTCCTGAGATGGAGCTTGATTTTACTATTGAGCTAAAACCTGGTGCAGAACCAATCTCCAAGACTCTGTATCGGATGACAGCACCAGAACTTTGTGAATTGAAAAAGAAGTTGAAAGAGTTACTAGACTTAGGGCTAATAAGGCCCAGTGTCTCACCTTGGGGCGCACCTGTAATTTTTGTAAAGAAGAAGGATGGATCCTTAAATCATGATACAGTGAAAAATAGGCACCCAATGCCATGAATAGATGACCTCTTTGATCAGATGAAAGGAACAACAATATTCTCAAAGATCGATTTGTGATCATGGTATCATCAGTTAAGGATTAAGGAAGGCGATATTCCCAAAGCCGCCTTTCGAATTCGGTTTGGAGATTACGAGTTCATTGTAGTACCTTTCAAATTGACCAATGCACCAGCAGTATTCATGAGCCTCATGAACGGAGTAATCTTGAAGTACTTAGATTGATTTGTATAAGTCTTTCTAGATGACATCCTCATCTATTCCAAGAATGAAAGACAACATGAGGAACACTTACGAGTAGTGTTGTCCTGCCTTAGAGAGAACAAATTGTATGGGAAGTTGTCAAAGTGTTCCTTCTTCCAGAAATAAATTCATTATTTAGGTCATATCATTTCCGGCGAAGGAATCTATGTGGACCTAGAAAAGGTGAAGGCCATTATGGAGTGGCCAGTGCCGAAAATTTCCCATGAGGTGAGAAGCTTCATGGGGCTAGCAGGTTATTACTAGAGATTTGTGGAAGGATTCTCAAAAATAGTGAAACCCATCACCACTTTGAAATACAAGGGGGTCAGGTATGAATGGAAAGAAGAATGTGATAGTGCATTCATTGAGCTTAAGAGGTTACTAACTAGTGCACCAATTCTACGACTGTCGGATATGGAAAAAGAATTCATAGTTTGCACAGATGCCTCGAAGCAAGGGTTGGGGTCCGTGATAATGCAGGATGGAGGAGTGATAGCTTATGCGTCAAGAAAGTTGAAGAAACATGAAGAGCTATACGTGACTCATGATTTAGAGTTGGTAGCTGTAATGCTAGCTCTGAAAATTTGGAGGCATTATCTTGTGGGGCGAAACTTTGAGCTCAAAACAGACCATCAAAGTTTAAAACATCTCTTCACTCAAAGAGATTTGAATGCCAGGAAAAGGCGATGGAGTGAGTTTATGAGTGAGTATGATTTTGGTATTTCGTACATCAAGGGAAAGGAAAATGTGGTCGTATATGCCTTGAGTAGGAGACCACGTATCTTCTCCTTGGTACCCTTAAAGGTAAATATGAGGGAACATGTGTTGACACAACTCCAAGGAGACAGTTGGTATTTAAAGGTTACTTCAAACCTCCAGAGCAGGAGACGGTTAGATCCAAATTATGAAGGATATAGTATGGAAGTAGATGAACTGTTAAGATATCGAGGAAGGATGTACATCCCTGAGAATGTGGATATTCGAAGCATCATACTGAAGGAAGCCCATAGAGCACTTTATTGTGCGCATCCGGGTGTGATGAAGATGTATGCAGCTATAAGGAATCTCTTCTTCTGAATAGGCATGAAGCGTGATGTAGTCCATTTCATCGCCAAGTGCCTAGAATGTCAACAAGTGAAAGCCGACCACCATCACCCGAAAGGCCTCCTACAACCACATGATGTTCCTATGTC
>JZKD02S1732761.1:86456-98845 GCA_000966675.3 Picea glauca
TTCATTTTCTTCTTTGTTTGAAGATTGTGTTGTTGCATCAATAGCTAGGGAGAAGTCTTTTTGTTCATAAGTTTTGGCAGTGCATTTAGAGCATAAGTAGCTCATAGTTGAGCGACAATTCCTTTATGTTTGCTGCATGAAATATTAGCAAAATTGAAAAGAAAAAGAAGTCTTTCTTTGTGAAAAGTTGTTGATTTTTGCATTCAGTAAATTTTTTTTGTTTCCATCATTTTTCATTCGTTTTTGCTTTGATTCTTTGCACACCATCAGTTTCACCTTCATACCTTGTGACGTAAAAAATCCCATAAAAGAAACGCTAATTTAAAATCTATTAGACTTTTTGTTTGTAGGGTTCATACACTAGTTCAGGACTAGGGCCTTGGATTAGGTTGGAGAGGAAACTCTCCAAGGCCACTCAAAACCAAACATTGGAGTCTATGATAGGGAGTGTAGAAGTCCAGTTACGTGGAAGTTATATGGGACCCCCCTCTAACACAAGGGATAAACACGAGGTCGCGTGAGGAAAGGTAGCGGAGATAACCCCTCCAAAGCCGAACCAAGTGTAGTGGAGAACACATATCGAGGATTTGTCTTGGGATTCCGTCGTTTGCATTTGCCACGGGGCTTCATGGATCTTGAATCCATTCGAGGTCCTCAGTTGTCTTCCAGACCATTTGCTCTCGATACCTTGGACAGGTTTCAGGCTTGATACCTTGCTCATTGTGGTCTACCCGACTATCAACTGTACCCTCCTGGTGACTGTTCGCGTGCTGGAAAACTAGTTGCCAATCATTTTTAGGGACATACACAGGTGACTGCGGGGGTATACCACGGTACCTAGGACAGACATCAGGTCACGCTTTGCAGAGTATACTTGGAGGGTTCTTCCGTTTTCAAGTTGCACTTGCACCAGTAAGTTGCTCTAGTGTTGGTTGTTGTAAGTGTTCTTCCAAATAGTTAGTGACTGCTTGTCTTATCTCTTAGGGGATTCTTTTTTAGTGTGTGTTACTGTTTGATCATGTATAATACCTTAACATGTCTTGGATCTTCTCACATAGTGGAGGATCCTGAGCTCCACTGGTCACGAAGACTCTTGGGCCTGCCGCCGGTTATACTAGATCCACCCCTGCCACCATTGAGGCGGAAGCTAGACCAATAAGGGTCTTTCGAAGCAACCGGGTTACAAAAAATTGTGCCCGAACAACTCTTGGAGGAATCAATCGCCAATATTGGCTCGGTTGAAACCCCTAACCACTGATACTTAGCCATCGGTCATTGTACCCATCCAGTTTTACGAACGCCTGTCAGTGCCTCACACAGTTATGGAACCAAACGTTGTTACTTCTTCTGGGAATTCTTCCATTCCCACCACCGTTGCTACCACAGGAGAAGCATCTCCTAACTTGTCGTCATCGGTCCGAGCCACTATGGTCTCAGCCACAACTACGTCACACAGTGGACCGACCCCATCTATCATGGCGGACACAACTCCCTTCACACCTAGTGTGACAGGCCCTCCTTTCTCATACGGTATTCCTAGTTCGGGTACAAGTCTTGCACTCACTTACTCCACTTTACAGACTTTGGGTCTGGGGGCAGGGAGCTCTAACGCTCCTTTGCAAGGTCAACTTGGGGGAATTCCTATCCCTTTTAATGCTTTTCCTTACACTGGAGGTCATATCTCTCCTTCATCCCCTTCGCTTGGTGGTCTGCATCAGCAATCCGTCGGGAAGCCTGCACACACGAGTTCGTTTGGAGCTGGGAGTCAAGGAACACCTGCGTAAAATATGTCGGTAGGTTCGTCACCATTTGTTTGGAACGGGACGTTTGGTAACAACACTTTCACATCCACTGCTTTCCCATCTGGGGGTACTCCCATCTTTGGACAGTCTACTCTGGCACAGGGTACTATTCCTGCGCTGGGGGCACATATAGCAGGACCTTGGAACTCAGGACAAGGATCTGTTCCCTCCTATGGAATGTCGTTCTGGGGTAATTCTTTCCACAGTTAATGGAACCCTGGACAAACTTCTATGCCTCTTCCATCATGACTGGCATGGGGTAATCCTTCCCAAAGTCCGTCAAACACGATGAATGCCCAACATCCTATGTCCTTTATGGGGAATCAACTAATGATGTCTCAACAGATGAAAAACCCTTACGCTGGTCAGGGCCATGGTTTCTACCAGAATCTGGGCCAACAGCCAAAATTTTCCTGGCAACCTGGTGCCAGTTAAACTCCAGGACCCTTTTTCCCAGGCTATCAACAACAACCCAAACTACCATTCCTGGCGACGTTACATTTGCCAGATTTGACAAGGTTGTTAAATGATCCTATTTGTCACAATCCACGTTGGCCTCCTATGCCAACGAAGTTGCCTTCGGACATTCCAAAGTTCAAGGCTAAACCTAACGAAGATCCAGGTGATCACGTGACTACCTTCCATCTTTGGTGTTCATCTAATTCATTGAAAGATGACTCCGTCCAGTTGCGATTGTTTCAACGCACTCTTATCGGGAGTGCCGTGAAATGGTATATCGATCTTGATCACTCAATATATTCTTCTTTTGGTGAACTGGAAATGGCCTTTCTTAACCATTTCCAGTTACCTGTGAGATACGACACGGGCACAAAGCTTCTTGCCAATTTTGAATAGATGACAACGGACCATATCTCTGATCATATCCAAGAGTGGAGATGCCGAAAGAGTCTAATCAAAGTACCAGTTCCACCAGCATTCCTACTTGAGTGGTTCCTTAAGTCTTTAATCCCTCAATTATCCAAAGACGTCACAACTTCAGGATTTTTCTCTGAAGAAGATGCCATCATGAGGGCTCAACAGTTTGAGCTCATCTATTCTCAGTATGGTTTATTATACAACATCCTGCCGGATGCACCACAATCGATACTAGATAAAACTAGATAGAGTGTCAGACCACATGCCGATGCTATCGTTGGTTCGGCACAAACCAAGCCCACTGAACAATTGTCAAAACAATTGCAACAGTTATCTATACAACACTCAGCGGCCAGCCAAACTACTTCTTTGGCTGCTCCTCCTACCCAAATGTCGGAAGTACACTCTGTGCAGATGACTAACCCAAAGTCCACCCAGCAACCTGAAGGGAAGAAAAAACAACGAAAGAAGGGTAAGGGGGAGAAAAAACCCACTAATAATGCTGGCGAGGGAACCACGGAAAAATGGAAGGCGAGGTATCCGTGCAACTTGTGTGCGGAAGACCACTCGACCCATCTATATCCTCAACTTGCAGAGGCCCAAAAGTTTGTCACACAGCAACAACAAGCCGTGTTGACTAATCCCTTTCAGCATGGGAAAAATTTAACTCAAGCCTCTACAAGTGCCAAAGGGGCAGCTAGGAAACTTTCCCTCCTCCAAATAACTCCTCATCCGCGAACGTATATATGGTTAGGGGTGATGCTTTAATAATGACTAGAGTGCATGACTATAGTAAACCAAGCTCCTCAGAGAAGGGTAAAGAAGCTGAGATCCCATCTCTTCCTCTACATATCGAGAAGACGTTGGGTGAAACAATGACATGCATTCCCAAGGGTGCATTTAAGAAAGCTTCTCACAACCCAAATGCAACAGCCGCCCAAAATTACTCTATGGTGGAAGATTTATCACAAACCCCTTGTGCAATGTCTTCTTTGGAGGTCCTCCAAAGCTTCGCTGCTAAGAGGAAAGCCTTGTTGACTACTTTAGGCTCTAATGAGACTTGTATCCCGGGTACCATCATGTTAGATACGACCGACTTGAAACCTCGTCTTCCTTACCACATCGCGTTTTAGATAGTAGTGGCTCATCCCATGAAAACTTTTACACAAAATATCTTCCGCACGATGGTCGACGAGGGCGCTTCGAATTGCGTTATGTCGTTAACATGCTGGAAAGCCATTGGTCAACCCGCTTTGTCTCCATCACCTACTCTCCTCACTGCTTTCGACGGTCATTCTTTCCAACCATATGGCATCGTTCCTTCCTTCCCTGTGTAGTTAGGCGGGAAGAGCATGTGCGTTGAAGTAGAGGTAGTCGATGCTCCCCTTGACTATAACCTCTTATTAGGTCGGAGTTGGACTTATTCTATGAAAGTTGTGGTCGCTACAGTTTTTCGAGTGTGGTTGTTTCCACATGAGGGTCGGATAGTGACCATTGATCAATTGTCCTTCTCTAGACCTGACCCAGCTTTGGGGGCATCCACGGTTCCCATGATTGATAATCCTTAGCCTGGTGTCGTTAACGTAGGAGTTGGGTTGTGCCCATCCTTGATGGGTACCTTTGATTACCCACCTCCTCATAACGATGTCAAGTTTATATCAAATCACCACAAGGCTGATATTTTTCACGTTTCGTCATTCCGCATGACTTACTTTGAGGATCCGTGGATTCTTCCTTCCCCATCAGCCATGATGGATGAGACAGGGCACTTCGGCATGTCCATGCCCTTGTCAGCTGCTGAAGTAGCATACTCTTTAGTCCAGCAAGCTTCATCTAACCCTGATCCGACTCCCGCACAAGAGTTGGATCCACTTCCAGAGCTTATTTGGGCTCAGGGTTCTCTTGCTACCACCGATTCGTTAGACTTAGTCTTGCCTTCTCACAAAGCAAAAATCGAAGCAATGAGGAGTCTGGACAAACCTTGAGACGATCTTCATCACAGATCTTATTTCCTCCCAGAGTTACACCGAATCGAGGTAGGTGAATTCACTATCACCATGACGGGAGATCAACCGTGTCCTATTAACCTCTTAGCTACACAGGAAATTTATGTTGAATGGAATATGGCAACTATCACTGAAACCATACCTATTAACATCTCCCAAAACCCTGGCATCGTGGAGAATGTCTTCGTCGGAGTGGATTTCTCCCCTGAAGAGATTCAGATTTACATGGATCTTTTCAAAGAATTCCGCGACGTTTTCGCCTGGTCTTATGAGTAAATGCCAGGTATCGATCCAAAAATAGTTGAACATGAAATCACAACGTATCTAGATGCCAAGCCTATGCAACAAAAAATTCTTCCAGTTAATCCTAAGAAAGCAGCAGCCATCAAGAGTGAGGTTGAGAAATTGCTCAAGGCAGGGTTCATTTACCCTATTCATTTGACTCAATGGGTGTCAAACCCCGTGCCGGTCGATAAAAAGAAAGGCACGATTCGTGTATGTACCAATTTCTGTGATTTGAACAAGGAATGTCCAAAAGATAATTATCCAACCCCATTCATCGACGAGATGATTGATGAATGTCCCGGTTGTGAAGCCTTTTCATTCATGGATGGTTTTTCGGGCTATAATCAAATCCAAATCAAACTTGAGGACCAACACAAAACAACATTCATTTGTCCATGGGGTACATTCGCCTATCGTAAGATGCCTTTTGGCCTCAAGAATGTTGGAGCCACTTTCCAGCGGGCCATGTCTTTTGCGTTTCACGATCTCAAACATATAGTCGAGGCCTATCTAGATGATTTAGCATCACGCTCTCGCAAGCGAAAGGATCATCCTATGCACCTCAGACTAATCTTTGAACGCTGTCGCTACTTCAGGATTGGCTTGAATCCCAACAAGTGCAAATTTTGCGTCACGTCAGGACGTTTGTTAGGATTCATTGTCTCAACAATAGGGATCATGGTGGATCCTCTTAAGGTGGAGGCAATAACCCAGTTTCCCCCCCCATGCACAATCTTACAACTTCAAAGTCTTCAAGGCAAGGAAAACTTCTTACGACGCTTCATCGTCAACTATGCTGAAATTACCAAGGGATTTATGCGTTTACTTGAGAAAGATGTTCATTTTTTTTGGGACGAGGCCGCTCAACACTCTTTCGATGCATTAAAACACGCCCTCACAACTGCGCCTCTGCTACGACCACCTAATTATAACAAGGATTTCCTATTATATCTGGCTGCCGCAGAGTCAACTATAGGCATGGTTTTAGTTCAGGAAGATGATTCATTTTCAGAATACGTGATCTATTACCCAAGCTGAGGCCTCGTAGGACCGGAACTTAATTATTCCCACCTAGAAAAACTTACGTTGGCAACAGTTCATGCTGTTCAACGGTTCTGTCACTATGTTTTGTTTCGCAAGACCACCTTCGTTGTTGTCGTGAATCCATTCCAGTACATGTTGACACGACACGTTATTAGCAGAAAAATCAGTAGATGGATGGTCATCCTCCAAGAATTTGACTTAGAATTCATTTCAGCAAAGTCCAAGAAGTCATTGGTCTTCACATAACTTATTTCGGAACATCCGGTTGAGTCAGGTGACGTTGTGCCTGAGGAATCGCCTATCCAGGGGGATATGTTCTTGATTGAATCGTCAGACCCCTGGTACGGAGATATATTGATCTATCTCCAGAATTTGAAGTGCCCCACCTCTGCTTCTAGTGATGAGCGTCGGCGGATACGCCATCAGGCTAAGAATTATCTCATACTCAATGATACGTTGTATCAGAGAGGTGTAGACTTCATCTTGCGTTGATGTCTCACTCATGAGGACGCCGTCATAGTGCTCAACGATTTTCATATGGGAGACTGTGGTGGTCACTTATTTGGGTTGGCAACAACCCAAAATATTTTACGAGCAGGTTACTTCTGGCCCACACTTATCAAAGATTGTATCGAGTTGGTCAAGAAGTGCCATCCGTGCCAAATATTCTCTCGGAAGATGAGGGCACATCCAGCTCCTATGTTTCCTGTCATCACAGTTGGTCCCTTCACTAAGTGGGGGATTGATTACACTACATGCAACCCCTCGTTAGCAAGGGGGCACCGCTATATCATCGTAGTTTTCGACTACTTCACTAAGTGGGTTGAATTTATGCCAACATTTAAAGATGACAGAGAGACAACAACTCTCTTCTTATTCAACCAAATTATAGCAAGGTTCGGCGTCCTGAGAGAGATTGCCACTGACCATGGCAGTCACTTTCAGAATCAAATGATGACCGAGTTAACATCAAATATTGGGTTACGGCAGGAACATTCATCACCTTACTAACCCCAAGCCAATGGGGAGGTGGAAGCTGTAAACAAAACTCTTAAGACGATTCTACAGTGAACTATCAACTCAGCCAAGTCAAACTAGCATTTGATGTTATACTCGGCATTATGGGCTTACCAAACATCAGTTAAGACTGCAACCGATTTCTTACCTTTCCAACTCGTTTACGGGCTGGAGGAAGTCTTTCCCATCGAATGTCAAATCCCATCTCTGAAATTGGCAGTACAGTTATTGCCAGACACTTCTCCACTTGAAGAGCGGTTAGTACATCTTGAGCGGCTTGATGAGAAGCGTCGCGATGCGGATCTGGCCAATGAGGCTCATAAATATAAGGTCAAGTGTCAATATGATAGGTCCGTTCGTCCTCGGATTTTTTCTGAGGATGACCTTGTCCTAGTCTATGACCAAGATAAGGACCCCCTGGGGGCAAGAAAGTTTAAACCCATGTGGTTCGGACCCTTCATTATTAAAGAGGTATTAAAAAAGGGTGCTTATCATTTGGTCAATTTTGAGGGGAATGCTTTGGTGGAGCCTAGAAATGGGCTCTACCTCAAGAAGTATTACTCATAGAATGGTCACTGTAGGTAACTTTTTGTAACATATGTATAGTCTTTGTACTATTACTTTTTGACGTTTCTTTTAAAAAGTGTTATGGATGTATCATTGATGTTATCTTTCATCAATATGGAAGATGTCAAGTGAATCCGAGGTGTTCATTGGGTATGCGGACGGTGCTAGTTGACACATGCGGAGGCTTGCCTCTGTAGCTTGGGTAATCTTTACACCACAGGGTCAGTTGTTATCTTCCAGAGGTATATGCTTAGGTGAGACCACGAATAATGTTGTTGAGTATAGTGCAGTTATTGAGTTTCTTCGTGATGCTTTGCCATTGGGTATCTCTCATCTCTGGGTCTATCTAGACACTCAACTGGTTGTGTCGCAACTAAACAGAATATACCAGGTGAATGACCCAACTTTACACCGACGATTCCTCAGGGTATGTCTCTTGGAACGCAACTTTGATTATATCACATATTTTCATGTTCCTAGGAGTTTAAATCAAATCATAGATACTCTAGCTAATCAAATTTTAGATTGGCATCTTGCTCACATATAAGAAGATCATGAACATAAACATGTAAATACATTCTTGTACACATAGTCCATAAGACACAAAAAGAGATAAAAACCATATATAAACATCATAAAATCCTCGGAGTACATAGATGGGCGCAAGCACCTCAAAAGTGGGAACAGTAATGAGTCACCGGGATTATGCCCTCAAAAAATATATACAATAAGGTGCTCATGTCCTGTAGAGGTGACAGTCGCGGGTACCCGTGGGCTGTCCCTGGACAGCCCGCGTTTTCCTAGGGCCGACCTTTTTGAGGTCAACGCCCACCCCCAAAATCAACTAAATGCTAAAAATGAAGTATTGAATAGCTAGACAAGGGATTTTGTACTTACTTGGTCCAAGCAGAAGTCTGTTTCGTCCACTGTAGCTCCCGAAATCCTGATCTTTGGCAAAGGGGGTCTTTTGGCTCCAGAGTCAATTTCCAAATCAACAATGGTGATAATGAGCTGCCAACTTCTATTTATAGACTTTTTGGCCTATTTTTGTAACCTTTTTGGGCCCCTTTATTAGTTTCTTTATACCAAAAACCATTTAGAGTGATCCAGGAGTTATATGGGAGGGATTTGATCAGGTATGGGGACAATTTTTTATTGATTTTCGAAAATATATATATATATATATTGATGGTCCATAATTTTATTTTTTTTCAAAAATCAATTTGAGCATATAGGGTAGGATTTCATCCCAACTGTTGCATCTCGTTGCCTTTTGTTCTCATGATATAGGATTGATCCCATCCGGTTGTGACACAGAACCATCATATCTTCTCTAGAAGTGTCGCAAATTGGTGGTAGAGCTTACGGAAACATGGATGCCATAGGTAGGTCCTGGTTGCATTATGGTGTACATGCCGTTTCTAACAACACTGTAGGTTCGGGAGTCCGTATAGTCTTTCCTGAATATGAATTTGAGCCTCATTTGCATGGGTCTTTTTCACTCTTTGACTTACCCTCTGAACTCCTAAAACATAATGGGTCTCCTTTTAAGCCCTTTTCAGACCCTCTAAACATGAAAAGATTGTCGAGCGATCTTGTGGCCTTTCACACTCGTTAAACTGAAATTTGAAGTCATGTCTGTCCGGTGGTATTTTACCCCTTTTTCAGTATGGACGGTCAACTTTATGAACAAAGGAATACTCTATTGAATTCCCATTCTTTAGAAGAGTATCCTCAGGTATAATTTTATTCCTTTTTCGGGCTTGAGGGACTAAATTTACGAAAAAGAAACCCCCCCGGAGTCCATAGTTAAGCTCTTTTCAGACTCCCTAAAATTGAAAAGATCGTCGAGTGACCTTATTCTTTCACACTCATTAAAATGGTCCAGAAGAACATTCCCGACGGAGTCCATAGTTAAGCTTTTTTCAGACTCCGTAAAAGTGAAAAAATAGCCGAGTGATCTTGTCCTTTTCACACTCGTTAAAATGGTTTTTAATTGATGTCTAATCGGTGCTAGTTTATCCCTTTTTCGAACTGACTAGACTATTGTCGAAAAATGCATCCCAATGGAGTTTCCTTTTATTCTTTTTCAGACTCTCTAAATATGAAAAATCACCGATCTTACCTTCTCTGGGCTCGTTAAACTTACATTGAAGTACGCTACCATTGTGTTTTCTATCAATCGCATTTGCATACCTTACCCATCAACCTTGTAACAGTTTGCTTCTATGTCTTAACACCTATGTCCACTGAAGGATTTTTCCCAAGTATCGTTTCCCTAGAACATCATTCTTGTCCTTGTGCCTTGAGCTTTTATGTTTTCTATACTCGTTCCTCCATTGTAACGTAATATTCTTTTTTCAAACATTATCAAAAAGAACAAAAAAATCAAATATACCCCAAAAAGAGGATGGGAAAAGTATTTTCTTTATTGGTAGCATAATGAGTCGCCCTTGGATGAAGCACATCTGTTTGTTTGATCATCAGACTATGGGATGTAGTACTACCTTAGGAATCTTTGATTGCTATATCGAGTTGTGTCCTCCACCGTTTGGTTACTCTTCCAAACATATGGAGAGTTTGTGTTGCCTGCTGCTTCATAGACTTATGATTAATAGATATGCTGCCTGAGTCTTATCACTTGTCGTGCTATTATCCAAGGGAAGTTTCTCACTGAGCCTGAGTCAACCCCTCTGCAATATGTCTCTTGTCCGCATACCTGACCATCCTCAACGTCCAATCAAGTCTTTGTTCGAAATCACTGAAGCCTTCAGTCCGATCATTAAGATTATCAAGTCCATAACCGACGAGCCATCGAAGACCTCTGGGTAGTGCACTTGTACACTCATATTACACTCCTACCCGAGTTTAGAATATTTTGAAGTTGTTTCTCGAGATCTGAAGTACATCCATTAGGCCGAATTAGCTTCTCGGAGATGGATACTTTATATGTATATCTTTATGATTTCGAGATGTAGCTCCGCTGTGTATTATTCGCAGCTACTCTTTATAGTTATTTGACATGGATCTACAGTGTATTTGATTGGTAGACATGGTTCTATTTTATTCCGAGCATGGGTATGCCCGCCTCGGTGAGACATTTTTTATTTTGCAGATGGCACCTCCTGATTCCTGATTCTTGGGCTCACTCATTCAACATATCAATACAGATTGGTAAAGAATTGGTAATGTATTTCGGCCATCAGATGCCCTTATGACCTCACACATTAGGGGGCATCTGTTATAACCCTAAATTCACCACACATTCTTACCTGACATCAGGCCAACTCATATCCCTTCATTTCCAAAACATCTGCTGAAAAACCTCTTTGAAAATCCTCTTGGGTCAAGGTACACGCGCCCTAACCCACTACTGCACGCGTTGGAATGATGGCAGGCCTACTACAGCCCGTGTTTACCTAACAAAGCACAAAAACAGGAAATTTGTCAACGGGACAAAAATCTATGGGACAGTTAACTGAAACTCCCGGCCATGCATGGCCAAGAGTTCGTCCAAAACCATAGCTCCTTCTAGCCTATAAAAGAAGGGGTAGGGGTACTATTTGAGGGAGGAAAAATATAGCGAAGAAACTCTGCCCATTTTCCCAATCAATTTGTCCCAACCCTTTAGCCTTTCCTCAAGCCTAAGGAGAATTAACGCAAAGCAGTTGGAGGACAAAGAAGAGGAGGAGCCCATGATCAGGATCAAGGAGCGGTGGCCGGTCTCGACTTTGATTGTAAGTTGATTCATTTTAAAAATAATAAAAGAATACTTTTCCCATCCCAATGCATGATTTATCTATGATTTGTGTAATTTATGCTTAATTTATAACCCTCAAGTAGAAAAATAGCATGCATGCATAGTGTTTTGTCTTGATTGCAGGTTAACTTTGGAAGGAGCAGCGCAAAGAAGCGTGCAAAGCGCAATGGAGGATCTACACCAAACATCAGTAAAAAGGTTAGTATTTCCTTTCCATGCATGTGTCTTGAAAGAGGGGTTTAAGTTTTGGGTGGTAGGTTAAAAGGTCATTTCTTTAAGGTCGAAATCTGCATGCAAATCGGACCCTAGTTTGCTAGTCCGTAGGGTATTATTTCCCAACAACAAGAGGAAGGAGTTTCATTTTGCCTTCAAATAGCTGGCATTGATGACATGTTGTCACTGTACGATGTACATCAGTAAATAGGGTGGTCCAATAGAAACCAGCTCTGAGGATTTTGTTGGTTTTGACCTTCCAGTTCAAATGGCCACCACATTGTCCTGCATGAAATTCTTGTAACACTTTGTCAGCTTCATCTTTCAATAAAAAATTTAACAGAATACCTCTGGGATCATTCCAGTACACATTGCCTTCTAGAATACAGAATTTTAAGGCTTTCAACCTCAAAAATCTAGCTTTAGTCTTAGTCAAACCAAGGGGAGCTTGTAAATTTTGCAAAACGAATATGAAGTCTGCATACCATGGAGAGTTGAGAAATACCTCTCTCACGCTTGGAATCGCCATCTCGCCCTGTTCATCTGCTGCAGCTAAAAAATTAATGTCAAGAGAATGGAAATTAGATTCAACCATTAATTTAGCAAGGCCTTGACCTTTAATTAGTTTCGTAGGCTTAATCTCTATGTCGTAGTCTAAAATGACAGCAATCCATTTTCCTCTTCTTCCATCTGGATTGTCCTGGGTCAAAATGTCTTTTACTACCACATTCAGAACATATGCAATGGTATGGGAATGGAGAATGTAGACCCTAAAATATTTTATAGCTTTTACCAAGGCAAAAGCTTGTTTCTCCATTA
>JZKD02S1732761.1:132632-159523 GCA_000966675.3 Picea glauca
ATAGAATAGTCGGGGTGGTTGTTGGTGGGGGAAACTGATTGTAACGGAGGAGAAAATGGGGTAAATCTCTCTGGTGAAATGAATGAGCAAATAGTGAAAATAGGAAGGAAAGGGTATTTTTGAGTAAATGGGTGTCCGTTGGGCATGGGAGACAGGTCAGCTAGTTAATGGATAGGTCATCCAGTAATAAATGGCCAATGGATCACTTAGAGTGTGATATGGCAGGTGACGGTGACTGAGGGATACAGATGAGTGACGTGGAAACTATCGATTGGGGTAAAGGTCATAGTGAGGGGGCTTTCCACGCGTGAATGGGGGGGAGGAACTGACAACAGTTATGGGACGTGACTATTTCGGGCAAGGTGGATGGTGACGTCCAGAAGTGATGATGGTATGTCAGACGGTAGGAGATGATGGGACTCCGGGCCGATATATCGATGCCACGTATAGAGAGGGGCCCACCTTAGAAAAGATCCCATTCGGGACCCCCGCCCCCCTCAGTTAAAAATAGATCAGTCGGGGGGGTCTGAAAAACACTTAGAACCATTGATTTGCGTGCCTGCTTCTGAGCCGGAGATCTATGCGCTCTGTTTATGATACATTTTGGACCCCCCCCCTCCATTAAAGGCAGAATGGACGGGGGGGTCCATAATCCAATACTGATCATAGATCTGAGCACCTTCTCTAGATCCATCTAGATGCACGCGGGTCTTATTAGCGATTCCGAACCCCCCCTCCATTAAAGATAGAATAGTTGGGGGGGTCCGGAAAGACCTGTCCACCATAGATCTGAGCACGATCATCTGGACCATTGATACATGATTGGAGCATAATTGAGGGCGCGGAAACATACATGTGCCGAGGAAACTTAGGATAAGTGCTTTTTCATGGGTTTCCTCCAAGGCTTTTCATGTCAACACCACCAAGGGTTAGTCAAACAACATTTTAGGTATCCAAATCATGGTGCAACATTGATCATCAAACTGGTTCTTATTGAAATGAAGAAACAAAGCAACTAGCCTATATTCTAACCTAGCTCCCTACAACAATTAACCCAGATTAGACTGTTGGGTTAAGAATTTACTCTACCCTGGGGCTATCTGACCAAGATTAGACAATCTGGCCAAATTTATTCACTAATCTAACCTAGATACTTTGGCTAATATTAAACTGTTTAGCCAAACTCATTCACTAATCCTATCAACATCAATTTAAAAATAACTTGTCCATGCTTGAAAGGTATGGACCAAGTTACTATTATTGCATGGGGCTTTTATTGCAATTATTTTATGCCCTCTTTTCTTTTCTTTTCTTTTTTCTTTTCTTTTTCTTTTTCTTTTTCTTTTTCTTTTCTTTTCTTTTCTTTTATTTTTCAAATTATTTGCAGAATGAAAAATCATTTGTCAACAAAAAAAATACTAGAGACAGATAATATCCCAGTCACCAGTTGATCCTATAACTTATAGGGTGATAACAAAGTCATTGGTCTTCACAGAGCTTATTTTGGAACTTCCAGTTGAGTCAGGTGACGTTGTGCCTGAGGAATCGCCTATCCGGGGAGATATGTTTTTGATTACATCTTCATACCCCTGGTACAGAGATATACTTATCTATCTCCAGACTTTGAAATGCCCCACCTCTTCTTCTCGTGACGAGCATCGGTGGATATGCCATCAGGCTAAGAATTATCTCATACTCGATGATACGTTGTATCGGAGAGGTGTAGACTGCATCTTACGTCGATGTCTCACTCATGATGAGGCCATCATCATGCTCAACAATTTCCATACTGGAGCTTGTGGCGGTCATTTATCTGGGTTGGAAATAGCCCAAAAGATTCTACGAGAAGGTTACTTCTGGCCGACACTTATCAAAGATTGTATCGAATCAGTTAAGAAGTGCCATCTGTGCCAAATCTTCTCTCGGAAGATGAGGGCCCATCCCGCTCCTTTGTTTCCTGTCATCACAGTTGGTCTCTTCACTAAGTGGGGGATTGATTACACTACATGCAACCCCTCTTCAGCAAAGGGGCACCACTATATCATCCTAGCTGTCCACCACTTCACTAAGTGGGTCGAAGCTATGCCAATGTTTAAACATGATGGAGAGACTACAACTCTCTTCTTATTCAACCAGATCATAGCAAGGTTCGATGTCTCGAGAGAGATTGTCACTGACCATGGAAGTCACTTTTAGAACCAAATGATGACCGAATTAACATCAAAGCTTGGGTTATGGCAGGAGCATTCATCACCTTACTACCCCCAAGCCAATGGGAAGGTGGAAGCTGTAAACAAAACTCTTAAGACTATTCTACAACGAACTATCAACTTAGCCAAGTCAAATTGGCATTTGATGTTATACTCAACATTATGGGCTTACCGAACATCTATTAAGACTGCAACTAGTTTCTCACCTTTTCAACACATTTACGGGCTGGAGGCAGTCTTGCCCATCGAATGTCAGATCCCATCTCTAAAATTGGTAGTACAATTATTTCCAGACACTTCTCCTCTTGAAGAATGGTTAGTACACCTTGAGCAGCTCAATGAGCAGCGTCGCGATGCGGCCCTGGCCAACAAGGCTCACAAACATAAGGTCAAGTGTCAGTATGATAGGTCTGTTCATCCTCAGATTTTCTCTAAGGGCGACCTTGTCCTGGTCTATGACCAATATAAGGACCCCCTGGGGGAAGGAAAGTTTAAACCCATGTGGTTCAGACCCTTCATCATAAAAGAGGTATTAAAAAAGGGCGCTTATCGTTTGGTTGATTTTGAGGGGAATGCTTTGGCAGAGCCTAGAAATGGGCTCTACCTCAAGAAGTATTACTCATAGACAGGTCACTGTGGGTAACTTTCTGTAACATATGTATAGTATTTGTACTATTACTTTTTAAGTTTCTTTTAAGTGTTATGGACGTGTCATTGATGTTATCTTTCATCAATATGATAGATGTCAAGTGATTCTGAGGTGTTTGTTGGGTATGCAGACGATGCTAGTCGGCACATGCAGAGGCTTGCCTCCGCAGCTTGGGTAATCTTTACACCTCAGGGTCAGTTGTTATCTTCCGGAGGTATATGCTTAAGTGACAACACAAATAATGTCACTGAGTATAGTGTATTTATTGATTTGCTTCGTGACGCCTTGGGTATCTCTCATCTTCGGGTCTATCTCGATGCTCAACTGGTTGTGTCACAGCTAAACAGAGTATACCAGGTTCATGATCCAAATTTACATCGATGATTCCTTAGGGTACGTCTCTTAGAATGAAACTTTGATTATATTACATATTTTCATGTTCCTAGGAGATTAAACCAAATTACAGATACTCTGGCTAATCAAATTTTAGATTGGCATATTGCACACATATGAAAGAGCGTTGACATAAGCATGTAAATACATTTTTGCACATGCAATTCTTACGACACAAAAGATCAAAAAAACCATATATAACATCATAAAACAACCAGAGTACATAGATGGACGCAAGAACATAAAAAATGGGACTAATAAATGAGTCACAGGGCTTATGCCCTCAAAAAATATATACAAGTAAGTGCTCGTGGCACGTAAAAAGTCTAGATAGGTTCAGGGCCTATGGGCCCTGTTATAATAGTCCACAGCATGGGCTAAATGCTTAAATAATCGGACCCACATCCAAGTTGCCCCCATGACATGAGGCTGCATGGATGGCGGTAGGTCCTCTATCTCTGCCATCGGGACTGTGTGAGTGAGTGCATAGAATTTCCACTCAACTCRTCTAAGGACTCTCTCATCCTCTCCGGCTAGGAGGTTCCCAGCTACTGCTACTCCTTCGACGGTGGAAGMTGCGGCTTCTGGATGAGAGAGATGCTTGTTCCATGCATAATTGGCAGGTCACACGGGTCCCACATCTGCATASAACAAACATTTACCCATCAAATACACTGGCATACAAAAAAAAATGATATATATCACAAAAATGACATAAAAATTACATATGCAGATAAAAAAAAAACTAGAAAGGTGGAGACTTACCCATCTCCCCTCGCTCCTCACTAGGAGGCACGGGCATCTCAGGATCTCTAGAAAAATATATCCTTGCATATGGGTAGTCCTCAATCACAGGGATCTACCATGACATCCACGCAAAGAAGGCATTATCGAAGACTCATTGGTCCTTCCACCACCCTGTCATGGAATTAATACTACCCATATACACACTATAGGAATTGAGGCCTAATGTCCTCATACTACTTTCCGAGGGCTAAAGCTCAGAACTCTCTCAAAGAAAAATGAACACAAGATCATCCCGAACCTGAAATTCCTTTGTGTCCGCTGTCGGAAATCTGTCAATTGCTTCTTCATGCACTCCAGTAATGTAGTACTCCAGTAAAAAATATGTGCATTCAAGCACTGGATCTCATAGTTCATCTGTGAGTGAGAAGCCTGATGCAAGGCTACAAAACTGGTAATCCACCCAATCAATAATAATATTTCCTGCAATGATAGGTTAGTGATCTTACTGATAGGTACTTGGGAGTCCACACGACCAGTCCTAGCCTCATAGTGCTCGACTATCAGTTCCGATATCTTACTCGGTCCCGCAGGAAACGTCCTAAAGTTGATTGGTTCCCCTCTCCTTGAGAGGCTAGTCAAAAAATAGATATCCTTGGTGGTGGGCACTAGTGATTGCCCCTCTAGCATAAAGGCCTCTACATCAGGGTGCCAGTAGTCGATCAAGGCATTCAATAGCCTTGGTTGTGCATGCATAAACGGACACAGAAAGAACTTCAGTAAACCGCATTGCATCAACACGACCATGACATTTGGATCTCCCACAACCAACTCACTAACTACTTCATGCTCTCTTTCCCTCCACTGGACATACATCCTGCCAACACAACAAGGTTCAGGAGGGTCAACACTTGCCTTTTAATTCTTTTTTCTACAAAGGGGGGGTCCATGCGAGCTGCAGAGGTGACAGTCGCATGTACATGCGGGCAACCTTTACTCTGCTCGAGTGTACACGTGGCCTGTCTAGAGACAGCCCGCGTGTACCTAGGGCCGACTATTTTAAGGTCGGTGCCCACCCAAAAAATGAACTTAAAAATAAAATTGAAGAATTGAATAACTAGATAAGGGAGTTTTTACTTACTTGGCCCAAGCGAAAGTTCAGTTCGTCCACTGTAGCTCCCAGAATCACCGTTTTTAGCAAAGGGAGTATTTTGGCTCCAGAGTCAATTTCCAAATCAACAATGGTGATAATGAGCTACCAGCGTCTATTTATAAACTTTTTGGCCTCTTTTTGTCACTTTTTTGGCCTCCCTTATCAGTTTCTTTATACCAAAAACCATTTAGAGTGGTTCAGGAGTTATATGGGAGGGATTTGATCGGGTATTGGGACACTTTTTTGAGTTTTGAGAAAATTTTGACGGTCCATAATTTTTTTTCCAAGAATCAACTTGAGCATATAGGTTAGGTTATTACCCCAACTTTTGCATCTCGTTGTCTTTTTCCTCTGCTATAGGATCAATCCCATCAGGTTGTGACACGGAACCATCATATCTTCTTTAGAAGTGTCGCAACTTGGCGGTACATCTTACCAGAACATGAATGCCCTAGGTAGGTCCTGGTTGCATTATGGTGTCCATGCCATCTCTAAAACACTGTAGGCTCATGAGTCCTTATATTCTTTCCTAAATATTAGTTTGAGTCTTATTTTCATGATTCTTCTTCGCTCTTTGTCTCACCCTCAGGACTCTAAAAAAATAAATGGGTCTCCTTTTAAGCCCTTTTCAGATCCTCTAAAAATGAAAAGATTGTCGAGCAATCTTGTGGCCTTTAACGCTCGTTAAAATGAAATTTGAAGTCACGTCTATCCGACGATAGTTTACCCCTTTTTCGGTTCGTACGGTCAACTGTACGAACAAAGGTATACTCTATCGAATTTCTGTTCTTTAGAAGAGTACTCCCAGGTATAATTTTATCCCTTTTTTGGGCCTGAGGGACTAAACTTACGAAAAAGAAACCCCCATGGAGTCCATAGTTAAGCTCTTTTCAGACTCCCTAAAATTGAAAAGATTGTTGAGTGACCTTATTCTTTCACACTCGTTAAATTGGTCCAAAAGAATATTCCTGACGGAGTCCATAGTTAAGATTTTTTTAGATTCCTTAAAAGTGAAAAAATAGCCAAGTGATCTTGTCCTTGTCACACTCATTAAAATGGTTTTGAATCGATGTCTAATCAATGCTAGTTTATCCCTTTTTCGAACCGACTAGACTATCTTCGAAAAAGGTACCCCAATGGAGTCTCCTTTTATGTTTTTTCAGACTCTCTAAATATGAAAAACCACTGAGATTACCTTCTTTGGGCTCGTTAAACTTACATCGAAGGATGTTACCATTGTGTGTTTTCTCAACCGCATTTGCATACCTTATCCACCAACCTTGTGACAGTTTGCTTCTGCGTCTTAACACCTTTGGCCACCAGAGGATTTTTCTCGAGTATCATTTCACCAGAACATCAGTCTTGTTCTTGTGCCTTGAGCTTGTATGTTTACAATACTCGTTCCTCCATTGTAACGTAATATTCGTTTATTATTTTTCCACAATTATCAAAAAGAACAAAAAAGACAAATATACCCCAGAAAGAGGATGGGAAAAGTATTTTCTTTATTGGCAGCATAATGAGTCGCCCTTGGATAAAGCACATCTGTCTGTTTGACCATAAGACTATGGCATGTAGTACGACCTTAGGAAGATTTTCTTGCTATATAGAGTTGTGTCTTCCACCGTTTGGTTATCCTTCCAAACATATGGAGAGTTTGCGTTGCCTCCTGCTTCATAGACTTATGATTAACATATATGTTGCCTGAGTCACATCACGTGTCATGATATTATCCAAGGGAAGTTTGTCACTAATACTAAGTCATCCCCTCTACAAAATGTCTCTTGTCCGCATACCCGGCCATCCCGAACATCCAATCAAGTCCTTGTTCGAAATCATTGAAGCCTTCAGTCTGATCATCAAGATTATCACGTCAACGACCGACGATCTTTTGAAGACCTCTGGGTAGTGTAGTCGTACACTCATATTACACTCCTACCTGATTTTTGAAGATTTTGAAATTGTTGCTCGAGCTCTGAAAATCTCATCTCTAGCCATTAGGCCGAATCAGCTTCTGGAAGATGGATACTCTACATGTATATCTTTCTGATTTCGAGATGTAGCTCCATTGTGTATTGTTCATGTCTACTCTTTATATTTATTTAACATGGATCTACAATGTACTTGATTGGTATCCATGGTTATATTTTATCCCGAGCATGGGTATGCCTACCTCGGTGATACATTTGTTATTTTGCAGATGACACCTCCTGGTTCCTGATCCTTGGGATCAATCGTTCGGCACATCAGTAAAGATTGGTAATGTATTTCGGCCATCAGATGCTCTTCTGACCTCACACATTAGGGGGCATCTGTTATAACCCTAAATTGCACCACACATTCTTACCTGGCATCAGGCCAACTCATATCCCTTCTTTTCCAAAACTCTGTTGAACAACTCTTTGAAAATCCTCTTGTGTAAAGGCCCACGTTCCCTAACCCATTACTCCACGCGTGTACACACTGGCTGACTCAAAATATCCCGTGTGTACCTACAAAATCACAAAAAAAGGAAAGTTTATGACGAAACAAAAAGCTATGGGTGAGTTAACTAAAAGTCCCGGCCATATATGGTCGAGGGTTCGTTTGAAAACCTAGCTCCTTCTAGCCTATAAAATAAGGGGTAGGGGTACCATTTGGAAGAGGAAAAAATATAGCAAAGAAACTCTGATCATTTACGTATTCCATTGTCCCAACCCTTTAGCCTTTCCTCATGCCAAAGGAGATTTAAAGAAAAGCAGTTGAAGGACAGAAGAAGAGGAGCCCAGGATCAGGTTAAAGGAGTAGTGGCCGGTCTCAAATTTTGTAAGTTGACTCACTTTAAGTAATAAAGAGAATGACTTTCCCGTCCCAATTCATGAACTTTCTATGGTTTGATTAGTTTATGTTTGATTTCTAGCCCATGAGTATAGAAGTAGCATGCATGCATAGTTGTTGGTTGTCTTGAGTGCAGGTCATCTTTGGAAGGAGCATTGCAAACAAGTAATCAAGCACAACGGAGGATCGACATCAAATGTCGGTAATAAGGTAGGTGGTCCTTTCCATGCATTTATTGAGAAAAGGGGATTTAAATCTAGGGGTGTAGGTAGAAGGTAGTTTCTATTCAGTCAAATCTGCATGCAAATTCTGAACTCTATTTGCTATTCCGTAGGGTGTTTTTCCTAACAACACCCATGGTTCAACGCTCAAGAGAGCACCAACAAATCCCTAACTACCAACCCTTTCGGCAACACCTACGAAGCAGATGAAGTCTCACCTGAGTTAGAGGCAAGGGTGGTTGCAATACTCAGGTGTCTGCAACCTTAGCTGGGACACAAATATGTGATTATATCCTTTACAGAGCACTTAGCATTGATCATTCGTTAATATTTAACCCTTATTATACTTCACAGACAACACAGAGCATCATGGTGTACACTCAGATCTACATTATTTTAGCACTTAACCATAGTAACCCAGATCAGATCCAGTAGATCATCACTAAGCATCATCATACATATTAGATCTAACAATCAGATATATCTAAGAAGCACAGAGAATAAGTGGATATATCAAAGAACATAGCATAAGAAAAAACACATTGAATCAAAGCACAAGGCATAACACATAGATTTACGTGGTTCACCCCCCCCCTGGGGCTACATCCACAAGATCTTCTTCTTTATTATCGTCTTCAATCTGTTACAAGCACAAAGACTCCAAAACCCTTCTTCGCATAGGACAAAAGATATGCACAGCTCACTCAATCCTTCTTCCTTGCATTACAACACCTAGCTTCCTATAGAAACCTCACAGTAACTTGCACTTAGCCTTTCAATCCTTACACAATTCTCACATAGAACTTATTCAACATCACATAGATGCACTACCAATTTCACTAAGAAATCACATCTACTTCACATCTACTTCTTACATTACCTATCCTTCTATTTATTCATTACAAAAGTGGTCCTAATCATGGGTAAACCCACAGGCCAACATCCCTTTCCCATTGCATTAACACAAAACCCTAAAAGGGCCTAAAAGTGGACTGAGATCCCGTGATCTCTGCTTCACCTGGCACTCCATATTTGACAAGCTGTCGAAGTCCAAAAATAGTCAAATATGACCAAGTGTTCCTCAAAACTTGGTCAAGGTTTAGCAGGCCTCCAACACTCACCTGTGACTCATCCTGATTCACTCTGGTCTGATCAATTCTACCTCGAATGCCTCGAGCTTGGCTCTAGATACTTCAAGCTGCTACAGTGCGACAACCTCTTGCTTAGTGAACTCCTGGATCACTGCATCATTTATTGGCCCTTCTAGGCGTTGTTCTGCGGTGATGATAACCTATACAAGATCGGTTTCCTAGATTTCAACTTCAGTGAATAGTTGGCATGCCTTTTCTTGGATTGGTTGAAGTCGTTGGGAGATTTCCATCACTTTACTTTGCAGTGTGTGTACTTGTTGTTGAGTGGTGCATTTTTCTGCAAACCTCTTCATTCTTTCCACTGGGGTTAAGGCCTTCACCTGTGCCTCTAGCATATCTGCATGTTGTTTTGCTTCTTGGATTTGTGCTTCTAATGCTTCCAACTCCGGATTCTCTGTGAGGTTCTCATAAGTCTGGGTGCTTCTAGTGCTCAGCTGCTTGCATTCCAAGGCAAAGGTTTTTAATTGGCCAACTTCACTATGGGTAGTTTCCTCCCTTATATCTCTTATTTCTTGAGGAGTCTCAGGCATGGTACGAAGTTCTATATTTGCGATGCACTATTGAATTTGTTGGATTACTTATTCAAGTTGTGCCACCTGCTATGGGACACATTCGTCAATCTTCACTTCTATGATCATCACAGAGCGCAGTTCTTTTTGAACCCTTTCCTATACCTCAAGTTGTTGTGCTAGCAACTGGTCCTTTCTCTACTGTAACTGTGCTTTTTCCTCATCCCACTTCACTTGCAGGGAAATATTTTCCCATTATTCCTTACTCTGTTTTTCTACAAGTGCACTCTTATACTTGTGTCAAATCCTGGGTGGCTTGGACTGTGTCTTCTTGAGATCGTCGAAGGTGAGCTTCGACTTTATCGATGATCTGGTGTAATTGGGTGGGCTCATCGCATGTTTCTGTTGTTCCAATTGTCAAGGGTGCAGTAGAAACTAATCGGTTGGACTAGAGCTCCTGCTGCACTTCTTGAAGTTCTCCCTTGATTCGGGTGAATAACTCCTCCTTCTTTGCTTCTTTCTTTTCTGCGATCTCTAGTGAAGCATCATTCAACGCAGCGATTAAGAAGTTGAAGTTGTTCGGTGTGAGGGTAGTCTTAAATGTAGTCTGGATGGCCTTAGTTTTCTTTCGAGATGAGGTATTTGGTGGGGTAATATTCCTTTTCTTAGAGGGATCCTCCTCCTCTCGAGTAACCTCGCCTTTGTTTTTCTCAACTTCTGTGCCACCTAGTTCTTCACCATCACCTCCATGTGTAGGTGAGATCGAATTAGTCTTCATGGATGTGTTATGGAAATCTTGAACTTCATCATCCTTCTTAGTCTTGATTGGTCCATGTGTATCCGACATAGCTTCAAGGATTTCCACGTCGAACATTTATGTGGGGTCCATTGCAATAAGGAGGTCCGCCAACCATTCATTGGTAATCTGCTCCAAGTCTTCTTCTATCAACTTGTAGTATGATTGGAGTTGTTGTTTGTGCTCATCAGCGCACGTTGTGATATAGGTGAAGCGACAGTCTGCATTGAATTTGATCAAAGGTCTAAACCTATGAAGTGTGTTTGGGGTGAGTAGTGGTGTATACTAGATTTCATTCTTCAATTGGTTGTAATAGGCATGGAAGATGGCATTGGACTTCCACTACTTGTTCATGTCGTTGGACTACCACAACATACAAAACTTCGCGTCTAGTGGTTCGAAGGGTTCGATCTCCGAAAAAGTGTCACCTTCTGGTAGCTCTTAGGCATTGAAAGCGATTAGTATGAGAAACCAACTAAAGTGGAATTTGTACCCTTGGTCTTTCACTTCTCTGCAATCAAGCTCTAGTTGGTTTACAAGGTATTGCACCCAGTTCATATGTAGCCCCTCGGCGCACTTCCCTATGAGGTCAACCATGAATCCATTCACTTGTGTTGGTTTGTTCTTGTGAACTAGCTTTCCCGTGATCAACTGATAGGCAAGGTGCACTACGCCACTCTGGATAGATGCTACCTTGTAGCTTCATGTGCCTTTCTCAACATCGCCATAATTATCTTTTATCCTCTGCGCTAGTTCTCGGTTTGAGGTCTTTCCAAGGTAAAACTTTCGTGGGTCAGGGTGTTTCATACTAAGGAATGTGATTTGATTGATCAAGGTCGGATCCACAATGATGCTTCGGTCTAACCAAAAGTATCCTCCATGGTAGCAGGACAACAACAACTTGACGCACGCGTTGACTTCCTGGTGTATGTGGAAGTGCGGGATATTAATTACCTTAAGAAGTGTGTACTGCGCGAGGTTCTGGGTCCATGACTATAGGAAAATATTATAATTCTTTCCTTTGGTCCTGGTTAAGTACTTATGTGGGGCTAACATGTTGTAAACTTTATGATCTCCAAGGTTAAAATCACTAAATTTCAGTGCTGCGTGCTTAGCCTAGTCATCACGAACTGCACACACCCCTTTCAGAAGGTACACAATGATCAAAGTGTACTCAAAGTCTCAAGGTACACTGTCATGGTTGATGGCACCGCTTAGAGGTGGTAAGTAAGTAGGTAGAATGCGTGGGATAATATTTGGCATTTGCGATGTCATCCCTGTGCTTGGTCTGTTTCTCATCGGGCGGTCGCGATGGATCGACATGAGCAGTGGAAGGGGAGACTTGGGTTCCTCTCATTGACGATGCTTGGAATCCTATAGATAATCCTCACTCCAACATGAATCTCTCAGTCATTAAGTCAATCAAAACTTCTTCAACTACTTTCTCAGAAGCACTGAGCTCGTCCAACATACAAGCTTGGGTCAACTAGCTCGGGAGTGAAATGAATTCAGAGACTACAGTGAACAGTATGGGAACAAGGAAATGATCGTAGGGTGAAGTAATCTCAGGTTTCAGGCGTAAATTCTCACTTCGAAAAAATTATTCTCAGTGCGTGATGCGGTAGACTAAGTAGGGGAACTTAACAATGGTCTGCTTGCAACGGGTATGAGGCTACATTAACTTATGTTCTGTCCATTATGGCGCAGTCTAATGGTCTAGTGGTGAGCCATAAATGCTTTTCAACCCATTTGGAGTGGTAGTCGAATGGTTATATTGGCTTCCAACGGCTATATTACTTTGCCTCGGCGAAGTGGCATATGTCGTTGCTCTGATATCTCGACGAAGCTCCAATTTTGCAAAGTGTTTTGCTGTGAGGTACCCTCTGGGATCTTCTATAATTTTTCAATATTAGCCTTCTTCTTACTTATCTTTCTAACCTTCTTTCCAATGAGCTTCATCTCGATGATTCTCTTCTCATTTTGATTTTTATTTTCCTTGGACATAGTCAGTTCGTGTTGGTGAGATTATCTCCTAGGGTTTACGTATATCACTTCTTCTTTGTCTAGGGTAGAAATTTCATCCTTTTGTGTAGCTTTGGCCTCAACATCTAGGCTTCTAGTGTCAGATGACTTCAAGCAGTTCTCCTATTCTTCTATTAACTGTGTGATCCTTTTAGTCATGAAATCTTTTAACTCTTGTCTCTGTTATTCTAAAACCTCTTCTTCTTCCTTCTTTCTGGCTTGATCTCTTTCCATCCAAGATTTTCTGAGTATCATAGTAAACTGGGCATTTTCCTCAATGAATTTGATAATCTCAAAGTCTTCTTTTTTCAAAGTTCCATTGACTGTCATAGTTATCTGAGCGAGTTTTCCACATAACATCATCATTTTTCCTCTGAATAGTCCTATTCCTCCCAATGAGGGAATCATGGCAGGCTTCCTTATAGCTTCCCAAGTTCTTTCTGGCATAATGTTCACTTGTGTTTCTTCATCAAGAATATAGTCGATGTCGAAGTCCCCTATTCTTTATTTGGCTTGCTCCTTTTCTTTGAAGATCTCTGGTAATCAAACATCTTTATGTTCCTTCAGGGTTTCTTTTATCTGTATTAATACTTTCTCTGATTCTTGTTGGGGTTCTTCTATAATCTTAGTCTCTTGATCTCCTTCAGGGTTTACTTGCTCCATATTCATCTTTTCAAGTCTAGCAATCATTCTAGGGAAATCCAATACTTCATGGTCCATAGCCTTACAACCGAGGCAACTAGGTTTTCTCCCAGGGAATTCCTTAGCAAGATGTCATGGTCTTCTGCAACTGTAACAAAGAGTTAATCCTCAATTGATAAAACATAAACAAGAACAACAACATGGCAGAAAAGGATCACTAGCCAACACTTGATTATTCACTCCAATGTTACATATTTATAGTACAATGGGTGATGCCACCTCATAGAGAGATTTGCTCTAGATCCTAAAATCATGCATGATGAATAGGCTAGGAAATCTTAACTAACTCATTATTCATCACTTCAATATATATTACTAATATCCTAAATGAATAATATAAATATAGGTGACAATTTAGACTTAGTGATTGGTAAAGGTAACCCATAGGCTAACAATCCGTGCGTTAGGATCATAATGGCTAGCCTGCAAAAATTTATTTCTAGGATCCTACATCCATTTGTTAGTCCAAACATTCTTTCTATGCATAGGTATAACATATCTATCATTATACTTATCAGATCTATTCATATCAAACTTTCTTTCATCTATTAATGCCCCAGTTTTTAAGCTAGGACAGAATCTATCAAACATACCTAGATTCATTCTCTAGAAACAAAAAAAAAATCACTTATCTTATTTATAAAAAGAGAAAATCTTCCAGATATAAGAACTTTGACTATTCTTACCTTTATTAGAGCACAAAGCTTACATATCTTACCTCTTTTCTATAGATCTGACCTCTTTCTTTCAGAAATTTCCACTTTTACTTTTCTTAGAGAACATGGCGTTCAGATCTCACTTATTTTCTTTGGATCTGATCTTCCTTTCTTCATATCTGACCTTATTCCTTACACAAAGCTTCATAGGTCGAGTAAAAAGATGCATACTAGGGAAACAGATCTACACACACAGATTTATTTTGCACAAAGTTTCTTCTTCCTCAGTTCCCAACAATCACAATTTTAGGTCCCGACAATGGAACCATTTGTTGGCATGAGGGTAGACCCAGGGTTAAATGCTCAAGAGCACACCAAAAAAGCCCTAACTACTGGCCCTTTCAATAACACCTGCGAAGCAGATGAAGTCTTACCTGAGGTAGAAGCAGGGGTGGTTGCAAGACTCAAGTGTCTGCAACCTTAGCTGGGACACAGATCTGTGATTATATCCTTTACAGAGCACTTAGCATTGATCATTCGTCAATATTTAACCCTTATCATACTTCGCAGACAACACAGAGCATCACAGTGTACACTCATATCTACAGTATTTCAACACTTAACCATAGTAACCTAGATCAGATCCAGTAGATCATCACTAAACATCCTCATACACATGATATCTAACAATCATATATATCTAAGAAGTACAGAGCATAAGTGGATATATCAAAGCACATAGCATAAGAAAAAAGCACATTGAATCAAAGTACATAGCATAACACATAGATTTACATGGTTCACCCCCCACCCTGGGGCTACGTCCACAAGATCTTCTTCTTTATTATCATCTTCAATCTGTTATAATCACAAAGCCTCCAAAACCCTTCTTCGCATAGGACAAAAGATATATGCATCTCGCTAGATCCTTCTTCCTTGTATTACAACACTTAGCTTCCTATAGAAACCTCACAATAACTTGCACTTATCCTTGCAAGAATTACATAGTTCTCACCGAGAACTTATTCAACATCAGATAGATGCACTACCAATTGCATTAAGAAATCACATCTACTTCACATCTACTTATTACATTGCCTATCCTTCTATTTATACATTACAAAAGTGGGCCTAAGCGTGGGTAAACCCATGGTCCAACATCCCTTTCCCATTACATTAACCCAAAACCCTAAAAGGGCCCAAATGTGGACCAAGATCCCGTGATCTCTGTTTTTCCTGGCACTCCATATTTGACAGGTTGTCGAAGTACAAAAACGGTCAAATATGACCAAGTGTTCCTCAAAACTTGGTCAAGGGCCAAAAAATGGATAACTTTCTGGATGTCTTTGAGCTCCTTTTGTATTCTGTCATACATATTTTCTTGCTTTGCTTCATGTCTCTGTCGGATATCTTCTGAAGCATATTCTACGACTGTGATGATGAGCTTGATATTGTCCACTGTGAGCACACTGTGAATCAGGCTTATTAGCTCGGGTCTTATTTTGTGTTGAGGGTTTTTGCAGAGAAAACTTCCTTTTCTTTGACATCTCGTCCTCTATATGAGGGTCCTTTGGCGGTGTCACTTTTACCTTTTCTTTCTTGTCTCCTTCTCCTACTTGTTCTTGGTGTACATCATCTCCTCCTCTTCCTATAGGTGAGTTAGGTGCAGTTTCCTCGGATGTGTTGTCCTTCTCATAACTATCTATATCCTTCACTTCCTCCTTTTTCTTATTTTTCTTTACACTGCTCTTTCCATCATACTTAGTCTGGGTGACCAAAGGACTTCTGATGATGTCAGGGTTGGCAAGTTTTTCATCTTCCACTAGTACAAGGAATTCTTCTGGCCATTCCTTAGTGATCTCTTACATGTCTTATTTGTTTAACTTATAGTAGGACTGGAACTCCTCCTTACTTTCATCCTTATGTGCAGTGATATAAATGAAGTGTCAGTCTGCGCGGAACTTCGTGAATGGTCTGTACTGATGGAGTGTATTTGGTGTCATTTGGGGGAATGATTCAATGGCATGCTTCAACTATATGTAGTAAGTATGGAAGACAACATTCGACTGCCACTGCTTCGCCATATCATTTGTGTACCACAAGGTTTAGAACCTTGTGACCAAAGGATCTAATGGTTTGACTTTAGGAAATGTTGCTCCTTCCGGCATTTCCCAAGCAACAAATGCAATGAGCACCAGTAACCAACTAAAGTGGAATTCATACCCTTGGTATTTTTCTTCATGGTAGTCCTTTTCCAGCTCGTTAACGAGGTAGGTAGCCCAGTTCATATCCATTCCTTCAACGCACTTCCCTGGAAGGTCCACTACGAACCCTGTGACTTATCTTGGCTGGTTCTTTCTGAATATCTTGCCAGCTGTTAGTTGAGAAGTAAGGTGTACTACACCATTGCTTGGATGGAGGATACCTTGTAGCCTTGCTTCCCCTTCTCTACATCTCCATAGGCCTCCTTTATATGCTGGGCCAAGGAGCGATATGATGTCTTCCCTAGGTAGAACTGGTGAGAGTCTAGTCCTTGCATGCTCAGTCCAGTGATCAGGTGGATCAATGTCTGATCCACAATGATGCGCCTATCTAACCAAAGACAACCTTCGTGATAGCACAAAAGGAGGATTTTAACGCAAGTGTTAACCTCCCAATGTTGGCCGAAGTGTGGGATATTCATCACATTCAATATCATTGATTGCACGATCTCTTTAATCCATGAATGGGGAACTATCTTGGGATATTTCCCAGTCGTCTTCATTAGGTACCTGTGTGGCACAAGGATCACATAGTTCTTCCAGTCTTTGAGGTTGAAGTCACTGATCTTGAGGGTTGGGATCAATCCCAACTGGGTTCCAACTACACGTATCCCCTTCAAGACATACACAGTGATCAACGTGTACTTGAAATCATGTGGGACACTGTCATAGTTTACTGTGCCAGTCAAAGGTTGTATGTAGTCTGGGAAGACCAACGAGATCTGCTTTTCATTCTACAGATTCTCATGGTGCTTGTTTCATTTCTCAGTCATCGTTCGACTAGAATGACATGCAGTCAAAGGGGATTCATACAATCCTCCTTTCGACAACACTTGTATACCTACAGATGTGACTCTCTCAACCATGAGATCTATCATAATTTCCCCAACAGACTTCTTGACTGCACTACATTCATCCGACATGCACACTCGTAATCATTTAACTCGGGTAGGAAAATAGACAAATGAGGCAACCAGACAGATGGCGAGGTCTAGAAACCACAGTGCGATACAATGGGTTCTTAGTTATCTCAGATATCACATTTTTCAAAAAGTGGTCCTGGTGCAACATCCGAAAAGTAAAATAAGAAATGTCACAATGGATTCCTCCAACGAGTAAGAATGCCTCAATCAATAAGAATCTTTCTATCGTGGTGTGGTCCCAATGGTCCAACGACAGTATTTCCGGCAATAAATGTGTTTATAAATTTTCTAGAGCATCATTATAATGGTCAGGACACCTCCAATGGTCATCTATATTCATCATGGAAAAGTCCCATTCTACGTCGTTCTGCTATTCCGACGAGGTTCAAGTTCGGCAAGCCTGCTTTCTGCGAAGTCTTCTCTAGGACTTCCTACTATTTTTCTAACTTTTCTTTCTTCTTACTAAGATTTTTTGCCTTCTTTCTTATGATCTAAGTTTATGGATTCCTCTTTCCATTCTTATTCTTATATTCTCTTAGCGTAGTAACTTCACACTGCTGAGGGTATTTCAAAGGGCCCGAAGGTAATACCTCTTCTCTTACTATTTTCGGGGTGGATGTACTTATTTTCTGCATGAATAGGTTTTTTTATCCTTCTTGTGTTCTTTCAACTTCGACAGCTAATTCTCTGTCCCTCTATTGCTTCAACTTATTCTCTTGTTCTTCTATTAGTTGTGCTATTTTCCTAGCCATGAAGTCCCTTAATTCTTGCTTTTTTTGTTATTTATCTTCCTCCTCTACTTTCCTTCGGATCTGATCTTTCTCAATCCAGGTGTTTCCTAACAAAAGTGAAAAAGAAGTGTTGTTCTCAACAAACTTAATGACTTCAAATTCTTCTTCAGTCGATGTCTCAGGAGAAATCATAGGTATATTAGTAACTCTTCCACATAGGGTTATCATATTTCCTTTAAACACGATTATCCCTCCCAATGAAGGAACCATAGCAGGCTTTCCCAAAATTTCCCAAGTGCTTTCTGGCATAATATTCACATGTGTTTCCTCATCCAAGACATAGTCTATGTTGAAGTCTCCTATTCTTGTTTCTATACACTAGTTTTATTTTAAGATCTCTCGTAAATTGATGTCTCTGTGATCATTCAGTGTTTCTTTCAGCTGTAATAACACAGTCTATGATTTTTTCATATCCTTAGTTTCTTTACCTTCTTCATAGTTTTCTTGTCTCATGTTCATCTTTTCAACTTTGATAATCATTCTAGGGAAATCCTCAACTTTGTGACCAATAGATTTACAATAGAGACAAATAGGATCTGTACAAATGCATTCCTTAGCAAGATGTCTCGGTCTTCTGCAATTATAACACAATATGAATCCTCTCTTTCTTTTAAACGGTCCCCAACCTTTTCTGTACTGTGCACTAGGATTGTAGCGTTGGACCTACAACCTACAAAAATTCTTTCTAGGTTCCTGCATCCACTTGTTAGTCCAAAAATTCTTTCTATGCATAGGAATAACATATCTTTCTCTATTTCTATCAAATTTATTTGGATCTATTCTTTCTCCTAACTCTACCCTAGTTTCTAGACTAAGAAAAAATCTATCAAATATACCTAGATTCATACTTTCAAAGAAAAAATGTCCACTTATCTTACCTTTACCAGAGCACAAAGCTTTAAGATCTTACTTCTTTTCTTCATATCGGGCTTCTTTCTTAGCACAAAGCTTCGCAAGTCATGTAGAATACTGTGCACTACAACAACATATCTACGCATAGGGATTTCTCTTTTCTTTAGTTCCCAACAATAGCAATTTCAGGTCCCAACAATGGAACCATTTGTTGGCATAGGAGAAGACCCAGGGTTCAATGCTTCAATAATGCACCAAAAAAACCCTAACTATCGGCCCTTTCAGCAACACCTGCGAAGCAGATGAAGTCTCACCTGAGGTAGAGGAAGGGAGGTTGCAGGACTTAGGTGTCCACAACCTAGCTCAGACATAGATATGTCATCACAACACTTAAAAAAGAACTTAGCCAACGATAGTCATTAGGTTACGATTCTTATTCACATCGAAGATTAACCCCTAAGTACAGAGCAACGCGGTAATAACCAGATCAAACACTTCCACTCATCTAGCACGTAGCATTAACTCACATCTAGAATTCATTTACCATCAATAGAGCACTAAGCCTCAATAAATATATCTAACATACATCAAGATCAGTTCACTAAGAAGATAAGTACATAAACAACATGAACAACATTTCACAAAGCACATCAACACAAGATATATGTGGTTCACCCCAATGTGGGGCTATGTCCACCAATTTTGTATTCTTCTTTATTAGTCTTCAGGATTCTTAGATTCCTCTGATCCTATGAACAAAGGAATAGAGCCAACTCCACAAAGGACATGATATCTGCGCACACCTCTCCAGATCCTCCTTCCTTGAATTAGGTCAAGGCACAAAGCCTTACAAATTTTGTGCATGAAGCCTCTTACAATCACTTGCACTTAGCTCTGCAAGTCTTAACATACTCTACTCATGCACTAATCCAATGAAATCTACTAATTACATCGCCTAGATACTTATTTATAATTTACAAAAAGTCCTAAGCATGGGTAAATCCATGGGCCAACATTCTATACACGTTACATATACCCTAAAATCTCAAAAAACCCACAAAATTAGCGAGATCCCATGATCTCCATTTCGCCTGGGCGCTCCATCTTTGACCAACCTATCGAAGTCCCAAAAATGGTCAAACACGACCAGTGTTTCCTCAAAACATGGTCAAGGGCCAACATGAAGCTATAGTGAAGCTTGCAGAAGGCAACATATTATATGAGACATGAAGCAAACTATGTACATAACCATATACATTCATGTACCAAAGAATATGAAGAAGAATCTATCTCTTCAAATACAAAGTATCTCATATGGAGATTGATTGTAAGGAGAAGAAGGCTCCAATATGACCGAACACTAGAATAGGAAATCACATTTGACTTGTTCAAAGGATAATGAAGCCACCTTGACGGGAAGCAAAATGTGTTTGAAGTCTGACTCAACTTTTCATATTTAGACTTGGTATTCAACTCCAAGTATACCCTGTAAGACATGATGAAGTACTTATAGACTCAGAAGAAATCGAAAGTAAGCCTGATCTCAGAAAGGATCAGATGAAGAGACAAATTGTAGGAATGGGAAACATATTCCATGAGAATACTAGATCGTATTTTCAGAAACTTCTAGGAGATATGAAATCTCCTGGGAAGACTCCCTTGTTTCAGTAACAGAGAAGGAAGCTAGTCAGAAAGAATAGGATATGGATTCTTCCATGAGAATAGAAGAGAAGTTAGGATTGACTTCCAAGATTGATTTAAACATATCAAGCATGTTGCATATGTAAAAATCCTAATGTGTGTCCAGAGGATTCTCCCAGCAAGAGGGAGAAGAATATGACAAGACACTTACTCCAGTAATTGGAGAAATAGTTCCATTATTTATGAAGACAACCATAAGAACCATGATTCGTATATAGTATGATATATAGGGGGAGAAATCCCCATATTTAAAATTGAGTGGTAGTTGGTGCATTACATTAGTTGGGTCATGAAAACATGACTACAATAAAATATAGAGTTACCTCCATGAAAGAAGAAGAGTTGACTTCAATATTAGTTATTGAGCCAATCTTAGTTTCATATGAAGTTATTGTCATGATATAATAAGAGGAGTTACTCATAGATTTCAGCAGCCATAGTGAGGTTGAAGGATTCATTCTCAGCCTCAGAGAAACTGCAGGTTCAGAGTCCCAGTTCCAGAAGGAAAAGTTGCATAAAGAGGAGAGGACATACTCTCAGGTAGTGAGACAGATAGTGCTTTGCAGAGAGCATATAGAGCTAGCACATGATTGTGCAGATTGAGTTGCATCTGAGCAAGTGTACCAGATTGGTACAATGTAATGTGAAAATTTAGTTTGGAGTTGAAGATAGAAAGACTCAGGTCTGGAAGTTGAAGAAGGATCTATACAGGTTAAAGCAAGCTCCTAGAGCTTGATATGGCAGAATTGATAGTTTCCTTAAGAGCTTGGCAGGGATGATTTTAAGGATAGAAATTTATTTTAGAAAGTAGAAACCTTGTCGAATCCTACTAATCCTTCATATTCCAATTATAAATTTTTGGTGATATTTTTGTAAAAAATATTCAAATTTCTAAGGATTTTATATAGTTTGTATAAAATTTTGGCAATTTTTAAGGTAAATAAGGTAAAATAATTTTATCCTATAGAATTTCGGTGAATCATTTTTAAATAGCCCATGAGAAAAATTTATCCCCTAAAATCATCCTTGGAGCTTAGGCCTTACCAAGAGTAAAGTTGATTTTAACCTTTATCTCAAGGTTATGAATGATGAGCCAATGATGTTACTAATATATGTAGATGATGTATTCTTGACAAGATGAATAAAATCTCATCATAGATTGCAGAAGAAGCTCGCTACAGAGTTTGATGAAAGACCTAATTCTTTATCTCTTAGGTATTGAAGTTTGGAAGATCCCAGAGAAGATCTTCCTTAACCAAGGGATGTATGGAGTTGAAATAATGAAGAGGTTTAACATGTTGGAATGTAAATCCATGTACACACCCATGGAAATGAAGTTGAATCTCCTGGCAGATAATTCGTCAAAATTATTTGATGTTACTATGTACAGAAATATTATTGGTTTGGTGATGTATCTGACGAATACCAGGCCAGATATATGTTTTTCATTGAGCCATTATCTAGTATAACCCAGACATGTTCACCTTGATGATGCAAAACATGTGTTGAGATACCTTAAGGGTACATTGGATTTTGATTTCAGTTATACTAGAGATCATGACTTCAGATTGTATGGATATACTAATTCAAATTGTGATGGAAGTGTTTCTGATAGAAAGATCACTTCAGGATGTTGTTTTAGTCTGGGGTCAGCCATGACTTCCTAGCAGAGTAGGAAGCAATCTAGTATTTCACCCAGCATGGTAGAAGCAAAATATATTTTAGCATGTTCCGCCAGTGATGAATCCATATTGTTTCGGATGTTTTTGGCAGATCTATTTGATCTTGATATGGAAGCCACCTTGATACTATGTGATAATCAGAGTTGCATAAAGATGATATAGAACCCTATGTTCCATGACAAGTAAAAAATAAATAGAGATTCGATATTATTACATCCTTGATATGGTGCAGAGAGGAGCCATAAAACTCCAATATGTTAGCATGGATGAACAAGTTGCAGATGTGTTTACGAAGCCTCTATCTCATGTAAAGTTTGAGAAATTTTGAGATAACCTTGGTGTAGTCTGAAAGGACCTCCCTCGAAAGGGGGAGTGTTGTTGTGATGTCAGCCTAGTGCTGAATATTTCCAGCTTTGTGTTGATGTTGTTGTGATTCTATCCTAGTGCTGAAGATTTCTATCTTTATGCTGATGTTGCTGAGATTCCAACCTCGTGTTGAAGATTTCCAGATTCGTGCTAATGTTGTTGAGATTCCAGTCTTGTGCTAAAGATTTCCATATTTATGCTAATGTTGTTGATTCCATCCTCGTGCTAAATATTTCCAACTTCATGATGATGTTGTTGATTCCATCCTCGTGCTAAATATTTCTAGCTTCGTGTTGATGTTGTTTATGCCATCCTCATGCTGAATATTTCCATCTTCATGTTGTTGTTGTTGAGATGCCATCTTTGTGCTGAATATTTCTAGCCTAGTGTTGATGTTGATGATGCTCCATCCTTCATGATGTGATACTATTGTTGTTGATGTTGTATCAACCTTGTGTTGTTATTGATAATGATAATGTATTAGTGTTATACTAATCCATGTTGATGCAGATGATGATGATGCAACTTTAGCTTCTTGTTGAAGATGATGATGATGGTGCCACTTTAGCTTCTTGCTGAAGATGATGACGATGATGCCATTTCAGCTTTAATGTTGAAGATGATGATGTTACTTTAGCCTTATGTTAAATATGTTGATGATATTACTTTATCATCACACTAAATATGTTGATGATATTACTTTAGCCGCATGCTAAAGATGATGATGATGTTACTTTAGCCTCATGTTGATGAGGATGATGATGCTACTCTAGCTCCATGCTATGAACGATAATGATGAGAAAAAATTACGATGATTTATAGATATGCCAGTCATTGTTATAGATGTCATTGATGTTGTTTCCCTCTCTCTCTCCTGATGATGTTGTAGAATACGCTTCTTGTTAAGGGGGAGTGTTGAAATATTGTAACAACAAAGAGTATTCTATTTATTTATTCAGTCATTATAAATTATATCAAACCCCTTTTGTGGATTGATCATGTCAGGCATTGTAATTGACCAAATCCCCTTTTGTGGATTGGTCAAACCATAATTGTATTATGCAAGTTAAGAAGTCAACCCCCAAGCCTAATTAAAGTGGTTTTAACCACGAAGAAGAAAAGTCATCCCTTCCTAGTGAAGAGACACCTTTACAACACCTGCCATTTTGTATAAATAAAGGAATCCAACACCTCATTTGATCACTCACTCATATGCTCACTCAATGTGCAAGTTTGGTAGTTGCAGCTGGGAGAAGAAGGAATAGAAAAGAGCATTGCTCAATGGAGGATATTCTCTAGTGTTTGGTTTATTATCTTGGCATTGTATTGGCTATCTATACTAAGGAAGTTTTTGTTGGGTTTTCTCCCCCATGAGGGTTTCCCAGGATAAATGATGTTTATCTTGTGATTGTGTTTCTCTGAGTGATCGTATCTATGCTATGGTTATCTAGTAAATTGAAAAGAAATCTAATAATAGCTTAAACCTTAACAAGAAAACCTAACCATGTTAGGGTTAGGGTTTTGGTCAGAAGATGTAATGGTCGATAAGACAAAAACATGTATGAATAGGCACCTAGGAGGTCTAGGTTGGGGTGGGGAGTTGGATGTCATGTTGTTGGTCATTGTTACTATGTTGTTTGAATACTGAAGGACTGCAATTCCGATCTATTTTGTAATTTGTTGAGCCGAGGAGAGAAAATAAAGTAGATCTTGAGGGTTAGATCATAGGATAAGGAGCCTGGTGTGATCTAGTCCTCCTCATTGTAGATCTCAACCTGCTTTGATGGATAATTGTAATGCATGAGGTGTTGTAGTTTTGGAAACATAATAGTAAAAGAGAAAAGCAAGAAACTCTTTGTGGACATAGTGCAAGAGGGGTGAACCATGGTAGATCATGTGTTATGTGATTGAATGTTGTGTATATCCTTTGTTGTTAATGATTATATGTTAGAAAAATGTATGAATGACTTAGTTAGATTTGTTAATTTACATGAATGAGTAAGAATAATAGATTAATAAAGATAAGTTGAATGTTATATTAAACAAATGAATATAATAAAGGTTAATTCTAGATCCCCATTCATTCCCATGCTGCAAGAACATGAGAATTGCATCCACCCATAAGAACTATCTCGAATAAGACTATGCAGTGCATTCTATGTGTTGTGTTTCCCTTTGGTTTACTAGGAGGGCCCATAGTTTTAGAGGGGTTTTGTTGGAAACCATAGTAGACCTGAACCTGGGTCAACCCCATAATGGTATCAAGCATGAAGTCTAAGTCATACTCTTGGATTTGTGACATCCACTTTCCCCTTGAACCAAGGAAATCATGTTGAGATAACACTTCCTTCACTAATGGATAAGGGACAAAGGATTTACTCTTGATATAACCCATGTATGTTTTGAAATTCTTGAGAGACTTGAAAATGGAACAATATTGTGTTAAGCCCTAAATAGTGGCTCATTACCCCTTAATTGGGGCATATTATATTAGTAATGTTATTTTATTTATGTCGGATTTATTCCATTAGTTGTAATTATACCTCCTAGTCTCCTATATATACTAAGGAGACATTTTCATTTTGAATCATCTTGTAATTGTACATTTATGTGGGCATAAGGAGGTTTCCCCCTCGAAGAGGCTTATTATCTAAATTTATCTCTTTTTCAATGCATTGAGTACTTATTCTGAGGTGTTTCTATGCTATATTTATATTTGGTTCCTAACATACGGTATCAGAGCTCAAGGTCTTGGGGTTTCACTGCTACATCTGATACACCTTGGAATTTTCTCTATAAAATTTTTTATACAACGTTTCATAAGGAACGACTTGAATGATATTTAGTATATGGATCAAGGTACGTTGGGTTAAAATTTTATCTCTATAGGCCTTATAATTTCGGAGATAAATCCTATGCAAGATAGGGTTCTGTAATCCTTTTGAACTGAGTCATTACGCAATTTTCACTATAAAAAAAATTCTGTAACGTTTCAGACCCTGAACTCTAGAGGATATTTAGATAAATTAGTAAGGTATCTTTGGTAAACAATTCAGGTTTTGGGTCATCTTAAATTTGTATATACACCCTGTGGAACATAGGGTATCTGACTAGTCCTATTGACTAGTCTCAAGAAGGTGTTCTAGGTAAAACAATCATAACTTATTTCTAGAGTATCCAAATTGAGTGAGAATGGTTTCATTAGATAGTGGACAGTCTTTAGTAATTCTGGTATGATTTTCAGAATTTTATATCAATTATTTTGTGCGGGGCACGCTATACAAGTAATATCTTCTGAAAAGGCCAAAAATCATCAAGTTGTGGGGAAGTTACCGTAAATTCCACTTGTCACATCCAATTTTGATAAGACATGTGGAATTGTAGAGAAGAAATATCATAGAACTACAAAAAACAAAGTTTCATACCCAGAAGGGCCGAAAATTTGAAAATACAGCAGAATAAAGATTGTCTAGTAGAACCAACTCAAAATCAAGGTTCAAAAGTGATACTTGGCCAACATGCCACCCAAAAAGTGAACTTCTACACCAAATAAGCCTCCAAACAATCCTAATTGGACTCTTGATGAAGGTGAAGAAATGCATAGGGACATAATTGATTTACAAAAAAAGATAATAACAAAAGATGAACTACAAGAGATGGAAGCTAAGTTGGAGGCAGTAAATACTAAGATGGATGGTTTAAAAGAGAACATCATGGAAGGATTGAAAATTTTCATAATAGAGAGGACAACTGAAAGTGAAAATGTATCTCATGAAATTCATGATGAGGACACAAGGAAGGTGAATCAAGAATTGAGAAACTCTAACCTTGGGTTGAAGACCAACCATGTTCCTAAGATCGATATGAGGAAGTTTTATGGCAAGGACCCTATCACATGGATACTTTAGATGGAGCAATTCTTTGATCTACATAATGTGCCACATACACAAAAGGTACAAATTTCTTCTTTATATTTAGAACCCAATCAATTTGTATGGTATATATGGCTTTGTTCTTGCAAATCACTCGTCACTTGGACAATTTTCACGGAAGAAATGATAGCATAGTATGAGGATACAAGGAGAAATACCTTCTTTATCCAATTGATAAATCTCAAGAAAAAGGGTTTAGTTACAGAGAAAATTGAGAACTTCCAAAGATTGGATATGAAAGTAAAAGATATTCCAGATGAGAACTTGATTGATGTATTCATAGGAACTTTAAGAGATAACATTCAACATGAGGTTCTCCTTTGGGAACCCAAATCATTGGAGAATGCATTTAGGGTGGCA
>JZKD02S1732761.1:161239-176362 GCA_000966675.3 Picea glauca
TCATGAAGGTGTCAAGGTAGACCCTAACAAGATTAAGGCCATGATGGACTAGCCGATTCCCAAAACATTGAAGAATCTTAGAGGATTTTTGGGTTTGACAGGTTAGTACCGCAAGCTTGTTCGACACTATAGAAGAATAGAAGCACCTTTAACAACACTAACTAAGAAGGATGATTTTTCATGGACTCCAGAGGAAACTAAATCTTTTGAACAACTTAAAGAGATGATGTGCAAAGCTCATGTCTTGACCACTCCAGACTTCACAAAAACCTTTATTGTGGAATTCGATGCCTCAAGAAATGGAATTGGTGTTGTCCTAATGCAATAAGGAAGGCCCATGGATTTTGAAAGTTGACCACTCAAGGGAAAGGACTTACACAAACCCATTTATGAGAAGGAAATGATGGAAATACTACATGCATTGAAGAAATGTCATCCTTACCTAATAGGTAGGCACTTCAAGGTCGAAACAGATCATGATAGTCTTAAATACTTCTTGGAACAAAGACTATCTTCAGAAGAACAAAAAAATATGGGTAACCAAGATATTGGGTTATGATTTTGAAATCATCTATAAAAAAGGGAAGCAAAATGTTGTGGAATATGCACTCTCAAGGAAGGATGAAGATGTTGAGGCCTTTCTCTGTGATATCTCAATCATCCAACCTAATTGGATAATAGAAGCAAGGGATGAATGGAAGAATGAAGAAAAAGTGTGGACTCTCATTCAAAGGTTACAACAGGGTTCCAGTACATCAGATACATTTACATGGAAAAATGATTCAGTATGGTACAAAGATCGCTTATATTTATGTAATAAATCCGAACTCAGACAAAAAGGTACTATTGGAATTTCACACCTCTTCAGTAGGAGGGAACTCAAGATTTTTAAAAACCTACCATAGGGTCAAGAAGGAATTTTTTTTGGATGTCCTTAAAAATGATGTTCAAAGGTTTATGGTAGAATGTTTGGTTTTCCAAGAAAATAAGGTGGAAACAATTAAGATCCCAGGTCTTTTACAACCATTAGCCATCCCAAGTTAGCGTTGGGAGGAGGTTTCCCTGCATTTCATCATAGGGTTAATGAAGTTTGAAGGAAAGAGTGTCATCATGGTGATTGTTGATAGACTAACCAAGTATGCACACTTTTGTGCACTCTCTCATCCCGTCAAAGCTAGTACAGCTGCCATCGCATTCATGGAGATAGTTCAAAAGCTACATGGCTGCCCAAAGATTATTGTAAGTGACAAAGATCCCATCTTCACTGGACATTTTTTGACAGAATTATTTTCTTTTTTGGGTACTCAATTGGCTCATAGCTCATCCTATCATCCTCAGTCTGATGGACAAACCGATATAGTGAACAAATTTCTGGAAGGATACCTTCATTTCTTTGTCTCTAATAAACAAACACAATGGTTCAAATGGTTACCCTTGGCATAATGGTGGTATAACACTTCCTTTCATACTGCTACAAAAATGACACCTTTTATGGCACTCTATGGATACCACCCTCCTTCCATCACTTCTTCTCTAAAATAAAAATCTAAGGTTCAAGTAGTGGAAGATCACATTGAGCATCAACAAAAAGTTATCCAAATATTAAAGGACAACCTGACCATGGCATAAAATCGTATGAAACAACAAACATATCAACATCGTAGTGAAATAAGTTTTGAAGTAGGGGATTGGGTGTTTTTAAGACTACAACCATACAAACAAATGTCCCTCAAGCAAGCCAAGAAGGATAATAAATTATCACCAAAGTACTATGGCCCTTATAAGGTGTTGCAAAAGATTGGTACTATGGCATGCAAATTGGATTTTCCTGCATCTTCACAAGTACACCCAGTTTTCCATGTTTCATTCTTAAAGAAGGTTATAGGTGACAAGATCCCAGTTCAAACTATATTGCCAAAACTTGATGAGGAAGGAAAAATCATATTGGAGCCTAAAGACATCACTGACACAAGAATTCGCCAGCTGAGGAATAGATCCATTTCAGAGTATCTCATTAAATGGAGGAAACTGTCGGCTGAAGATTCCACTTGGGAAGATGAGTCTTTTATAAAGAAGCATCCAAAGTTACTCAAGCACTGCATACAACACTTGTCTCAAGGGGAGGGGCATTTTAATCCCTAAATAATGGCTCATTACCCCTTAATTGGGTCATATTATATTAGTAATCTTATTTTATTTATGTCGGCTTTATTCCATTAGTTGTAATTATACCTCCTAGTCTCCTATATATACTAAGGAGACATTTTCATTTTGAATCGTCTTGTAATTGTACATTTATGTGGGCATAAGGAGTTTTCCCCCTCGAAGAGGCTTATTATCTGAATTTCTCTCTTTTTCAAGGCGTTGAGTACTTATTCTGAGGTTTTTCTATGCTATATTAATATTTGGTTCCTAACATCTTGTTTCTCAGTAATTGTATAATTTAGTTAAGAGTCCTTGAGTACTTTTTCTCATGAACGCAATCAAATGTTCTTCTCCTTCATCATTTTTCTGTAAAAGGACTACTGCGATGGTATCATTTTAGGAAAAGGAGAAAATGATAAAGTCTTTAGTAAAATATGGGCTCACCAAAACTGATGCAACAATTATAGCCTATTTGATATGTTGAAAATTCATTTTCCCACTATCATCCCATTCGAAATGGGCATCCCCCTTCAACAAGAAATTTAGTGGTTTGAAATTCTCAGCGAAATTTGGTATGAATATTCTTATGAAATTAATTTTAGCAAAACAAAATTTAAATATTTCTTATCTTTCAGGAGAAGAATCTTCTCGATTTCTTTGATTATGGAAGGATCCACCAAAATTTCATCGTTGGAGATTATATGTCCCAACAATTTTTTCTTATCTACTCCAAAAATTGATTTCTTAGGTTTGAGAGAGACACCATACTCTCAAAATCTATCAAATATTCCCTGCAGATGGTGAATGTGTTGAGTTCTGTTCTTAGAAATGACAATCAAATCATCTTGGTAAATCTCTATAGTTTTTCCTACTAGATCCCTAAAAGCATAGTCCATGGCGCTTTGAAAAATATACCTAGAATTATTCAATTTGAAAGGCATATGTAAATACCTGTAGGTTACCCATAGGGTAGTGAAAGTATTCTTGATTTGATCCTTCTCTCTTACTAATACTTGGTTATATCCTAAGAAACCATCAAGCATAGACACCATCTCTACTCCTATAACCCTTTGTAGGAGATTCTTCATGTTTGGTAAAGGGTAATTATCTTTGAGCAATGCTTGATTTAAATTCCTATATTCAAAAAACAACCCGATGTCACCAGACTTCTTGTAGATGACCATAGGGTTGGATACCCAAGATGAGTATCTGATAGGTTCAATTATCCCTACTTCCATCATTTTTTGAAATTCCTTCTGAACTTGAGGCACAATATTAGGGTTGATCTGCCTCATTTTTTGTATAAAAGGTTTCACACCCTATTTGAGCGGGATATCATGTTGTATGAAGTCTCTGCAGTAAGCATTCAAATCCCCATATGACCAAGAAAAAACATCCTCGAATTATCTAATGCAGGATAAGAACTCTTTCCTTTCAACATGGGTTTTTCCTTTTCCCATATTCACTAATTTGGAAGAGGAATCAGTGCCAATATTAAATTTTGTAATCTCATCTTCTTAACCATCATCCATTTTCCCTTTATACAAGTCATTCTGATAAAAAATACTTTCTAGGGGACCAATGTTATTGGAAAGGAATCCTCGGGCAAGTCTATGACCTTGATGTCTCCTTCTTCATTTAATAAGTTTATCTGAGTTTATGAAAACTCACCTTCATTTTGGAGGAATTGCTAGATCTTCTTATCATCATAAGAAACTTGCCAATGTTCTAAGTTGTCCAAGATTGAAGGTCTAAGGTTTACCTCCACCCTGTAAGGGAGAGTTTCCTAATAGGGTTGTAGGGTAGAGGAAGAAACAACCAAAGATCTTCCATGTAATTTTCCTCTCTAGGGATGGCTTCGATTGAAAATTCAATGAAAATTTTCATAGCATCCCAATCAACATCCCTATATTACCCTAGTCTTGGTTTCTTGGAAAAACAAATTCTCTTAACTTGGGAAATGATCAATTCTGAATCTCCTCCAACATGTAAGGATGTGATATTCATATTGATGGTGAGGTTCAAACCTAAGAGAATAGACTCGTACTTGTAAATATTATTAGTGCAATCAAACTCAATCCTATATGATAAACAAGTAACTCCTTTGTCTGGATAAAGTAAGACTATTCCATCCCCCTAACCTACACTTGAATGTGCCCCATAAAAATCTAAAACCTAACACCTAATCGTTGTCACTTCGTCCTGAAACATAGAGTTTGATAAGATTCACATGCAATAAATATATTTTCTAAGAACATGGATTTGATGTGACAAGCTATTACAACTCTCATTTTGTTCTATGACGGGGGCCTCAAGGTAAAAGACAACACGATCCCCATTGGCATTTGGGATAATGATATGAGAATATTTCTGGTGAACACTCCCTCTAATTGCACTTACCCAATCCCTTGACAATAGGAGGCCACATGAATCTAGCACATCAATGATTACAACATCTATTAGGAAAGACACGTCTAGGGATTGTTCAAGACTTACTTCCAAATCTTCAAAAATACCACAAACTAAGTTTTTCTTGAATCCATGTTATGAATGTTCTTGTAAGGCCATGTTATCCTTAATTTGAGTTCTTTGACAGAATTCATTTTCATGGAATTTGTGGAAGCCTCAAAGTTCAAAGTGCAGTTGTGGAAAGATAAGTAATTTGTGTTCAAGTTAATGAGAAAAGGTGGGTAACTTCAGATTCGCCCAACATGGATGATTACAAGATCTTATTTTTATCTAGCATTTCTTTTTTGATTGAAATTGATGGAAATTACCTATTCTAGTTTTTGTACTCAATGGAGGAATATTTTGGCGTGTCTCAACAACTCTTCTTCGGCCTTGCTTGTTTCCAAAACTTCTTCAAGGTCTAATTTTCTCCTTGTGATAGACATAGCTTTCCTAGTGTCACATGGCACCCTTTTTCATTTTTTGGATTTAAGGATGTGATTAGAAGATTCGACATGAGATATTCTTCCTTTTGTTTCAAGATATGTCTTGGTAACACATAGAACCTCGAAAAGAGTTGTGGTATGGACAAGATGAATCGTCTGACTTTATTTCACAATGCCTTATGGGAAACTGTCATTGTGATGATGGGAAGAATTTAGATTTTCATCTATTTTGCATGACCTCTCCTAGGATTACATCATGGTAGTGGGTTGAGTTTTCCTTATCTGAGAGCCATAAGGATCATTTATAGTTTTCATGTAACTTTACAGAATGGTATCCTTAGGGGGTTCGAGAATCCAAGGAAAACTCTTCACAAGGGTATTAAACCTATGATTGAAATCCTTGATATCCTCACATGGTTCTCTTCTACAATGGTAGAGTTGATTATAAAGGGATACCAAATCCTCCTTCTTTGTGAATCTTGTGATGAAAAGACTTTTGAAAATGTCCCAAGTGGGAATTACCCCTAGTGTGATACTACCATACCATTCCTTGGCCTTTCCTATGAGAGAAAAGGGGAAAAGTTTCATTTGTACATCTTCGTACTGATCATTGCAGTGGAGAGAACCCACAAAGTTGTCCAAATGTTTTTGGACTAAGGTAGGGTCATCAACAGAGAAGGTGGGAAGCCATTATTTAAAACACTTTGGTATTTTATGGGGTGATCTAGGGACTCTTGTGACATCCAATGGCTTATAAACGTTTTTCTCCCAAGGTTCATGGAACACACTCACAATAACAGGCGTGGTTTAGAGAGAGATGGGAGAAGGTGGAAAAATACTAGATATGGGTGAAGGTGGAGGACTAGGAGGCACATGTAAGGGTTTAGGATGCTCAGGTCCATTTCTAGGAAATTTAGGTACAATTGGAGGGCTAGTATAGTCCCTCCCTTGGGTTCATGTCATGATAGAGTCACCAGATGGGAATTTTGAGAAGTTCGTCAAGAATGGTAAGGGAAACTCGCTCAAATGTAGTCGTCAGGGAAGCTATGGGTAAAGTATTTCGAATCAAATATTTCCAAAGTGTTGTTAGGGATCGAGAGAGGATTCAAAATATTCCCCGACAACGGAACCAAAATGTTATCACACAATCTATATATTGGTAAAATCCCAATCCAATCCATTGAAGTGTGACAAATATGGGAGTGCATACCTATTGTCACCTTATACAGACACTCCCCTCGCTTTAGTGATGCTAAATCACTACAAGGAGGAAATATCAGTGACCCTAGGGGGATTGAGATGAAAAGTGATATGATGATGAGTGAAACCCTTATAGGTCAATATTGGATATGAAGGATGGATCAGAAAAGCGTCTTGTGAATAAGGGGAAGGTTTCCAAGTGCTTTGTACCTACAAAACAATGTTAGCCCTGCCTGGAACAAGACAATTGATCATAAACCAAGCCTTAAATCAATGGGTAATCAGAAAGTTAATACTTATGTCCCAAATTGCAGAAATATGGAAATATATAGATAAAAAAATAAATATGTTACTAGATGAAAAATAAACCATGCAAAACATCAAATAATTATTGGGTAATCAAGCCCTAAAGATGTATATAATATCCCAACATTTAGACACAAGTTTTGATGGTAAATTTGGGCCGCTAAATGATTTTATCATAAATATATTAGGGCATCCTTGTGGATGTATAATACTTTTTCTACAACAACAAGTTATAGCCACAAAAATTCACAAGAAAAGCACTTAAATGAAAACCCTTGACAAGAAGAATAATTAGCACTATTTACTTGTAGTTTTCAACAGTAAAAGGAGTGACAAAAGATGATAAAAGATAGTTTGCAACAACCCTAATGGTTGTAGCATTAATTTTATAACATAAATAGAATCACTTTTATAAATAATACACCTTAGAATCTCAAGAAATATTATAACATGAAGAACAACTTCCAACTTAGACAATTGCAAAATATCTATTTTTCACGTATACCAACACAATGATTTTATATCTCCAACAAAAATTAGACTAGTGCCTTATAAATTGAGTTATGGAGTCTCTTTATGTAAGGGATAGTTATGTGACCTCCCCAGGGGTGTAAGACTTTTTATTCCTTAGGGAAAAAAAAAATAACAAGGTAAATCTAGGAGGGTGTAAGTCTTTTTACTCCTCCTAGCAACCTTTGCAAATTAACATATCCAAGACAAATGTGATGGGCCTTAGTGGAGGGTGTATTCCTTTATACTCCTCCAAGGGTTTAGAAAAGAATAACCATTAAACAAGAAGGAAAAACCTACAATATGAAAAATTTTCTTTACCAATTCCAATAGATAGCAAGATAAACCCTTTTCTACCAAGAAGTTCCACCACAAAGCAAGAACAAGCATTCAAAAGAGATACAACACCACTTCCTTCCATTAGAAAAGTAACTAGAATCCAAAATAGCACAACAGAGAGAGAGAGAGAGATATGTGATTTTCCCAAGTAGGGAGAAAATTCCAGCCATACTTTATGTAATTCTCAAGTGTGTTATATGTATCAAATGAAAGTGACATGGCCTCCTTTTATACATGACCTTGTAAAAACATTTTGTCCACTTAAATTAGTGTAAATTGTTTTCTAGGAAGGCCAAAATCCTAATTTTCCCCTTCACAAACGATTATTAAAATTTATGTAAATAAAAATCCCTAAATGATGATGTCATGCCTTCTAGGGGTGATGTTTTGGCATAAGGAGCAAGTCGTTGAGCTTCTTAAGGGAGACATTAGGCCTCCAAAGGAAATAACTTCAAGGTGTAAGGGTATTATTCCATCCAAACATGCCAAGACATCATCAAATCATCCAAAACTACCAACACCTATACCTCCAAGTGTGATGTCATGCCCCAGAAGAGTAGAAAGTGACCTCCAAAGGAAAACGTTGAGGCTAAAAGGGCTAGTGAGTCACCTCCAAGGGGTAATCAAGTACCTTCAAATGAAACATCCGTCTTCTAGGATATCCAAAATAGAGGGCTTGCATCATTCATCCCGTGGGATTCATGCCATAGATGAAGGTCCAAGTTACCTTATGCCTTCATGATCAAGATTTCACCTGTCAAGGACCTATAAAGACAAACAAGTATGCCATCCAAGGGTCCACAATTAAAAATATCATGTCAAGTAAGCCATATATAATAAAATAACCACCCAAACATGTTAATCAAATCCCCCCTTTTCAAAATAAAAAAATGCTCAAAGACTTTATACAACTTGCCAAATTTAAATATGGGAGGGGTGTCATAGTTCCCTATTGGGTAAACCAACTCCTCAAGTACATGATATTCCCAAGGATAAACCTCTTTAAGTCATGTAGTGAATATGAGGTGGGTGGGGTTAGACTTCTAGTTATAGGGATTCAAGACATATAAGGGCCCGTATTGTCTCATTTATGGGTGCCTTGTTGAGAGATAGCCACATCTCTTTTATTTTTTTGTTTTTAAGGAATATTTTATCCAAGCCCTTTATTATCCATTTACTTTGCATGTGTCACCAAGTTCAAGAAAATAAGGGGCACTAAAAGGAAAATTCATAACCCACATATGTTATACCTTGGTTTTCATGCCTTTCTAAGTTGAAGTCAATAAGGGACACTAAAAAAGAAATGTATAGCCCAAAAATGCTCTACCTTGGAAAGTTTAAGTAATTTATTAATTATTTATATAATGGGTCTCTTACTTTTATTTTTTGAGAAGCGTTTCATTGATCTTGAGATCCCAGGGTGATCCTTTGTTGTATGATGTTCTTGCTATGACACCTCTGAGCCTAATGGCCCCTTCTTCCCATGAAATGAGGTACATGCCCTTCTTGGTTCAATAATCCTGAACATCTAAAAGGTTGGGAGACACAAAGTAAGAAGTGATGGAAGGTGGAAAGTATGAGCGGTAATTTTATGATGAACCTTCAAGGATACCCCCTGGTATAAACCCCTTCCCCAAGGGTTGCCACTTACAAGGAAAATATGACACTCTTCAAGTTGAAATAAGGAGAAAAAAAAAATTCCAAGCAATTTTTTTTCAAATCAATAAATGATCCTTTGCAACATGTTCAAATTATTCAAATATTAAAATGACACTTACCACAATACCATACTTGTTATCTCATGGAGCAAGACGTTTTTTCCTCCATGATCCAAGCTAGGTGTGTTGAACATTGTTTCCATCAATTAGATGGTGATGTGTGGTGAATGAAGGGCTCTTCATTCTAGGATGTCTCTTGGTACTCCACGTCTACAGCCTGAGGGCCCTGAGACATCATCTCTCTAGTTATACCTATAAATGGGGGATAACAGGGCCATCAAGAGTGTTAGAATATTTAGACACTTACGAGTTAGTTAAGATCTACTTGGTCTAATGTGTTGTTAGTTAAAAGTGTGTTTCTTAGTGTGTTTCTTTAGTATGCATTAGTATGCATTTGTAGTTAGGAAATCCGATAGTCACGATATGTTCCCGACATAGACTGATCTGACAGTTCATATTCTCCTCGATATTAATGACCATCGATCTATGGATTAACACCCGATTGGTCCATGATATCTATTTAAAGAGCATGGAGGGTCATTTTCCGATGATCGATTGTGAGAATGTCTCTTGTAAAATCTCTTTGTCATCTTTTTCTTTTGCATTAATAAACTGCTCCAAGTGGTCGTGTTGGATGGGGTTGTGGATGTTTCCCCATAGGGTTTTACCAAGTCAAAACATTGGTGTGTTGATCTTTGATCTGGTTATGTGAGTGGTTAATGAAGGTGTTTGTCCTATGTTGGAATACCTGTGTTGTCGAACATGGTATCAGAGCCTGTTTGAAGACCCACTCCTTTTGTGGATCGAGATCGTGAAGCCGAGTTTCCTCATCTCAATTTTATGTCATTTCCATACACTTATGGGATTATAGGACCATTCCATTGTGTCTGGACTACTTGTTTCAATTAGGAACACTTTTTGTTTCACTCAAAAAGGTTTTTGTTTGCCCAAGATACGACCATGTCAGTCAGATCTGGAGGTATAAAGCATGAATATGCAATTTTTAAATTTTTGTAGAGTATTATTTTAGTTTTATATTATTTATTTCCGGGTTGCTACTCTTTTAGATATATGTATTCTCTTTTCTATGCACCCCGTGTGATCTCGGAAAATTAGAAACAGATATGAAAAGGTGCATCTTCTGGGTAAGTTAACCGAGATCTAACAACAACAACAACAACAACAATCCTCTTGCAAACCAATACAATATGTTTTGCTAGATCATTTGGTGAAAAGTTTCCTTATTAAGTAAGAGGTCTTGAGTTCAAGTCTCTCTTTTGTTACTTTTTTTTAAAACATTCATGCTAATATTGTAAAGTGTATTTCACTTCAAGTATAGAAGTGAATCATAATAAGTAGCTTTAATATTTTATTTTAGAGTTATTTATTTTGCATGCAGATTTTCTTTTATAAAGTAACTTCATTGTAAAAGTGATCCCCACTTCTCTTTATAAAACTGGGTCAGTTCATAAAGAAACTTACACCACCACGTGGTCAGTTGGTTATTGTTTATGCCTTTTTAAAAAATGGCACAACTCTCACATTCGAAGTCCGTTTTCAGTGTCGTTTTTTAAAAAACTGCCTAAATTTTTGAGATCTTTCCATCCAAATCATCAATTTCAGATTTTAAATGCATATTATCTGCATATTTAATATTTATTGTAGAAGTATTCTCTTTCTTACCAACACCAACTACTTCTAATGGAAATCCCATATGGAGGATTTATTAAGAAGTAAAGGCTTGTACCAGATAACCTTGGGAAAGGAAACAACACCCACTGATGTTGATAAGAAAGTCGAATGGGATAATAGGAATGACGAAGCACATGGATTAATTAGAATGTCGATCTATCCTTATTTAAGGTTCCACCTTCAATTAATTGATCAATCCAATGAAGCTTAGGACAATATTGAATCTGTGTTTGGTAAACAAAATATTATTCGAGCACAACAGTTAGAAAATCAAGTATTGAATTTAAGTCCAAATGATTTTTCTTGCATTGAAGACTATCTATCTAAGTTTAAAACACTCAAAACTTTATGTGAAGAATGTAATATAAATATAGAAGAACAAGGATGATTTTAAGGATGGAAATTTATTTAAAAATGTAGAAACCTTGGTGAATCTTACTAATCCTTCATATGCGAGCTATAAAATGTTTGGCGATATTTTTGTAAAAATATTAAAATTTCTAAGGATTTGATATAGTTTGTATAAAATTTTGGCATTTCTTAAGGTAAAATAATTTTATCCTATAGAATTTGGGTGCATCATTTTTAGAATAACGAATATTTTTTGGGGAAAAGCCTTGGAAAATTATCCCATGAGCAAATTTTAGCCCCTAAAATCATCCCTGTAGAAGAATATCATTGTATATATCTTATTCTTTCTAAGATAGGTAGTGCATATTCTGTGTTTGTATCTACCATTTATGCCATGCAAGAGGCTCTAGAGACAACTTATAAAAACCCAGTCTTGAAAACTTTTGTGATTCTTTGATTAGAGAGAAAGATAATCTTGTACAACTTGGAGTGATCAACACTGCAGGTACCTCCAACAAATTCTTATTTTTCCATAAAAAATATAAACTTAAGAATCCCAAGAAGCAACATCCTCACCACAACAACACGCAATAAAATAGTCCCAAACACACTCAGACAACTTCCTCTTCTAATGGTGACAAAGGAGCAAAATATAAAAGTAAGAAGAGTGACAAACATTGCAACTTTTGTGATAAACATGGTCATGATGAGTCCAAATTTTTCAAGAAGATGACATCTTTAGAAGCAGCGATGAAGAAGCACAACATCAATATTGATTCTACTTATTCTTATTCTTCTCATGGACATGCAGTTTCTGCTTCTAGTTTTTCCTTTAATACAAATTCTACTTCTTCTTTTGATGAATGGCTTATTGATTGTGGAGCACCTTATCATATGGTTAAGGATAGAGACATATTTTATTCTCTAAATGAATGTAACACCAAGAAAATATTTGTTGGTGATGATAGATCTCTTAGTGTTGAAGGATACAAAATAGTTCAAGTAGAAAATGATCATTTCAATGATGTATTATGTGTTCCAAGTCTTTCTTGTAACCTTCTATCAGCATATTAAATCACTCATTCAAGTGAAGGTAAAACTATAGAGTTTTCACCTCACCAAGTTGTAATCAAGAATCTCAAAGATCCTAAGCATTTTCTTGCAACTGGAATTGTTGATGATATTACCAGGTTGTAAAAGTTTGACAACTTTGGGTCATCATATTTTTCATTAGTTTTTGTTTCTCATAGCGATGAATTGAGAAAACTTTGGCTTGATCGATTTGGTCATCTAAACTATTGCTCATTGCAACAACTATGTGATCAAAAGATGGTGATTGGTCTTCCTCTTGTTTCATGCAAAGATGGTGTTTGTGCCAGCTGTGTTCTTGGCAAACATCATCATGACAATTTTGACAAATGTGCCTCTTGGCACGCCTCGAGCCCTTTGCAACTTGTCATAGTGATTTGTGTGGTCCACTTTCTTCTCATTCGTTTTCTGGGTGCAAGTATTTATTAACTTTCATTGATGAATTTTACAAATGTATTTGGGTTTACTTATTAAAACTTAAGAGAATTTTTTTTGACAAGTTTTTGACCTACAAGGCCCTTGTAGAAAATCAATTTGGACATCAAATTCAAAAGTTAAGAATAGATAATGGAGGTGAATATGTGAAAAATAATTTTACAAGTTACTTCACTACACAAGGCATTCAAATGAAACACATTCTTCCATATACACCACAACAAAATGGTGTTTTTGAGAGAAAGAACCACACATTAAAAGAAATGGCAAATTGTGTGATCCAATCTAAGGGATTAAGTCTAAAGTATTGGGCGGAATCAATCAACTATGAAAATTACATAGTAAATCGCACTCCCACAAAGGCTCTTAAAAATATAACACTAGAAGAATCTTGGACTAAAATTAAACCAGATGTAAGTCACTTCCATGTATTTGGAAGTATAGCATGGGCTCACATTCTTTATGAGAAAAGGAAAGCATTGCAGTCTAAAAGTGAGAAGTGTATATTTTTTGGTTATTCTGAGGATGTGAAAGGTTATAGAGTTCTTCAACCGCATTGTAATGAAATTATTATTCAAAGAGATGTTAAATTTGATGAATGATCAGGGGATCAAATTTTGCTCAATTTTCAAAGTGCTCGGAATGCAACAAAAACAGTGCCATTGCGTCCATCTTGTCCTCCTGATTCTGGCAGTATATTTACTTTCTCAAACGGAGTCCGTATGGAGGAGATATCATGATCTATTCGCCAAGCCAAACAGGCAAAATTTTTGGATGTTGACTGTACCTGTCCGTACAGTCCGTATAGTCCGTATGGTGACGTGGCAGGGCCATACCATCCGTACGATGATGTGTCAGGTGGATGACATGGAACACTCTCATTGGTTGATGGTTGACGAATCGTTGGATGACACGTGTCATTGGTGGTCAATGGTGTGAGGACACGTGGACCAATCCCTTGGTGCCACGTGTCGCTCGTTGAATGGATATTTGGTATATATTAAAATGTGTTGAGGCCCGTGGGGTTTGACCCCCGGACCTCTCCTTTATGTAAATACTTCATAACTCTCCGCTAACCAAAGTACCGCCCTTTGTTCCTTGATTACTATGCCATAACATATATATTTAATGTTGATTAATGTTTGGATGAAAAGGGGGGTCGGGCTAGGGCTTAGCCCTAACCCGTGGATGCTTTGTATTACATATGACCCAACATATATATTATGGTCCGACCGTTTGGCACGTGCGCATTGTATTGTATTATATATATATACCAATGTGTTAAATGTTGGTGCGGGATTTGAAACCAAGACTCGTGGTTTCATATAACCGTGTGTTAAATCTTGGTGCGGGTTTGAAACCACATGTGACCCCAAACCGGAAGTTGCACAGTTATAATGGGTATAACCACCATTTTCCAACGCGCGAGGTCACATGGCCATATGCCCAGGTGCCGAGGCGGTTAGGGGCTGGAGGCGCCTTAACCGTCCTATGGTTTGCACCGTTGGCGCGGTTGTGCCCGCTGCTGGGTTTTTGCGCTTAAAAGAGTGTGTGTGCCAGGTTCACTCAAGGGGGGTGTGAAATGTAGAACCAAAGACAACAAGCTTGAAGAGGGAGACTTCCAGGATGCCTAACTTCTTCATTTTTCGACCGATTGAGGTGCCGAAAGAGCCCAAACAGGGGTTTTGGGACGCTGGAAAGCCACTGGAGTAGTCGATTTGTCAGTTTGAGCAATGTAAGACATGTTTTTGAGAACGTTTTGAGAAATTAATAATAATGATCCATTGGAAGCTGGACCAGGAGATGTAGCCCAGAAGAGGGGTGAACTCCTTTATCAATTGTTGTGCATATGTGTTTATGTTCAATATTTATGTTGTTGTCTATGTGTATTTTTCATAAGTAATCCTTAATTTATGTGTTGCAAACTGATCCATTTGCTTTAAACACATGACATTTCACTTGCAATAATTATTCAAGTTTTTCAAGTCTTCTTCATTTTTAGATCAAGTTGGTATCAGAGCATTGGTTTTGAAGACTTGATTGTTTGCAAGTTTTGTTTCTGATGCTCACAAGGTTGAAACTCACAAGTGGAGAAGGTCAAATTGTGGAGCGAAGTTCTTATCCGACAAGGAGGAAGCAGTTTCATTCACCGCAAGTTGCAGAGAGACATTCACCAAGCATGGCTCATGCAGAAGATCATGAACGTGTTCTGAATGAAGAAGAAGAATTCAGGCAGACTATCATATAGTTGAGAGATATGATGAAGGTCATGATGGAACGGAACATGATATTGCAGGGTGAAGGCTCTAACCCTTCAATGCATAAGGGAGGCGGTGGTGACAACACTCCAAACAGAGATGGAGGGAATGGTGCTTCTCCACCACCCTCTCCTCCTCCATCATCCTCTTCTTGTTCTTCTTCTTCTACCAGTTCGAAACATCTTC
>JZKD02S1732761.1:197218-207657 GCA_000966675.3 Picea glauca
ATTAATTAATTAATTGTTATAATTTTGATTAATTAATTAATTAATTACCTATCACATTCAATGACATGGGTAATAAATTTAAGAGGGTTAATAATTTTAATTTGTTTAATTAAATAATTTATGTATACGGAGGGGATAAGAAACATTAAATATAAGGATAAGAAACATTAAATAATAGGATACGACATTAACTAAGAGGATAAGATAATGAATGTATGGATAAGGAAATTAATGAGGAGGAAAGGGTCGGTGAAGGAGGGATATGACGGGAGGAGTCTTACGGGAAGGGAGATTATTTTGGGAGAGGAGGAAGAATCATTGGAAGGGGGGAAAGACGGTATGTCTGAGGGGATTATTTTTCTGGTGTGGGGGAGTTTGTTTTATGGGTTTTGGTGAACCATAAGCAGGGGGCACTGCTTTGCTGGGGGTTTTGGGCACGGGGGCCAGGATAGCCTTACGGTATCCTGGAGCTAGGAAGCCGGACAGGCTGCTCCTAGCTGGCAGGGAGGAAACACGATTTGGGAAGAGTTGGTCAACACATCAGGAATCAACAAAGCAACAGGCTAGACAACCAGGTCAGCGGAGAAATTAACATTAGGAAGAGGTAATTAAATTTTATTATGTTAAGTTATTTTCATGTTGTAAATAGATTTGAATTCCAGCAGAATTTTTATGCTTGTAGGATGTGAATGAATGATTTACGTATAGAGAAAGGAAATATATGTTAATTGAATTAAAAGTTGTATTTTATGGTTACTACACTAATGCTTAATAACATGTGAAAATTAAAAAATAATCATTAAGCATTGCATATGAACATTAGAAAAATTATCATAATTAGGTGAATATGTGTAATTAAATCTCTACTTAACCATGCGAGAATGGAAAAAAAATTCACACATATAATTTGACACCCATGTGTTAATTGAGTTCACTAGACTTTGCTGGCTACGTCTCCAGATCCACTTGGAATACAAATCACTTTATTGTCCTTGCTTTAGTAGGGATGAAACCTTCTCACAAAATGTGGCACATGCTCCTTACATGGTGGAAATCCAAGAGAAACCTTCTCTTGTACAAAGGAACTTAAGGCTCTCAAATAAATGAAATTTCTTCAGACACTAGAAGGAATACATATATTTCAATGCAAATCTCTCTCTCTCTCTCTCTCTCTCTCTCTCTCTCTCCAAGGGGCCTAAAGGGGCTCAAAGGGCCTCAAGGTGGCCTCCCTATATAATGCTTACATAAGGAATTTATATAGTTTCCCTCTCTCCATAATTCAAGGAGACAAGACCCACAATTTTAGGATCTAATAACAACTCAAGGACAAAAATGAGAAAGCATCTCAACCAACCTTAACTTCCCCTTGGGACTAAGAAAATTCTTGTGATAAAATAAGGAAGAATCCCAAACCAACTCATGAGACTCCCAAATTCCTCTTAAAATTAGGAAACTAATTTAGGAGGTGGATTTTCTCACTTAATTTTAATTTCCTTTTTACAAATTAAATTAAAAATACATGAGCACATGTTGCTAAAAAACATTAATCATTTTTACAATATGAAGCATTAAACATCCCTTTTAAAATTTGTCACCTATCATCATTTATTATTTTAATGATATTCTCCATGGTGTTCAAAGTAATGAATCCTTGTGTGGAGATCCTCTTGGATCATACCTCCCCACACAAGACACTTTTGGTCCTCCAAAAGTATAGAGACAAATTGTGACTTGAATATCCACAACCAACTTCTAGGAAGAGTCTTACCCTCCACGATGCACTTCCCTACTGCTCGATATGCATAAAAAATGTCTCTGATAGACCACACCCTTCTTCTCCTTCACCTTGGTACCTCTAAATGAGGATGTCAATGCTGACACTTGCACCAATGCAAATCTGTAGTTGATTCCTTGATCTGCATAACAAATGTCTCTGAAAGGCTACACCCTTATTCTCCTTCACCTTTGTACTTTAGATTGAGGATGTCGATGCAAAAACTTGCACCAATGCAAATATGTAGTTTAAAATACATGGATTACAACTTTTCAAAGCCGTACCATGCTTTCCAAGAGTTTATAAAACACTCATGGACACGTTTACAATGATTGTCAAGACATGCCTTAAGAAAAATAATGCCTCTCACTCAATAGTGGCTATAATACCCATTACAATGTTGTCAAAATAGGCCTAAGTAAAATAATTCCTCTCACTCAATAGTGGCTACAAGACCCATTACAATGTTGTCAAACATGCCTAGGAAAACCAATGCCTCTCACTCAACAATGGGTACAAGACCCATTACAATGTTTCCAATAAGGCTTACAAGGTTTAGGCATAGAACATAATGCCTCTCACTCTCATCATTACTTACAAGAGTGGATAATTACAACCTTTTTACATCAATTTCATTAAGGCGGATACCCCTAAATGTGCAATAGTGGAAACTTTATGGATATTAAACCCCCCATTACAAACATGTGCAACATAACAAATAAGGAAAATTCCATCATCATCACACTTGTCTCACAATTCTGAGACTTTTGACTGTAAGCATGACTATTTTTTGTCAAAGTGTAATAATGGTCTCTTACCGCACCATCTCGATTTACGTGCAAGGCTCAAACAATGAATTTCCTGCAATAATTCAGATCTTGTTTCCTTGCTTCAACACTCAAAGATCACCATAATATACAACATACGTTCATCCTCTTGCAATTTCTAAAAAGAGGTAAAAACATTAAATGTATAAAACTTACATTATTTTTCGTGCCAAGGCACTCAACTAGTTACTCAAATATCAACATACACAACACCAGGAGGTCCATCTCATCATTTTTCAACTTTTGACTGTAAACTCGACCTGTTCTGAAAGATGAAACTCTACCTCAAAGTTTGTTCCATGCATTAATGAAAAAAGTGGGCTTCTACCATGAGCCCTGAAAATCCATTGGTCGGATCCAAATTTTGACTGACCAATGGATTCTTGGCAAAAAATCCTGTAAAAATGACTGTACTTTCATCAAATTCCATCACTATGACTTCTAGACCCCTCATGGGATTTCTACCTCGTTTTCCATGCCTGCTGGGCCATACCCTCTGCATTAAAATGCGCTTGCAAAATACTAAAATTTGTGCCCATCCTGGGCACGCGTGGATCCTCTCCGTTAGATGGCAATATTTGGGTTCAAATAATTGTGGGTGGGCGGAGAAACCAAGCCTCACCCATTTGGCATATTGGTAACGACCCACATTAATAGGGACTAGGTCCCGAGGTCAAACCCACAGGGCTACTCCTTTTGTATATAATACAAATGGTAGTTTAATATATGGTTTTATATTTTTAGACCATATTATGACTATGTCCAATCCAAAATATGCTGTCAGGTTTGGGGATCTGACTGATTCGGTCGTTGGATCCGGTGCTGGCCGGTCGGGTCCCTTTCTCGGCCTCCCACAAATTTAACCTTTAAATAAAAATGACGATGCATAGTGGTTAGAACTTGCCTGTAGATGAGTTGGTTGTGTCATTGGTTGTTAATACGCTAGCCTCTAGAAGGTCCAATGTTTAAATCCCGACCGGTCTAGGCTGAACGTTTAATAAAAACAAATTTTGGACTCCGCCAAACTTTCTCTTGGGATTGTTTGTTGCCAGTCAGTGCAATGCCCCTTTTTTTAATTTTGATTTTTTAGACCCAACTGTCTTTGGGAATTCATGAGGTGCCATGTGGAACCCTGTGATTGGGCACGTGGCACACTCGTATTGGACCACTCTCGCAAAATCATCCACCAAATGGGTTGTACGGCGTACCATGTCATCATACGGTATGCCACATCATTACCACTATGCTTCCACGTCATCAAACTGCTAACAATACCTACCATGTTAGTTTCCCTATTGTACTGCCACATGGTGTATGACCATCAGACCAGTCATCGCCTATTCATTGTACGACCTTCCATGTCACTGTTGCATCATCATGATAACATCAACGAGACATGTGGCCAAATATGGTTGGCGCAACTAGGTGCTAAATCACCTAAAAATGAGTGACACGTGGTAAGATCTCGGGCTATCACGTAACCCTACTATCATTATGCTGATGTCATTAGGACATGTTTCGTACTCTGCACCTTCCATATCAACATGCTGACATCAACACTATACCAAATTCGCTAGATTCACCCATTTGTTGGAAATTTCATATGGCCATAAATTTTTCATCTAGAATCCTTTTGAGGTTCCGTTGGAAATATCTCGTTGAGCTCTTAGACTTGGCGTTGTTTTCATCGAATTCTAGACACTTTGATTTTAGGCCATTTTTTTTCAACTGAGGAGGATATAGCCTCCAACTGCATAGGCACTGGTATGGGATTCTTGATTGGTGTACCATGAAGCTCGGGGTGAACCTTCCAACATTTCATGATACAGTGACCACACATTTGGTAGTGAGTACAATAATTGTGTGACTTAATATCTGTCTCACTTTCACTGTAAAGATATTTTCTCTTCCAGTACTTTGCAACACTCTTGCTATCCCAATATGGTGTTGGTGATGATCTCATATATTTTCTTGAATACTCCTCTGATTCTGCTGCTGCTGAGAATTCTCCTTCACCATACCGCAATCCCACATATCAGGGTCTTCCTTATACTTCCAATGGTTGAATGATGCCTTGGCCATCAATACCAAAACCTCCTCCTTTATACCCCATCTTCCACAACAAATTCAAGCCAATGCCCTTAGTGTTCCTTTAAAAAATTCCAAAAGAGGCATCATCATTAATAAGGGAAGGATATGAACATGGAGAATTCTTTACCTCCATTCTTGTTTCTGACACTTGGTCATCTTCCTGACGTTGGGCCAACTGCTCCTTCTGGTTGGATGAAGTTGTAGATGAGGCTTCTAGGAAACCAACTTGGTTCCCTAGTATCTGGAGAGAATCCTCTATCATCTAAAAATATGTACAACCATCAACATTTTCATAACAAGAACCATAACTAATATACCTGCCATGGCCATGAGTTGACCTGATGTTGGAGGGGATTTTTTCTTCTCCTGTAGCGGAGCATTCTCCAACTTGCTCCTCCATAGCCTGTAGTTGCAGTCGTAGTTTTCTCTTTTCTTCTTCTTTGGATTCTTAAAGTAACCTCCTCAATTCAATGTTCTCTTCTTGAATGGTCTGGTTGATTTCTTCAAGCTCATGAATCCATGCTTTTTTCTTTGCTTTTCCCATGATAATATTCACAATCTTCAAAATTGTTCAGACCTGCTCTGATACAACTTGATCCAGGATTTCTGCGAGATCTTTCTCTACAAAAATCCTCTGATGAGGACCTTTTACTGATGCTTAATCACATGTGAAAATGATAAAATAATCATTAAGAATTACATATAAACATGGGGAAAATTATTATAATTAGGTGCATATGTGTAATTAAATCTCTACTTAACCAAGCAAGAATGCAAACAAAGCTCACACATAATTTGACACCCATGTGTTAATGGAGTTCACCAGACTTTTCTAGCTACATCTCCGGACCCGCTTGGAATACAAATTGCTTTATTTTCCTTCCTTTAGTAGGGCTGAAACCTTCTTACAAAATGTGGGACATGCTCCTTACAGGGTGGAAATCCTAGAGCATCCTTATCTTGTACAAACATAACTTAAGGTTCTCACATAAGTGACATTTCTTCAGACACCAGAAGGACTACATTTCTCTCAATGAAAATCTCTCTCTCTCTCTCTCTCTCTCTCTCTCTCTCTCTCAGGGGCCCAAAGGGGCTCAAAGGGCCTCAAGGTGGCCTCCAAGGGGTCTCCCTTTACAATGCTTACATAAAGAATTCATAAAGTTTTCCTCTCTCCATAATTCAAGGAGACAAGACCCACAATTTTAGGATCTAATAACAACTCAAGGAAAAAAATGAGAAAGCATCTCAACCAACCTTAACTTCCCCTTGAGACTAGGAAAATTCTTGTGATAAAATGAGGAAGAATCCCAAACCAACTCATGAGACTCCCAACTTCCTCTTAAAATTAGGAAACTAATTTGGGAGTTGGATTTTCTCACTTAATTTTAATTTCCTTTTTACAAATTAAATGAAAAATACATGAGCACATGATGCTAAAAAATATTATTCATTTTTACAATATGAAGCATTAAACATCCCTTTTAAACTTTGTCACCTATCATCAATTATTATTTTAATGATCTTCTCCATGGTGTGCAAAGTAATGAATCCTTGTGTGGAGATCATCCTGGATCAGATTGACACATGAAGTCTCATCTCCAAACAACTATGGGGACTATGTAGGTCCTCCTTGTAACCAAGAGGTAGTTACAACGAGTAGTTGTAGGCTAATCTTAGAGTTTGAAGTGCATTCTTATTTGAATATGATCTGTTATAGTCCACCCTAGATATAGGATAAATTTATATGCAACAAAATTGGCAACTCCACTGAGGAGAACTATTTGAGTTCTTTTTATTAGGGTTCACCACATTTCATTTGGACTTTTCTTAGGGGTTTGTGATAATATATGTTTACCTTACTGTTAGTATTGTAGACTAATCTTCAAGGGATTTTTGAGGGAATTTGTGAAGTGTTTTTCTCAAAACAAGGTATGTATGCTTGTTTTCTTTAGTAATAGGGTGTGCACATGTTGGTTTCTCTCAAAAAAGGAGTATGTACATGCATGTTGCTCTCATAGAAAGAGAGTGTACATCCCGAGACTCAAAATTTCTCATTTTCCTCCCTTCTTTCCTTCCTTTTTTAAGTGTTATGACTATTTTGAGTATTAGGGTCTATAAGAAGTGAGAGTTTCTTGTGATTTAGTGTTTTTTTTGCATGCATTTAGGGTTTGTTTAAAAAAAAAAAAAAAAAAACATTTTTCTTGTGTTCCTCTTTTTCTTTCTTTTTGCATTTTTCAAGTAGTGATTTTCAGTTGCATTTCTCCTTTAAATTGCTTGTTTAGTAGGATTGAATTKTCATAGTTTCAAGAGAGAAAATATAAAAAGAGTGTTTTCATTGCATTTTACTTTTGATTGTTAAATAAGTTGTTCATGCTTTATGCTTGGTTGAAACCGAATACATTGAAGGAAAAGTGTGAATATTTTTATTTTCCAGTGTTCTTAAGTTTCTAATTACAAGAGTCTCTAAACATCACTAGTTTCACTTTAATTCCTTTGAGTAATTCAAAAACCTCTAAAATAAATGCTTAGCCCAAAATCAACTAGAATTTTTTCTTGTTACAAAAACACGAGGTCAAGTTAAGAAAGTGGAGTAGATATCCCATATTCACTTGTGTGGTTGGATTATTGTGTGTTCAAGGGTTTCATATTGAGGTGGAAATTCCTCGGGGTGACACCACTTCTCTCTAGATATTTAAGTCAAGTATGTAGTCTTAGATTCCCTGCCCATATGCATAGTCTTGACCCATGGATGTTCCTCATAGTTGTTGATTGTGAAGTGGTATCCTTAGTGGATTTTCCTAAGGCTTTGTGAGGATGACTTCAATGGGAAGTTCTTGTGGTACCTAATATAGATGTATAATATTCATTTCATATCCTCTAGAGGGTTCTCATATTCATGAGGGTACTTTCACCTTGGGTGACTGTATCAGGCAGGTTACCATAATTGTCTCCCTTTCTATCGCTAGTTTTTCTCAGGACTTAATTAACCCAAACCAACTTCTGGAAGGTTCTCTTGATCTAGTCTTCACTATCTTGGATTTAGGCCCTATTCACCATGGATTGAGCTTTGGGAGAGTAGTTTACCTATTGATTGATCGTAGGATTTTGTAGTTGAAGTGCTCTTTTATTGTTTGTTAGTCAACCTTAATTTTTCTTTGTCTTATCACTTTCAAATCTCTGATCCAAATTATTTCACTTTAAAGTGTGGATCCACCTCCTCGAAGTCAAAGGATGGATCAGATTGAATATCCTCCACATGAACTAGTGGAAGAAACCCAATATGCATCAACTAATCCCACAAGGGAGGAACTTATGCAAGAATAGCTTGGTGAGGAGGAATTATCGACCAAAGGGTATCTAAGGGATTTGGATGGTCACATACTAATCCCAGAGAGAGTTCCATCTTCTCTTCCATAGGATTATCTCAATCCAGTCAAGATTGAGAATATTCCTGATCCATCTATGATGAATTATAATCCACCCCTCATCTGTCATAATATTCCTATTCTTATACATGCTTGAATTTTTGAGAATCCAAATCACATTGTGAACTTGTTTTACTAGTGGTCTATAATTAATAACATTAATAATAATTTAGGGGCTGGGGGAACCCATATCCCCATGTCAGATTTTTCAGGTGGAGGATTTGTTACTCCCGTTTCAAGTGTCCCTACAAAAACCATGTTCCCATTTGTATCACGAGCTTCAAGTGGAGGTACCTTCCCTCATGTAATAAATCCTAATAGTGGCATTGGGACTCAAACCTCTACATTGTATGGTGGAAGTTATTTCTCTTTTGGGATGATGTCTATTGGAATGCCGCATGTTGTAGCCAACACACTCCCTATATTTCCCAACATTGACATGTCAACGGGGAGTTTTTCTACCCCCTTCCTTGCCTTTCCATTTTGAGGGGGGAATATCATTGCATCGGTTCCATCATAGGGAAGTGGATATTTTATGACTTCCATCATGCCTACGTGAAAATTTCCCTTCCTGGGAATGAGAAACAAAATGAGAAGAGGAATTCCTCTAGTTTTCTAGGTCCAAACAAGCTTTTCCCAAAACCTTAATTTTCAAGAGAACACTCCTTTTATGACTGGTAGTGGTTACATGATAGGTTATTCATTCACGAGTACCAACCAAATGATGGGATAAAATCCCAAAAGTTTGAACTTAATGATTTAGAAAAATATACCTTCTATGGTGATATTGAATCTTCCATATTTGACGAAGCTTGCTAATGACCCAATGCTACATGATCCAAGTTGGCCATTGGTTCCTATAAAGTTGATATTGATGGGTCCAAATGGCCCGTCAAGAAGGTAAGGGAGAATGCCTGATGGCAGGTCCCAATCAGACCTACTCTTTTTTGGGGTAGCATTTTTGACCAGTATGTGGACCTGGTTTCCATGAAGAATTAAAAGAAGAAAAAGGGGAAAGACATTAGACTGCCTCCAAATAATTCTAATTAATTATAAAACTACTCTAAAACAAAAATCAAACTAATCTAATCTAAATACTTCTAACCTATCCTGTGTAGAAGTAAAACTAATATATGAATGCAATTTAAAATGATATTTTTGACAACATAAATAGTTCATGGAAAACAATAATATGTTAAAACAATATTATTGTAGATATTATCAAAAATAGTTGCAAATAAGACCTGTAACATCATCCATGTACTCAGAAGAAATCACAACAACATAAGCATTCCAAATACTAAGCATAGAAATAGTTCATATGATCAACACTAAGAAAAACATAAATAACAAACACATTAGTGGAGTAGTCTAAAACAATTTTGATAACAATTATGACTTCAAAACCCATTCCACTCTTCATATATCCAAAAATAAAAGTATTCTCTATCTATACAATGTGGAAAAAGTCCCTAATTACATCCAACAAGTTCTCTTTTATAAGATACAATAGACTCCTCAGTTCTCGTGACTATTCATTTCATTTCCCTTTGTTTTGTCATTATACACTTCAAATTTCTTTTAAATTTTTGTAAATGAATAGGTAGACGTTATAAATAGAAGTTAAAGAGATTGCTGAGTAGTTATTTTCATTTTATATGTTGTTCATGAGTGATATTTCTAAAAATATCATTAACTCTATTCGTTAGTGTCCTCTTCTATTCTTCGAGTTATTCTAGGTGTCTCTAGTGTCAGTTTGTTGAATAAGATCACTCCAAATTCTTCTTCTATGTTTTATATTTCTAATGTTCTCTTGCATGTCCAATTTTGACTCCTATATCTCTAGATATGACTGCCTGAACATTGCATAACCTATTTTCTAATTACACTTGGGTCTCTTCTGTTTTCTAATTTTTCTAAGAAATTCCACCATCAAATAGTTAATATTTTCTATTCCATCATGTTCTCCTCTCTATAAATTTCTGATGAGCTATCCTTGGTATGATTTCAACTTCGTGAGCTCAAGATATGACCGTCTGAACATTGCACAATAATTTTTCCATTAAATTCACGACCTTTTATTCTTTGCATTTTCTAGGTTTTTCAATCACTAATCTAGCATGAAGTCTTGTTTCAATGCATTCTCTTGCTCAATACCTTTCCAATGAGGTATCTTGGGCCTGATTTTGATTCATATAACTCTAATATGGCTGCTTAAAGTTTGGTGTTGGGCAACCCTTCATTTTTCCATGGGGGAATCTAAAACGTCGATCTTCAACATGGAAATCATTATACCACATACATGAGGTAATTTAAGACTGA
>JZKD02S1732761.1:215616-227995 GCA_000966675.3 Picea glauca
TGTGCTCAAGAAGAATCAAGGATCAATGCAAAAGAGAAACCTCAAAAGAAGCACGATGATCAAGCCTTCATAGCAAGATTCAAGAACTTCAGGGACAAAAGAAAGTGTGATTCAAGAAGGAAGCCAAAATAAAGAAAAGGAAAGAGAAGCATGAAGCATCAATTGCTGAAGAAAAGGAACCTACAAAGAAGACTAAGTAGGATGGAAGAGACTTCTTCTACTAAAAGGTAAACAACACTATTCTTATTTTTTGTACATATCTTACTTGCATCGTCTTTGTACATATCCTGTATATCTATCTCTTGGAAGATAATGTGTTCCAAGAAGAACTATACCTATGAAAGAACAACAAGGCAAGGATGAATATCATTAGATAATACATATGAAAGGATGAAATACAAATCATGTGGAAGACATTACAAGATAAGACTGAAATCATAATCAATCTTGAAAAGACTTGGAAAAATAAAAGACAGAAAGAAGTCAATAATTGAAAGGAAACTGGAAAAAGACTCATGACATCCTATAGAAGACAACAAGACGGAAGCGTGGACTCTGTTAGACAAGAGAGACAATTATACATTGCAGAAGATAATAAGGTTGCAGATGGAAGCGTGGACTCTATTATATATTGTAGAAGACAATAAGGATGGAGACAGAAGCATGGACTTAGTCAGACGAAGGGAGAAGATTATATGCACTCTTACATGAAGCAAGGGTTAGGAGGGAGCCAATCCTATGATCCATTGAAGATGATGAAATATATATATCCATGGTAGTAGCCATGAAAGACAGTACGTGTTCAGTTCAACCGCAGAAGAAGACTTTTTCGAAGAGAAGCCTTAAAGTATTTCTGATTGTCCATCCAGATCCGTGAACCGATGATGAAGGTAAGAAGTGGAATATTTAGGGCATGGAATCTATAAGAAACTCCATGGATCCAAGAGCTAAAGAAAAACATGAACTATTCAATACGAAAAACATGCTCAAGTATCAAGATGGTCTGCATAGATACATCCATACATAAATGGAGTTTCTAGACATTTTTTCCTTGGACATGACCTATCAATATGCTCTCAAAATCGAGTATAAGATTAAACAAAAGACACGATAGTTTGGGTCTACCAACCCCTCACAATAGAAGTAGGGAAAATGCATCCCCAACCCATAAAACAAAGGTTAGAGGAAGGATGGGAAACCTCAAAACAACCATTCCAAACTATAAACAAAGAAGGACAATGGGAAGACAAAGAAAGACACTGGGAAATGGTGTGAATTCCATAAGAGCCCCTTACATAACACCATTGAATGCCACTCAAAGTAGTAATTGGTGGTAGAGGTAAAATAATTTGAATCATATGTAGGCTCTGACTCTGAGTCAGAACCAAAAAAAGGGAGATGAATTAGTGATTGAAAACCCAATGCCACCATTGCTACCACCACCAAGGTCCATCCCAACAAACCTGATGAACCATAGGAAGGTGAACTCCTCTTTCATTCACAAATGTTGGTGAGGGGTACTCCGCTGCACTTCATCATTGATAGCGGTAGCCAGAAGAACCTCATAGTAGCAGAGGCTATCAAGCGGTCAAATCTACCAACATCACCACACCCACAACCATACACCATCAGATGGCTCTGCCAAGGGAGTGATCTTCGCGTCAACCAATAGTGTTGTCTAGCCTATGACATCAAGGCCTTCAAAGATGAGGTATTGTGTGATGTTTCCCCCTTTAAGTTTGTGATGTACTTTTGGGCCAACCTTATTTATGGAAATGTCATGTTGTATATGAGTCTAGGCCTCATAGTGTTATTATTACTTTGGATAGGAAATTATACATGATACCAGAGGTAGTCCCATCTACTGTCATTTCCTTGATCTCTGCCAAGCAATGCAGGAAGGTCATCTCTTAGACTGAGAAGTTTTTCTTCTTCATGACTCACGATCAAAGTGAGTGAAAGGTTGCAACCACATCCATGGCCTCCATGACAGGTCTCTCCACACAGTAGAAGCAAGTGGATAAGGTTGTGGAAGAATACAAAGACATCTTCTCCTCACCCACTGGGGTACCTTTGTACTGTTAGGTCAAGCACTCAATCGATATGACCCCTGGTGCACCACTACCTAATGGGCTAGTCTATCACCACTCTCTGTCAAAAAATGAGGAAATCAAGCACTAGATACACGAGTTTCTTGAAAAGGGGCACATCTTCCCAATCTCATCATCTTGTGGAAGCCCAATCATTCTTGTGTAGAACAAAAATGGGTCCTGGCGAGTCTGCATTGATTATCGGGCTCTAAATAAAATCACAGTTAGGAACCGGTACCCAATTCCCAAAATTGGATATCTCCTTGACCAAATCAAGGGGGAAAAATAATTCAGTAAGATTGATATGAAGTTTGAATACCACCAGGTCCCAATAGAACAAACTGATGTATGAAAGACCGCCTTCAAGTCCAAAGAAGGTGCTTTTGAATGGTTGGTCATGCCCTTTGGCTTGAAAAATGCCCCAACAACTTTCATGAGGATAATGGATGATATATTGCGGAATTTCACCAATTATTTTGTTGTAGTGTATTTGGATGCCATCCTCATCTTCAACAAGAATTGGGAAGAACACTTGCAACAAATTCAACATGTTCTGCACACTCTATGGAAACACAAGCTATATGCAAATTTGGAAAAATTCTCCTTCGACATGAATAGAGTACAATGCCTAGGATACATTGTTGATGAGCATGGGGTTCATGTTGATTCAACCAAAATCTAGGGGATCCATGACTAGCCAGCCTCGACCACACTCACTGAGCTGCAGAGCTTCTTAGGCCTTGCCAATTTCTATCGCAGGTTCGTGTTGAGAGTCTCCCACATTGCATGAGCCCTTATCAAAATGAACAATGATGGTGGCAAGGAAAAATTCATGTGGGGCTAGTCGCAATAGAAAGAGTTTGATGATTTGAAGCAACGCTTGTGCTCAGCCCTGATGCTCTCATTACCCGACCTAAAATAGCCATTTGATATTGAGACATATGCTTTAGAATATGGTGTGGGTGTAGTTCTCACTCAACATGAACATCCCATGTCCTATCATAGTGAGACACTATGATATATTGTCTGTAAGTACCCCACTTACGAAAAATAAATGTACTCCATTGTACAAGACTACCACCTGTGGAGGCATTACATTCTCGGTAAGGAGACAATCATCCACACTGATCATAAGCCTCTGCAGTTCATGAAAACACAATGCAAATTGTAGAATGACCACCATCAAAAGTGGTCGACATAATTGCAACAATTCCATCTCAACATCAAGTATAAGACAAGGAGCACCAATTGCATTGCTAACTACCTCAAATGACCTCCAGTTGTTGTACTAACCACGATGCTACAATCCTATGGAAATGATACCTCTGGATGGCCCCAACTCAATGAGCGAGATTCTGACTTATCCACTACCTACTAGATGCTAGGCACAAACACAACTGTCATTGGATTTCATCTCCATGACAAGTTGTTATGCCATTTGGTCCATCTCTACGTTCCATCAAGCGAGTGAGCAAAGATGATTTGGGAATCTCACTACAGTCGTGTGGCAAGAATCTTCGACATAGAGAAGACATTGGCAATGCTGCAACAACATTTCTATTGGCCGAAACTCTGATAGGATGTCATCAAGTATATTGGGTCTTGCATGGCCTGCACCATTGCCAAACCGACCATTAAGAAACAAGGCATGTACACACCTCTGCCTAATCCTAACAGGACCTGGGAATCCATCTCGATGGACTACATGTTGGGCCTTCCTTCAACAAAGCAGGGAAATGACTTTTTTTTGTGGTTGTTGATCTATTTTCCAAGATGGTAATTCTGGTCGCCTGCAAGAAGAGCATCACAACAGAGGCCATTTCCAAGATCTTCTTAGAATGACTATGGGTACATCTTGGAATACCACAAACCATCGTCTTTGATCGGGACAACCGTTTCCTCGACACATTCTGGTCAAGACATTTGGTCACGGTTGGACACCAAGCTCACAAAATCCACGACCTTCCACCCCCAAACGGATGGAAAAATTGAGGTTGTCAACAGGATGATCATACATATTTTGTGTATGTGCAATTCCAAGCATCCAAACACATGGGTGAAAGTCTTCCCTATGTTCATCATAGTTAAATCAGAGCCATACATAGATCAACCAACCATAGATACTTTTAGGTGGGGTTGGGATTTCAACCATTGGGTCCCATGGATGATGCACTACCCCTTGCGTCCACACATGCATAATCATCCCATGCACATAATGAAGCCGACAAAGACACACAATTCATTGAAAGAATCCAACACATTTGCCACATCCATAAATTACAAGAAGTGTCATGATCAACATCGAGTGCCACACAAGTTTCAGGTGGGATATAAAGTTTGGTTGCACTTGCAGAAATAACACCTTACATGAACCCATCAGAAGCTTCGTCCACTACGATATGGACCTTATACCATCACCAAGGCTGTGGATGAAAATTATTTTGAGCTCAACATTTCCCCCTTCCTTGGCTTTCACCCAGTGTTTAATGTGGACCTCCTTTGACCATAATTTCCACCATCATTGGACACCTCAGAGGTAGAATAACAATTGACACTGACAGAGCTCAACCCTGACTGCATGGAACAATAATCCACTGATCAGTTCATGGACACACAGGTCAAGGGCAGTCAACAACAAAATTTTCAACTTTTTCATGTTGTCAAAGTATGGAAGCTCCCACACCAAGCCAAATTCAACAAAAAATTCCTTATTTGATGGGGGAACTCAACACAATGGAGACCATTGCTTCCTAAGGGGTAAGGATTGATCCAGGTGGATATCGGTGGCCACCCACCTATTTTAACTAGATCACATCCATATGTCATCTTGGCAGTTTCAGTTTTCATATTGGTATTCATTTTCTAGATTTTCGGGTCATGAACTTCTAGGGTCGTTTTGAGGCCCTAAACAAAATTTTTTGGGCCCACCATAATCACACTATGGACAAAGTTAGAGTGTGTTGGAAGAATTTGTATTCCTTGGATATACCTTTCCAATGGGATATCGTGCACCCAAAACAAAGATCTTGTGCAAAAGTTACGACCCCGAGAAGTTGATGTACCAACTTACCCCAATGGGGCCCACATGAATTTTGGTGCTTCATCTTCTAGGGTTAGGTTTTTGGATGTATAGGGTTTTTGAATTCATTTTTGATGTAAAAATTCCTTTGGAGCCTCATTGTACTCATCTTATTGTGAATGAGCGTAGCTGTCACATCTCTTCTCAGAGATAAGTTGCCACCATTCTTGCAAGCTTGTTTCAATCTTCATTTTACAATTTCGGCATATTTCTTATTTAATAGAAGTCAAGTTTTACTATATCTTTGTTATTATTCAGTGTGTCTTTGTGTTAATATTATCTATCTATGTTTTCATTTGGTTCTTCTCATAAATACAAATCACTGGTGCTCATTGGAAGTGTATTTGGGAGCATCACTCTTGTTTTTGCAATGATTTTTGATCTTTGTATTCTCTTTTTCTTGGATTTTTGACTCATATTTAGACCTTAATTTATTATTGGATTGCTTGTGATTTTTTTTGATTAATAAGGTTGTTCATATCACTCTTTTTTCTTTTGGTAATCTATTGCCTTGGATCAAGTCGTGAAAAGGTCATAAGCCCTTCAAGGTTAATCTAAATCCTTGGATATAAATTTTTCTGTCAATATCTTTAGGTCTTGGGGATTATACAATCATCAAGCTTCTATTTTTTTCTCACCGAGAATTTTCTTTTATTTGTTAGTTTTGAAAGTTTGTTTCATTAACTTGGAGACATATAGTGCATCGAGCCCTATCATTTCAGTTTTCTTTTTGGAAATTGTTGATCCATTAAGTCAATTCTAAATATTTGAAAGTATGTTGCGACATCAATTGATAAAAAATTTGTTGATTTTAAAGTCTTTTTAAGATTGATTTCTTTCTTGCTTGAATTAGTGTGAAAATCCATTTTTGAGTTTGATTCCCTCGGTCTTGTGAATGCGTCTTTGTTTGAATTTTCTTTTTGCTTCCTGTTCATTTCTATATCAACGCTGAACTCTTTCTTTTCATTTGAAAGTAAAGAAGCATTAAGAAGGTGAATTTAATTGTATTTCACATTATCTCAAAAAAAGATAATTTGTTTGCATTCTAGTGTGTAGGTGAAACATTTTGAGCTTGCATTTTAAGAGTAACAATTGCATGGTTTTTGGCATTTTTGAGCTTTTATTTTTAAAATATTTTGCCCCTCATGGCTTGGGGGGGGGGGCATGAATCATGTATCCTATAATTTCTTGGACTTATATATTGGATACCTTTTTCATTCAAAGGGTAATTTATGTTTCTTTCATTGAAAGTTGTAATTGTTTCTCTACTTGAAACCTCTTGCTCCTTTCTATATATACCCTTCATTGAACCTTAAAGATTGCATTTCATTCACCATTTATTTGAAGTCTTCTTGGAGTCAAGTTTCACACATCATCGTCAAGTTTCATCCGCAATCCCTTTTGAGTAAAAAACATCCATAAAACGAACAAACACTTGATCTAAAATTTACTAGACCTTTTCTTTATTAGAAAATGATCACAAGTCTAGGATTTTAGGGCCTTGGTTTTAGGGTGGAGTGTAAATTCTCCAAGGAAAACTAAATGAGATTGTAGAATACTAGAGAGTGTTGAAAAACAAGTAATAACAAATGACATTTTTCAGGAGATCTCCTCTTACATAGGATTTAAGCAGAGGTCAAGCGAAGTGACGGTTTGAGATCTCCCCTCTTCCATTTTCCTAGTGGGACTACAACAAGTTTGGATATTTGAAGAGTGGCAGGTCCTCAGGGTGACACCGCTTATTCTTAGTATTTGGGTCGTGGATTTGTTTCCACCATTCCCAATTCGATTTTCTTAGTCTTAACTGTCGACTGGTTACCTGTCCAACTCTCCGTTGTGAAATTGGTAAATATAGTTTCTTTTCCTAGGATTCTACACGGGTGACTGGAAGGGGGGTTCCTTCCTCAAAAGGTTCCTTGTGGTACCTAAGGTAGACCCCACACCACACTCTCAGTACCCCTATAGGGTGGGTCCATGAAGCAAGGGTTACTTGCACCGAGAAGGGCTGTTACATGGAGGTTGGGATAACTTCTTCTCATATCTTCTTTGATGACTTCACCTTCTGTCTCTGGAAGATCCCTACTTCCTTTGTTTGTTTTCTCTTATCTTATAGTAACTTTGATAGTGTGTGCTCTTTGATTTAGAATACCCTAGATTGAGTCTATGTCTATGACATCAGTTCTAGGAACTACCAACCAAGGGACCCATTTTCCCGGGGAACCTTTTGTTTTTCCTTCTTTTGGAAATGTTGGTCCTCCTTATATTTCTACATTGAGTCTTATAGGATTCACTTTTGGGTTACCGATATGGTTGTTTTACACTCCGGTGATCCCAAGTGTTCCTAGTACTTCCTATGAAATCCCTCCACCCGAAGAACATCAACCTCATGTTGAACCTTCACCTTCTTCACCTTTCAGGTCTTCTTCCCTTTCTTCTTCCTCGCTTGGTGAAAGATATGAAGTTGGTAACCGGGTGGATAATAATAAGAAGAAAAGGAATATTAAGAAGAAGATAAATTATCAAGGGAACAAGATTCCAAACACTAGAGGTAATGTTGGAGGAAATCAACCAATGACTATAAATCATACTGGGAGTGTTGATGATATCAACAAGCCTATCAAGACAACTTGCAAGCCAAAATTCCCTTGTAGGATTTGTTAGGGTGACCACCTTCTTAAGGATTTCCCTAGTCTTCCCAAGATCTTATAAGTGTGGTCTAAGGGTTTCCAACAACCCGTGTCGCTAGATGCCTCCGGTCATGCTGGTGACAACCCATCAACTAGTGATAGTAATGTTGGAAGTAAGAAAGGTAGAGTGAAGTTTCCTTGTAGGTTATGTGAAGGAAGTCATCAAACTTATATTTTCCCTCATATGGATGAGCCTTCATGTTTTTTGGAAGATATTGTTGTTTCCCAACAACAACTTCCAATTGGTTACCGTAATATTTCTACTGACCAACCATTGGTTGATAAAGTGGTCTGTCTGGTTCCATAATCGGTCGATCCCACTCTTTCCCTTTTGGAGACTGAAATTCAAGTGGTTGACTCGATTCCATCATCAGTCGATCCCACTCTTCCATTGGAGAGTGAAGTAGATGTTGCTCAGTTTCTTCTTGTCACTACAAATAACTCCAGACAAGGGGGGATTTCACCCATTTCCATGGAACCCCGTCCAAGTACTGAGGTTATTTTCTTTGATTGGAGTAGACTGATGACACCTCACCTTCCTTTCCAAATCATTGCACAAGTTTGCGATATAAATATATGTCACTCTATTATAGATGAAGGCTCTTCTGTTAGCCTTTTATCCACAAAGGCTTGGAAATATTTTGGTTCCCCTCAAATTGTTCCCGGTACTCAAAATCCGTTGGATTTTAATAGAAAAGACAGTGAACCCTTAGAGATCCTTCCTTGGTTACCTGTCACCTGAGGAGGGAAAAATGTCTATATTGATGTGATGGTATTCCAAGGCCCCTTGGATTTTAATTTTCTCCTTGGGAGAGACTATGTTTATGCTATTAAATCTATTGTGTCCACACTATTTCGAGTGATGTCTTTCCCTCATAACAGAAACATTGTGACCATTGACTAAATTTCATTCATTGGCCCTCACATGATGGTCAACCATTTGACTTCCCTGAAAGTTCCTTATGTTTAAGAAGTATCCACCTCGCCATAGGTTAATTATGTGGCAACATGTCCCATGCTTTCAACTGATTATGAGAAGGAGCCTCTCACTATATACTCATCTTATTTGGATTTAAATTCGACGGTTGACATGGTAGCTCCGTCGTTAGGGACCTTGGAGTCTATTATTCCCCTATTGATTTGAGTGAGTCCCTTACCATGTATTCCTTTCAGAGTGTTGTTCTTCCAACTGATGAAGACCTCTTGGAAGCCATGGTAGAGAGTGTTGAGCAAAGTTTATTTTCTGGTTTCAAGATCATTAAAAAATGAAACCAAGCCTAAGAAAAGTTTATTTTGTGGTTTCAAGATCGTTGAAAAAAGTAACCAACCATGAGCACAATTTATTTTTTGGTTTCAAGCTCATTAAAAATCGAAACCAGCCCTGAGCAGGGTTTATTTTTTGGTTTCAATCTCTATAAAAAATGAAACCATCCACGAGCATAGTTCCCATTTATGTGTCAAGCTCATTAAAAAATGAAGCAGGTACCCATAAGCATAGTTTTTCTCTGTTTCAAGATTGTGTAAAAATGAAACCTACCCCAAACATAGTTTTTCTTTGTTTCAAGCTTGTGTAAAAATGAAACCAGCTGTGAGAAAAGTTTGCGTTTTTGTGTCAAGATCGTTAAAAAATGAATCATAGGTCTACGAGCATAGTTCCTTTTTCTGTGTCAAGGTCATTAAAAAATGAAACGTATCCCCCGTCTATCAAGTCGAGTCTTTCCCAAGATATTGTAAATGTTGAGTTGAGTCTTTCCCTATATATTGTAAACATCTAGTTGAGTCTTTTTCTAGATATCGTAAATGTTGAGTTGAATCTTTCACTAGATACTATAAATGAACCTTCATTTCATCCATCTATGTTAGTTGATCCTCTTTCTTCCTCTTGTGAACATTTATCTATTAGTAACCAAAATTATAATTGGGTACAAAAATCGGCGACAACATCAGAGTTGGCAGATGAAACGAAGCTTGGGGGGCATGTCTCCAACCTCTAGACATCATGCTGGAGTTAAGCCGCTAGATTTTCAAGATGGGGGCAAAGTACCAAGCACTGTTTCTTTTTTAGTTTTGATCTTGTGTAAAAAACTCGAGCATAGTTTGTTTTCTGTTTCAAGCTCATTAAAAAATGAAGCAAACACCAAGCTTAAATTTTTTTCTTTCTCATGCTTGTAAATACATAAGAATAGGTTATCGAGCTTAATATTTGTTCTTTCTTGTGCTCATACATACATTAGAATAGTTTACCAAGCTTACTCTTTTTTCTTTCTTGTGCTCGTAAATACACGAGAATAAGTTACCGAGTATACTTTTATCACTTTTTTCAAACTCGTAAAAATTATTGAAATAATGTAACTGCAAAGTGTATTCTTATTATTATTTGATATATTATTCATTGGATCAATCCCCATTGTGGATTGATCATGTCAGCTATTGTATAAGGACCAAATCCCCTTTTGTGGATTGGTCATAATGTAATTGTAAAAGACAAAAGAAGAAGTCATCCCCATAATATATCAACAGGCCCCAAAATATAATAAAGGTGGTTATAACCACCCAGTTTGAGAAGTCAGCCCTGCCAGTGAAGAGACACTTCACACATGCCATATTTGTATAAATAAAGAGGCTAGCGCCTCACTTAGACAGACAACTCACTTGCTCATTGAGAGACAAGTTTTAGAATTGCAGTTGGAGAAGAAGGAGAGAGAGTGGCGGATATTTGGGAGAGGATATTCTGTATTAGATTAAGTTATCTCTTGGCATTGTATTGGCTATCTATAATAAGGAAGTTTTGTTGGGTTCTCTTCCCCTAGAGGGTTTCCCAGGATAAATGTTGTGTCTCTTGTGATTGTGTATTTCTTAGTGATATTGTTTTATGTTGCTATTATCTATTGAAATGTAAAGAACTATAGTAATGGCTTAAACATTAACATGGTATGTGAATAATTTTTATTTTTCAGTCATTTTCCTAGCTCTAGGTAAAAGATGTCTACAAGCACTAAGCTTGTTGAAAAGTTGGAAGGTGTGGAAAATTTTTGTGCCTGGAAGTATATGATTGGACTCGTTCTTGAAGAGAATGACCTAGAAAAATTTTTCAAAGGATAAATTCCATAACACGACGATGCTGTAGAAAAAGCCAAGAATCAAAAGGACACAGTCAGGGCCAAAAGAATCATTGCAGATTCAATCAAAGACCACCTAATTCCTTATGTGTCATATAAGAAGACTCCAAAATAAATGTTTGATGCCTTGACCAGACTGTATGAAGGAAAGAACATAAATCAGAAGATGAATCTACGAACTCAACTGAAGAATACAAGGATGCAGAAAGGAGAAACAATTTAGGAATATTTTTCCAGAATCTCAAAATTCAAAGAATAGTTAGAAGTGATTGGAGATACCATAGAAGAAGATGAACTCATAATTATGGCCCTAAATGGTCTCAAAAGACCTTGGGATGCATTCATCCAAATGATATGTGCCAGAACGGAGAAACTGAAGTTTGATAGTCTATGGGAAGAATGCATCCAATAATAAACAAGAGTAGCTAACTGTGAAGAGCTACTATCAAGAGATGATCATCAAGCCCTAGCTACTCACACAAAAAGAGGAAGGAGGAAACCCTACTTCCAAAAGGAGACTCATAAAGAGCCTCAACCACCAAACAATAAAGAATCTCATCCAAGGAGATTTCATAAGAAAGGACAACGAAGGGAAAGAGATTACTCATCTGTACAATGTTATCATTGTGACAAGATGGGACACATTGCGAAATTTTGTCCAGCTAGATGAGAAGAATACAAGAGAAAACATAAGAGGCACCATGCCCATGTAGTTGAATATGAAGAGCTACCTGCAAAGATGATAAGAGAGAAGATCAAAGGCCATGTCTTAATCTTGGCCCTCTCAGGATCTGTAACACCTGGAGAGGACACTTGGATGATTGATAGTGGTGCATCCAAGCACATGACGGGACAAATAAACATTCTCTCTTGTATATCAGAAAATAAGTTTTCTTAGAAAGTGACACTTGGAGATGATTAACAATATCCCATCAAGGAAGTGGGAGAATCAAACCACAAACTGAATTCAGGGGATTCACTAAAAATGAAGGACGTACTATATGTACCAGGTTTGACAAAGAACCTACTCTCCATTTCAGATTTAGAAAAGAAAGTCTTCAGAGTTTCCTTTATATATGGAGAAGTTATTATGTGGGCTAAAGCGGAAACCTTGAATGAAGCAATCATCATTGGAAGTGAAGAAAATGGCTTGTATAAACTAAAGGGTCACTCAGAGACTACCATGACCCATGCCATTGAAAACTCATGTGAACTTTGGAATAGAAGATTAGATCACATCAACTACAAGGCACTACCATACATATGCAAAGCGGTCATAGGTTTGCCAAAACTCAAGGTTGACCATGAAGGTGTATGCAATGGATGTGCACAAGGGAAGAACATCAAGAACCCTTTTCCGAAGAGAGACAACAAAGCAGAAGGAGTCCTAGAGCTCATTCATTC
>JZKD02S1732761.1:228045-251706 GCA_000966675.3 Picea glauca
TAAGACCTGGGTATATTTTTTGAAATCTAAAGATGAAGTGCTCAACAAGTTCAAGGAATTCAAAGCCTTGATAGAGAATCTTTCTGAAAGAAAGATTAAGATACTCAGGTCAGATAATGGAGGAGAATATACCTCAAAAGAGTTTGTGAAATTCTGCAAAGATGTTGGGATCAAGAGAGAACTCACTACTCCCTATAATCCCCAACAAAACGGTGTAGCTGAACGAAAGAACAAAACGATAATGGAAGCTGTGAAGACTATGATCCATGATCAAGATCTTCCTATGTGCTTATGGGCATAAGCAACAATGGAAGCTGTATATGTGCAGAACCGATTGTCACATAGTGCACTTGGGCTCAAGACCCCAAAAGAGATGTTCACCAAAAATAAGCCAGAGGTAAGCCATCTCAAAATATTTGGTTGCCCAGTATTTATTCATATACCGAAAGAGAAGAGAAACAAGCTCGAACCTTCAGGAAATAAGGGAATATTTGTGGGATACTGTGAGGTCTCCAAGGCCTTCAAAATCTATATACTAGGTCACCGTCACATTTATATCAACAGGGATGTGACATTTGATGAATATGTAGCGCTCAATAAATCCAGAAGATGCCAGCTTGAAGAAGTATATGAAGAGGAACCCGTAATCCCCATAACTGTAGTGAGGGAGGTTCCCAAAGCCGCAGAACTAGTGAGGGAATTCATAACTTCCCCTGATGAGGAAATTCTATAAGACCATGATATATTAGAAGTTCAAGAACCTCCTCAGATGAAAATCCTCCATAAAAGAAAGCTAGCTTGGGCTAGAGATCTTATTCAATATGGAGAGAAGTATGGTGTTCCCGAAGGAACTACGAGACAAGTGAAAATACCAAAGCCATTCTCCAGTTATACGGCTTTGATGTGTGATCTTCTAGAGGAGTAGCCTACCTACTTTGAATAATCCATTCAGAGGAAATAATGGGAAGATGCCATGATAGAGGAATACCAATCCATAATGAAGAACGAATTATGGGAAATAGTTCCCAGACTGAAGAATAAAGATGTGGTATCCTCCAAATGGCTCTTCAAAATAAAACATGCTACTGATGGAAGTATTGAGAAGTATAAATCAAGATTTTTTGCTCATGGATTTTCTCAAAAGGAAGGCATTAACTATGAAGTGACATTCGCTCCTGTAGCCAGATACACTTCGATTAGAACCATCATAGCACTTGTAGCTAAGATGAAGTGGAAGTTACACCAGATGGATGTGAAGACAACTTTCCTAAATGGTGTCATCGAAGAGGAAGTGTATATAAGAAACTTCAAGGATTTGAAGTTGAAGACAGGGAGTCTCATGTCTGCAAGTTGAAGAAAGCTTTATACGGATTAAAGAAAGCCCCTAGAGCTTGGTATGGCCATATAGATAGTTTTCTGACGAGATTAGGCTTCACCAAGAGTAAAGTAGATTCTAATATCTACTTCAAGGTCATAAACGATGAGCCAATAATAATATTACTATATGTGGATGACTTATTATTAACCAGAGAAGAAAATCTCATCACTTAATGCAAGAAGAGACTTGCCTCAAAATTTGAAATGAAAGACCTTGGGATAATGCATTATTTATTAGGTCTTGAGGTATGGATGAGTCCATAGAGGATCTTCCTTAACCAAGGGAAGTATGCAGTCGAAATCCTAAAGAGATTCGACATGTTGGAATGCAAGTCCATGAATACATCCATGGAAGCGAAGATGAAGTTGCTGGTCGACACTTCGTCAGAATTGATTGATGCCACGCTGTACAGACAGATTATTGGATCGCTGATGTACCTGACAAACACTAGACCAAACATTTTTTTTGCCGTGAACACCTTGAGTTAGTTTCTGGTAGTACCCAAACATGTTCATCTAGTGGCTGCAAAACATGTGATGAGGTACCTTAATGGTACAATAGATTGTGGTCTCAGCTATGATGGAGATCATGATTTCACATTGAGTGGATATACTGATGCAGATTGGGTAGGAAGTGTTTCTGAYAGGAAAAACACTTCAAGATGTTTTTTCAGTTTGGGATCAACCATGATCTGATGGCAGAGTAGAAAGCAATCCAACATTTCTCTCAACACTGCGGAAGMAGAATACATTGCTGCATGTTCTGCCAACTRTGAAGCTATATGGCTTCAAAAGTTRCTGACCAACCTATTTGACCTAGAGATGGAAGCAACCACAATCCTATGTGACAACCAGAGCTGCATAAAGATGACAGAGAATCCTGTATTCCACGAYAGGTCGAAGCACATAAAGATTCGATATCATTACATCCGTGACATGGTGCAGAGAGGAGCCTTAAAGATACAATACATTAGCATGGATGAATAGGTTGTTGATGTGTTGACCAAGCCTCTATCTTGTGTAAATTTTGAGCACTTTCTAGATAAACTTGGTATAGTCCTCGAAAGGGGGAGTAGTTGTTGTGATGAGACATCTCTTGCTTCCAACCTCATTGCTATGACGTAAAGCAAGATGATGTGATAAGACTAGAACTGTGCTTCCGGCTTGACAACTGTGACGTAAAGCCAGTCTAGTATCCTGCTTCCATCTTGATTTCTATGACATAAATAAGGACAAGTACCTTTCTTCCAACCTGATGGTTGTGACATAAAGCTAGATGATGTGATGAGACTAGTACCGTGCTTCCGGCTTGACAGCTGTGATGTAAAGCCAATCTAGTATCTTGCTTCCATCTTAAGTGCTGTGACATAAAGCAAGACGTTGAGATGAGACTAGTACTGTGCTTCCAGCTTGAGAAGTTGTGACGTAAAGCCAGTCTAGTATCTTGCTTCCAGCTTAAGTGATGTAACGTAAAGCAAGATGTTGAGATGAGACTAGTACTGTGCTTCTAGCTTGATAATCCGTGACGTAAAGCCAATCTAGTATCTTGCTTCCAGCTTGATTGGTGTGACGTAAAGCAAGATGAGTACTGAGCTTCCAGCTTGACAATTGTGACGTAAAGACAGTCATGTATTATGATGAGCCATCCTCGTGCTATGATGATGATGATGTATCAGTTTTATAATAATACATATGGATGCAGATGATGATTGCATTCCTTTGAGAATGATGATGCTACCGATGAAGAAAACTTTCGATGATTTATAGATACACCAGTCAGTGTTCCAAGATGATATTGATGATGTTGTCCTCTCACTCACTTGATGCTGTTGATGATGTTGTCCTCTCTCTCTCGCCTGATGCTATTGAAGAATACCCCTTCTTATTAAGGGGGAGTGTTGAAATAATGTAACTTCAAAGTGTATTCTTATTATTATTTGATATATTATTCATTGGATCAATCCCCATTGTGAATTGATCATGTCGGCTATTGTATAAGGACCAAATCCCCTTTTGTGGATTGGTCATAATGTAATTGTAAAAGGAAAAAGAATAAGTCGGCCCCAGAATATATCAAGAGGCCCCAAAATATAATAAAGGTGGTTATAACCACCCAGTTTGAGAAGTCGGCCCTGCCAGTGAAGAGACACTTCACACATGCCAGAATTGTATAAATAAGGAGGCTAGCGCCTCACTTAAAGAAAAAACTCACTTGCTCATTGAGAGACAAGTTTTAGAACTATAGTTGGAGAAGAAGGAGGGAGAGTGGCACATCTTTGGGAGAGGATATTATGTATTAGCTTAAGTTATCTCTTGGCATTGTATTGGCTATCTATAATAAGGAATTTTTGCTGGGGTTTTTTCCCCTAGAGGGTTTCCAAGGATAAATGTTGTGTCTCTTGTGATTGTGTATTTCTCAGTGATCTTGTGTTATGTTGCTCTTATCTATTGAAATGCAAAGAACTATAATAATGGATTAAACATTAACAAAAATTATATAAAAAAATAACTCTTTGGATTCGCCTTTAAGCTCTTTTCATACTCTCTAAACATGAAACAATTGTCGTGCAACCTTGTCTCCTTTCACGCTTATTAAAGGATTTGAAAGGGTGTATTTCGAGTGTTAGTTTACCCCTTTTTCGACCTTGTAAGACTAATTATGAAAAAGGAATACTCTATCCCCTTTCAGCTAGAAGAGTTCTCTCTCGTATCATTTTATACTTTTTCTAGCATGAGAGACTAAAACTTACAAAAAAGTCAGCTTAGGAGTTTCCTTTAAGTTCTTTTCAAATTCCATAAACATGAAAAACTATTGATTTTACTTTCTCTGGGATTGTAAAATTATTCATTGAAGGACCCATCTGGGATCAAACCCTTACTTCTTCAAGTTTGTTAAGCATGTGAAGAGGAAATTAGAAAAGGTGAGTTATATCGAGCATCTATTATCCTCCTTGAGCTCATTAAAAAACAAAGAGGTACTCATCTATTTCGATGGGGGAAAACTTTGGGAAGTGGGTCAAGATTCTGAAACATTATGACAACTGTTCTTAGTCACCCTTGAACATGGAACCTATCTTAATTCTACTTACAATTGGTTAATCCGCTTATCTCTCATTCATACTGATTTTATGTGTCGTCATGCTCTTTTGACTCCTTCGAAGAGAAATTTTGGTTGTTGTCACATTATGTTTGGATCCATGCCTCATCGATTCAATGCTACCGAGTCACTTTCCTTGCTACACAATGTTCAAAGGAAGTCTCAACTTCAATCAACATATGTAATATTATCCATTTTCATACCCGTGTCAATCTGTCCACATTTTATCTATCAACTCAAATCACTATCCTAATCCGTTTCTTGTCGATGATGGGGGATACATCATGGCCCTCCTTCAATGAGTTTTTTCCTATTGAAGTCAACACATTATCCGTGAGTCAGACTTAGAAACCAACTAGTGCCTTGGAACCTATATGCCTCAATGAGAGGTTTCCTTGCTTTCGATAGTGGGTTTACATCATTGGCCTCTAATCAAAAGATTCCACTGAATGTTTGACTTCAAATCATTGATTCACATTCTTTGGATTGTACTAGGGTACCTTGGGAGTCATTGACATCATAGGTGATTTCTCTCACACTTGTTAACAGTATACATTAATGACCGATAATCAAGTGGTTTCTACAATGTTTGACATTAACACATGTATTCACATGGTTATAATCGTACTAGTTCAGGATCAGGATGAAGACCTTGGGAACCTTTTTGGTACCTGCCAATGTTATGTTCCCAACCTAGGTAGTGATGGAGGATAATATTACTGATGTACACTATCACATAGATCCACTTTGTATTGGTCCATGGCTATGTTATTGTCATATTGTAGCTCCACTATGTAAAATATCGTCACTACACCCTGATAAAGTCATGGAGGTATGGATCCACATTGTATTTTTGGTGGCCATATCCTTTGTCAATGCTTTCATGGATCCTTAGTGTATTGGTTAGAGGCCATGCGTTAAGTCTTTTGGTACTGAGCATGGGTATGCCTATCTCAGGATGATTCATATATACTTATACAGTTTGATGTTTGTTTTCATCTTCATCCAAGATCTCCTACTCCAATTCCCTTACATTAATATTTTGTAAAGTGTTTCGACCATCAGTTTCTCTTCTAACATCACACTTTAGGGGGCATTTGTTACACACCAAATTCCCACACTACTAAGTGTGAACTTGTCACACTTTAGTGAGGGATTGTTTTTCATAATCCCTAGAAATTTTAGAAGAGAAATTTATCATATGAAGTTAAAAATACTATGTGCACATGTATTATTCATTTTTATTGAACAAAGGAAATTAATTTAGTGTGAGAATCCACCTCACATTTAGTTTCCTAATCTCAAGGAGAAGTTGAGAATATCATGGATGGTTGAGATATTTTCTCAAACCAATATCCTAATTTGATGGATCTTGAGAGATATTTCCTCCTTAAAATCCTTGAGAGATATTTTTTCCCTAAAATCCTTGAGAGATATTTTCTCCTTAAAAATCTTGGAGATCCCAATTTAGTGGATCTAATGAGTGATATTATCCATGGTGGTTAAGCCTCCAAATCCTATATAATGAGGGCATTCCAAGGTGATAGGGGGGAAGGAATAAATTGAAGCATCTTCATTTTGATCTCAAGACATTCATGCAAGGGTTGGACTGGAGAAGTGTGGAGGAAGATCTGCATCACATCATGGATGTAATCCTTTCTTGTTTCTCTTAATAATAATAGATTGGCATATTCCCATACTTCTGTATCTTTTAAGTTTACATATGAATATCATGTTTGTTTCATGTAGTTATATTTTCTTTCATATAACCTTGTGTAAGTAGTAGAAGAAGAAGATCCTTCTATTTAAGTGCAGGGAGATCATGATCAAGATAGGACTGGATCCAACGCTGGAGCAACAAGGAGAAATGAGGACAACCTCTGAAAAAGGTGCACTCTCTTTTCCTTTATCTCTTCTTGTTTTCATGTGTGAATAGACAAGATTAAGTGATGCTAGTGTCCACATGATGTATTATGTCTTATCCAAAGAAAAATCGGCTAAAGGGATCTTAACATATCCACAGGGTAAGATTTCTCACAACACTAGAAAAATGGGTTAATGGAGAAGTTTAGTCAAAACAATTCTCAAAAATTCAATTGCATGAAACATTAAACAAACCCATAAGCTCTCAATATTTCTTGACATGAGCAAGTCTTTTGCACACTTTAAAAGAATGAATTTTTTAACAACAAAAAAATCATTTGATGTTCCTCACTAAAACATCAATTTCTCTTTTCCATAAAAGATATTAGTAATCCCATATATTTAAATGATTCATTCTGATGAGGCAAAGATGTGATACTACTGTTATGGAGGTCATAAAAAATAATCATGAAAAGGACTCCAAATATCAACTAGATTAGAAACCAACATGGGAATACATGAATGAGACTATATTTCTAATTAGCTGTTGAGTTGGTGACAATATTGGTTGATTAATTAAAAATGTTGCAAAGGAATTTGAGCAACCAAGTTTATATTAACACTTCCCTAAGTTTCTTTCATTTCAAGAGAAAAATCCCGAGCTACTGGTCGCACAAGCCATTTTCCAACCTGCATAACAAAAGAAAAATTTAGATTAAGCAAGATGTAATATTAAATGCAAACAAATATTTGAAAGACTAACTGAATAAAGCATAAGATGTGCACAACCAAAGTCCAAAAATTAAAACTAAAGGTGTTGAAAGAAAATAACTCAAAAAATCATCCAAGTTCATTATGCTAAGAAAAATCTATACATAAATCATGTTGGTTGAAAGTAACCAAAGAAAAAAAATTGAATGTCTAAGAAACCACTTGGATAACTCCAAAGCCAATAATAATCATCCAAAGAAATTGCAAGGAGTTGGAGTGGATTGAATTTCAGATGAGAAGAAATTAACATTCAAAATTTCAATTCACTATGTATGGGACAACAAGACCAACACTCTAAAGAAATCCAATCAAGAAAAATCTTTAAATTAGAATCATGTAGATATAAAGATGGAATAAGTTTTAGTGCTCTTTTTCACCACAAGAGGGACTAAATAGTATCTTTTATTTAAAAGAACCCCTTGTAAGATGACAAAATGCTTGAAAAAATATTTGACATGGTGAAGAATGAATAGAATCAATGATCTGAAAATTACCCCAACACATGGAAATTTTTAAGATAGAGACAAAACAATTTTTCCCCCTCTCAAAAATTAAATTTTATTCAAAAAATCCATTCAAGGGAAAATTAGTGTGCAATCTTCTATTTCTTTCCACCTCTACTAAGAAATCCATTTACTGATAAACCAACTATAATAAAAGAAAAGGAAACAATAAACTTTGTTGGACATATGGGCTGACTCGGGTTCTACCTTAGTTCTCCAACGAAACCCTTTTCACCATCTAATCTTCTAGTAAACCAGAAGGCTACATTGCACACAGAGTGCACAACACAGTTTCACCCGAGATGGTTTATGGGTGACTACAAGACATAGGTGTTTGTAGTCATGGAAGGGAATGGGGTTTTTCTTCTTATTTCTATCTCTACTTAACCATACATTCTATCATACCATTCATCATATCTATTAATTCATTCATTCACAACGTTCATTCTACATACATATTTCTAGTGCACGCTGTAATTTAAACTATTCATTCATCTGACCAATTAACCATAATTGCAAAAATAGTAAAGACATCTAGACACATTTGCAACATAAGGTGTTTATCGTGGTTCACCCCCCCGGGGCTACGTCCACAACGATCTTCTTTTTATTTCTTCTTCTTCATAAAAAATGGTGTTGTGTGCATTACATCATAGGATAATAGAGAGTAGTGAGGTGGACCAATGTCACACCAAGCTCCACATCTTATGACCTGAACCTCAACTACATATCCAGATTAACTCCATCTGAGATCCACATCTCTAAAAACATACTTCAACTCCAAAAAGGTGCTCCAATTACTTTCTTTGTGAAAAAAGTCACACAAAGATCTCACACAAAAATCATAGATGCCTCAATCTACCCTAGAACTCTTCTATTTATACTACAAAAGTGGTTTAAAATGCTTTCAATACATCCCAAAACCCTAACCCTAACCCTAACATGGCTAGGTTTTTCCACATATGCGTCGAATTTCCACAAATCTTGTCGTGCACTGCTTCCTTTTCCCTTTGTTGCACTGGTCTTCCTTCTCTTCCAGTGCACACTATTCCCTTTGGCCCACTTTGCATCACTTACTGTGCTTGATCCCAAAACTTCCTGCTCTAAATACCCCCCAACACTAACTTTTGGATCGTCCCAATTCACACATATTTAGTGTACATTCTGTAGCACTACCTCCAGTGCATGAAACTTCTTTTCCATCTTTGTCATTGTTTATTTTTCCTGCACTTTCGTCTCTGCCAATGTCTCCAAATCCTGTGCTATCATGTTCTCTTTCAACACTTCCCTACCTTCTGCATGTGTCTATGGTAGTCTTCCTTTTTCTATCATTCTTTCATCCTCTTTCTATGATGGATCCAATTGGGTTTGATTTTCTTTCTTTTCTCCTTGTACTTCCTTTACCTCTTCCTGTAGGTTATTCATCTCTTGTGTGGCCCTTAGTCTTGGGAATATGTCCATTTTCTTCTACCTCTTCTTCAGGTCCTATACTACCATGCTCAGTTTTTCCTCTCTCTACTCCAACTACTGGATCTTCTCATCGTCTTCCAGGTTGGTCCAAATATGCGTAGTCCTGTCGTATAACTCCACAACTTCTTTTACTTCCCGTGCTATGCTATCTACGTGCACAATAGCCTCCTGTTCTCTCTTTTCCCATACTTATTGGGGTGTGCTTGGAGTAAGTTTTTCTGTTAAGTATGCTATCTCTTGTTTATAGTTCTCTATTGTCTACATAATATTTAGTATCTTTTCTTTTGATGTGACCTAAAGTTCCTATGCATAGTCTGGTATGTTGTTGTATACTTTTGCAAGTTTCATATCTAGGTTGTCTGCACACTACTTATCCTCCTCCTTATCCAGTGTGATCTACTCACAAGTTACCTTCAATATTTCCATAACCTCCCGATTGAGTGCTAGGTTGGTCGCATCCACCCTAGCTCTAGATTGAACCTTCTGCATCACGCTCACTTGGAACCCATATAATTCCTTTGCGGGTATGTTTTCCAGAACCAAGTCCAAATGTTATATGTCCTTCACTGGTTTCTATGTTGTGTTCTCATCTACTGCCAACATTTCTTGTGTGACCTTGAGCCTGTCACTGCTCATTACTATTTCCTACACTATCTCTTCTTGCTCTTTCTATGCTAGTGATTTCTGTGATTTTTCTTTCTACTGCACTGTAGGATGATGTGTTGTACTTAGATGTAACCGATGTAGGATGCCATGTACTTCTACTAATTTCTCCATAATTTCTTCTCTGTGTGCCTTTGCTACACGTACTGCATCCTCCCTCTATCTTGGAATTTTTCTGTGATGGACTCTGCATCATCTTCTATAATAGTGATGACTGAAGGATTCTTGTGATACTTAATTTTCTTCCTTATTTCTCCCTATTGTGTTCTAGTCCTCTTATTTGTTGGGGTTGAGGTATGCAGCTCAGTTTTCTTCTTTTCTGCTTCGTCATCCTTTACTTCCTTTTGGCGAGAGGTATTTCCCTTTACCTTCTCTCCATCCCCTTTTACTTATACCCTTGAAGTTGTATCTTTCTTCCTTGGATTCTTTACTGTTGATCTACTTTCCAAGGTTTGACTGTGCTCTGCAGCCTTCCTTGTATTTTCTATTGGACATCCTGACTTCTTTGATGGACCTGCTTATGCTTGTTCCTTTGATTTTGTCCCTTTCTTCTGTGTTAGTGGAACTTTCCACTGCACTGACCAGTCCTTCACTATCCATTCTAATTCTTCGTGCGATGTGCAATACCTCATTTCTAAAAACTTCTTCTTTGGATATCTTTTGGCATGAATCCACATGTGGTATCTTGAATCCTTAAAACTAGAAATTCCCTCATTTTCCTGGATTAATTTAATTGGGATTCTCCACACATTAGCTGTCTACTGTTGAATATCCTCCAGGAACATTGAAAATACTATACTCTTCACCTGTTGGTTATTAGGGTATTTTTCCTGCCATAAGGATGTATATCACATTGCACAAAATTTCCCTCTTCTATCCGGAAAGAATGAGAATTTCATCTCCTTCCAGACTACCAAATCTATCAATATCAATAACCATAAATAGTGGAATTCCGTCCCATTATCTTATGCATCCCTACAGTCTATCACAAAATGATTCAATAAATAGGGCGCCCAGCTTAATACTACACCCTTTGCGCACTGTGCAACTATTGCTATGACTCCTACTGTGGCATCTTCCTTTCTACACTTCCTCAAAATTTTATATTTCATCAGTTTCATGACAACCCTTGTCGCAGAATCATTGATTTCCTTTATTACTATGCTCCTGGTTCCCCTGTTTGTCCCGAACTGTGCTTTAACTTCTTTTTCAATTTCCACTTCCCTTGCTTTGTTGTCCAAATAATCTTTTGGTTTTATGTCCCTAGTAGGAAACCCTGTAATTTTAGTTATGATATATACATCTATATGGACTGAAATATCCATCCACATGATCCCTCCATGTACCCTTTCCAACAATGTTTTCACACAAAGACCCATATTCTTACAGCGCCTAAAATGTGGTATGTCCAACAAATTCATAATGCATGAATTATATAAAATTGTGATCCACTACACGAGCTCCAAAATTGGTTTCCCTAAGGGTCCTACCTCCCCCTTGTTCTCTAAGTAGATTTCCTGTGCAAGGTCATGAAACTTTGCCGAATCTATTACATCATGGTCTGCATATTTTAATTTTGGCACCTTCCCTAGCATGTCTTCAACTGCAACTACGATGTCTAGGATATATGATAAAATGATCTCTATTGAGTTTTGTGTGTCTGGTGCTTTACTCTTCTGTGTCGCGGCTGGGTTTTGTCCTGAAACTTCTTCCTTGGCTTCTTCTTCTTCTTCTCCACCCTCTATTTCTTAGTGGCCTATAATATCTTCGACTAAGACTTCTTCTAAGACAACTTCCTCTTTCTATTTTTCCATTTCCTCCGCTTATGCATGGTTTTCAAGAATAGGGTTTGCTTCACTGTTAGGGTTTTTTTATTTTTCTGTGCTTTGATCCATTTTCACCTCTTCTACGGTTGGTTTTTATTCTTCTACCCTAGTTGGATTGATGGATTCAATCTCTAAGGTTGTAACATCCTCTAACTCCACAGACTTTTTAGTTCGGCCATTCTTTCCTTCTTCCTTTCAGATTTTCGGGTCACCCTCACAAATAGGTCGAGAGTTCCAACCTTAGGGGGTGCCATATTAATTTCCTTACCCAATATCTCTCTTTCTTAAGCACCTTCTGTTTGCAGTCTTAAGTTCTCTTTTTTCTAAAAAATTGCTAGTGTTGGACTTTTCTGAGCTTTTCCCCTTTTATAGCTGCTTTTTCGATTTCCCGACCATCGTTTTCCTTTTTCCTGTCTGTTTCCGGTTCCCTGCGCGTTGTGTTTTCCTTTCTTTCGCATGGTGTAATTTGATGCTATGTTACATCTCTGATGCACTTGTACTTTCTTCGTGCGATATCTTCATTTTTTTCACCATGTCATTCTGTCTACTGCTCACTATCATCTTTAATTATCTATCTATCACTTATTCCTCTAAGTACTTATTTTTGTATTTTTATCTTTTTTTTTCTTATTTTAACTCCTACTATTTATAATATGTACAAGTCTACTTGTTGCGCTACAAATATTGGGGGTTATTGGTTTGAATATCCCTATATAGTTTCAGTCAACTACCATTCATCGATGCTTGAACTTTCTTGCCTGCTAAGTATCTCAATTGTACAACACCTCCCTCTGTGACATACTTTATCTGATACAACCCTAACCAATGCATTCTAATCTTCTCTAGGTGATGCAAATAATTAATGTCATTGAGGAGAATCATATCTCCTTCCTTAAACTTCTTCTTCTTGATATGTATGTCATGCCATGCTTTATCATTTTCTTCATGTACGTCTTGATGGAAACCTGCCATGATTCTGTCCTCTTCTAATTCCATCGACTGAGCTAACCTTTCCTGTGCTATGCCAGTTTTTGTCATTTATGTAATTGCTACAATGCATAGACTTGATATCAAATAATCTAAAGGAATCACTGCTTCTTTTCCATACACCAATGTAAAGGGTGTCTTACCTATTAGCTTTTTGCATGTAGTCCTATAATCCCAAAGTATCATTGGTACCTTCAAATCCCAATCATCCTTTTTACATTACAAATATTTGTCAAGGCATTCTCCAAAGTCTTGTTGAATGCTTCCACTGTTCCATTTGCTTGCGGGTGATAAGGAGCACTATTTTGGTGATGTATCTTAAATTCTTCAAGCATTGCTTCAATTGTACTGTTGATGAAGTGATTCCCCTGGTCACTCATGAATATTATTGGACATCCAAACCTTGTCACTACATGTTCAAATAGAAAGTGCGTTGCTGTCTCCATGCTGCAATCCTTCACTGGCGCTGCCTCAACCCATCTGGTCAAGTATTATATCGATGTAATAATATATTTGGCTCTTGATCTTCTGGCTGGTGGATTAGTTGGACATACAAAATCTACTGCCCATTTATCAAACACTTGTAAATTTACTTGCAGTCTCAGTGGAATATTATCCCTCTTGGATGGCTTCCCAACTCTTTGACAAACAACACACTTCTGACAATATTCCTTTGAATCCTTATGAAATGTTGGCCACCATAATCCTGCATGCAATACCTTTTGCGTGATAGCTTTTCCTGTGTAATTCCCTCCTGCAATTCCTTCATGCGCCTTTGCCAAAATAATGGGTCTTTCATGATCCACCACACATCTTCTCAAGATGTTGTCTTCTCCTAGTTTGTATAAATGACCTGCAATCAATTGATAATCTACAACTATGGCCAAGTTTTTCTTCTACGTAGTAGTAAATTCTCTTGGTGCAAATGTAGTACTAAAAAACTCAATAATGTTAGAAAAATACTTATCATCTATCTGTACGGAAAACAATTGTGCATCTGGAAAGTTGTCTTCCAAGTTACTGGGTTCTTCTCCATTAGTTATCCTAGATAAGTGATCTGGTCCTACATTTAATCTTCTAGGCTTCACCACAAATTCAAAATCAAATTCTTGGAACAAAAGTAACCATATTCATATCCTTCCCCCCAACACTGGCTTATTGACTAAATATCTTAGAGCTGAATGATCTGTAAACATATTGAAATGTTGCCCTAACAAATAATGTATGTATTTCTGCAAAGCATATGCCATAACTAATACTTCCCTTTCTGTAGTATGACAATTTTGTTCTGAATATGATAAATTTTTTCTTGTAAATGCAATAGGGTGATCTATATCACCTTCTTCTGGTTGGGTTAATACTACTCCTAATGCTATTGCAAATGCATCCACATGCACATGAAATTATTTTTCCCAGTCTGGAAATACTAAAATTGACACAGTAGCCATCTTCTCCTTCAAAATATCCAGACTCTGTTGGCATTCCTCGTTCCACTGATACTTAGTGTCCTTCTTCAAAAACTTCTCCATTGGCGCAGTGATCTGTGCATATCCTCTTATGAATTTTCTGTAATATCCTGTATGGCCTAATGTACTCTTCAACTAGCGTACTAACTTTGGTGGTGGTAAGTTAACTATGACAACAATTTTAGCATGATCAACCAACAGACCTTGTTTACACACCACATATCCTAAAAAAATCCCAAAAGGTGCGCTGAAAATACATTTCTTGATATTTAATGATATATGACATTGTCTTCACCTATCAAACATCAACCTTAATACTTCAACAAACTGAACACTGTCCAATCATCTAAGTAAGCGTCCAACAACTTGAGAATAGAGTCCTTAAAAGATGCTACTACTACCTATTGGCCCTTGACCAAGTTTTGGGAGATCCTTGGTCAAGTTTGACATATTTTGGGACTTCGACAGCCTGTCAAAGACAGAGCGCAAGACGAAGTAGAGATTGCAGGATCTCGGCCCATTTTTGAGTCCTTTTTGGGATTTGGGAATATGTAATGGGTATGGGATGTTGGCCCATGGGTTTAACCATGTTTAGGCCTATTTTGTAAAGTATAAATAAATAACTAGGTGACATAATTAGAGGCCGATAAGCTAAGTGATAAGTGCAAGTATGGTTTGTAGATGCTCTGTGCATATTGTGAGAAACTTGTAGAGCTAAGTGCAAGTGGTTGTAATAGACTATGAAAGGTTTTGTGCTAGACCTAGCTCAGGGAAGGAGGATCTAGCGAGGTGTGTGCAGATCTCCTGTCCTATGCGGAGTAGGGTTTTTGTGGCTCTGTGCATGTAGATGACTGATTGAAGATAATAAAGAAGAAGAGTTGGTGGATGTAGTTGCAGGGTGGGGGTGAACCATGTAAATACTGTGTTATTCTGCTCTGTGTGATGTTCTCATATGTTTATGTCTTTACTTGCTAAGTGTTTTGATATAGATAGATAGATCTGTTTGTGATTTGTGCTTATGATGAATCTGGATGTTAGATCTGATATAGGTGAATGTTCTTAGTTCTTGAATCTGCTAGATCTGATCCATTTCTTTATGCTAAGTGCTTAAATACAGTAGATCAAAGTGAATGTTGTGATGCTCTGTTTTCTCTGCGGAGTAGATATTGGTTAAATAATAATGAACTAATGATGCTAAGTGCTCTATTAAGTATTGTAGTCACAGATTTGTGTCCCAGCTAAGGTTGCAGACACCTAAGTCCTGCAACCACCCTTTCCTCTACCTCGGGTGAGACTTCATCTTCTTCGCAAGTGTTGCGGAAAGGGATGGTAGTTAGGGTTTTGTTGGTGCGTTGTTGTAGAATTGAACCCTGGGTCTACCCCTATGCCAACGAATGGTTCCTTTGTCGGGATCTGAAACTGTGATTGCTGGGAACTAAGGAAGAAGAAGTTATGTGTAAAGATTTGACCTGAAATTGTGAAATCTCTGTGCGTAGATCTGTTGCTCTAGTGCGCAGTACTCTATTTAGTTTGACAAGCTCTGTGCTAAGGAAAATAAGTCCGATCTGAAGAAAAAAGGTAAGATATGAAAGCTTTGTGCTCCGAGAAAGGAAAAAGTGAGAATTTTTTATTAAAAGAGGTAAGATCTAAAAGCTCTGTGCTTTGATAAAGGTAAGAATATTGAATAGTTCTAGATTTGAAAGCTTTGTTCTCTGTAGAAGTAAGATAAGTGGAAATTTTTGTTTCAACAATATGGATCTAGGTATGTTTGATAGATTCTATCCTAGCTTGAAAACTAGGGTATTAATAGATGAAAGAAGATTTGATATGAGTAGATCTGATAAGAATAGTGAAAAATATGTTATACCTATGCATAGAAAGAATATTTGGACTAATAAGTGTATGCAGGATCCTAGAAAGAAATGTTTGCAGGCTAGCTACCATGATCCTAGCGTGCAGTGCAGGAAAGGATGGGGATCATTTAAAATAAAGAGAGGAATAACCCTCTATTACAGTTGAAGAAAAACAGGACATCTTGCTAAGGAATGCCCTCAGAGAAGACCCAATTTCCTTTGTTGCAAAGCTATGGACCATGAAGTATTGGATTGTCCTAGAATGATTGCTAAGCTTGAAGAAATGAAAATGCGAGAAGAAAACCCTAAGGCAGATCCAAAAACTAATATTATGGCAGAATCCCAGAAAGAATCAGAAAAATTATTGCTATAGATGAAAGAAACCCTGAATGACCACCGACATGTCAAATTATCATAGATCTTCAAAGAAAAAGAATGCCTTGAAGCAAGAATAGGAGACTTCGACATTGATTGTGTTCTAGATGAGGAAACACAGGTGAAAATCATGACAGAGAGAACTTGGGAAGCTATAGGAAGGCCTACTATGATTCCTTCATTAGGAGGAATAAGACTATTCAAAGGAAAGCTGATAAAACTATGTGAAAAGCTCACCCGGATACCTATGAATGCCAATGGAACTTCGACAGAGGAATATTTTGAGATTATTAAATTTATTGAGAACCATGCCCCATTTACCATGCTACTAGGAAAACATTGGATTGAAAGAGATCAGGCCAAAAGGCAAGAAGAAGAAGAAGTTTTAGAACAATAGAAGCAAGACTTAAAAGAATTCACGACTAGAAGGATCGCACACTTGATTGATGAACAAAAGAAAAAATCAAAGCTATTTAACACTAGAGACCCGAATGTCAAAGTTGCAAGAACACTAGAAGACCCATAGAAGATTGAAGAACCTATTCCAGATAAAGAAGAAGGATCACCCTCAAATCTTAGGAAAGAATCTCAACAACGCGAAGTAACTATGCCAAAAGAGGATAAGAATCAGAACAAAAAAATGCATATTGAGACAAAGATCACTGGGAAGAAGGCTAGAAAGATAAGTAAGAAGAGAGCTAATATCGACAAGTTGTAGAAGGTTCAAGAGGGAACCTCACAGAAGGAAAATTTGCAAAATTGGAGCTTTGCCAGGATATCAAAACAACGACACATGGTACTTCGCCATGGCGAAGCAATATAGCCATTGGGGACATTATAACCATTAGACCAATGCTCCGAATGGGTATAAAGACATTTATGGACAGACAACTCGCCATTTGACCGTTGGGACCGTGCCATAATGGACATAACATAGTTAATGAAGGCTTCATACCCGTTACGAGCGACCTGTTTCCGAGTTACCTATTTATCCCATCGCGCCATGCACTGAGAACACTTTTTCCAACTGAGAGTTTTAGCCCACAGACTAAGTTGATTTTATATAGTGATCATCGCACTCTTGTTGTCTATTCTATTGCAATATCTAAGTTACTCCCCAAACTCAATATTGTTAACCCTGAGTGTGTATGTCAGAAGAGTTGAGATCTGTAGAGAAAGCTATTGAATAAGTTCTGATCGACCTCATGACTGAAAGAGTCATGTCGATGTCTACAGGTGTACAAGCATCATTGACGAGAGGACCATCCCGACCATCAGATGAAAAGAGAACCAAGCACAGGAATGATCTAGCGAATGAAAATTGATCCCGACCATATTACCCACCTTTATACCACCTCTGAGCAGAGCAGTAAATCGAGACAGCGTGCCCAAATATTTTGAATACACCTTGGTTATGGCGTACCTCCCAAAGGGGATATGCGCAGTTCGAGCAGACCAAGATAAGATTGCAGCGTTGAAGTTTAGCGAATTCAACCTCAGAGATTGCAAAGTCTATAACATGCTCTCCCCACATAAGTACCTGACCAAAACTAAGGGGAATAATTCAAATATAATCCCCCAGTCGTGGACTATGAACCTTGCGCAATCCACCTTGCTAAACGTCATGAAGATTCCCCACTTTTGTAGACACCAGAAATTCAATGCCTGTGTCAAGCTACTTCTTTCTTGTTACCATGGTGGCTATTTGTGGCTGAATCGCCATATAACAGTTGATTCAATGATGATCAATCAGATCACGGGCTTGATTATGAAAGGACCTGATCAAAAAGAGTTTTACCTCGGAAAATCCATGGATCGTGCTGTAGCATAGAAGATCAAGGACACTTATGGTGATGTCAAGAAGGGCACACAAGGCTATATGGTAGATTCTATCCAGAGTGGCATAGTGTGCCTCACTTGTCAATTGATTGCAGGGAAGTTAGTACGAAATAACTGACCTACCCAAGTCACCGATTTTGTAGTTGACCTCCCAGGGAAGTGCACGGAAGGCCTTCATATGAATTGGGTGAAGTACCTCGTGAACCAGTTGGAACTCAACTGCAGATAAGCATAGGATCAAGGATATGAATTTCATTTCAGCTGGCTATTGATCCTTCTAACATTTTTTTCCTAGGATATGCTAAAAGGTATGACCTTCCCAGAGATCAAGCCATTTGAACCACTGGCCGTGAAGTTCAGTACACTGTGGTATTCAAGCGATATGAATAAACAATGGCAGTCAAATTTTGTTTTTCATACCTACTACAATCAACTGAAGATATCTATATAGTCTGAGCCTCGCATGAATCCGAACACTCTACACCAATTCAGGCCTTTGATGAAATTTAGCGCAGATCGACATTTTATTTACATCGCAGCGCACACCGAAAAACACAAGAAACAACTTCAGTCCTACTACAAGCGGACATAGGAGGACTTGGATAAGATCACTAAGTACTGGTCGATAGAACTCCTTATCCCAGTAGACCCTATGGAGATATTCGACATCGATAGCCCAGAAACAATGTAGGATACACCCGGACCCAACAAGACAAAGAAGACCAAAGAGGTCCAAGAATTAGACAACACATCCATGAAAACTACGTCCATATCACCAAAGAAAGGAGGTGATGGAAAATAGTTAGATGACAAAGAAGTTGAACGGAAGCAAGGAGACAAGGTTTATCCCCTGAAGAAGAGTAAAGGTTCGCCTCCGAAACCTTCCTCCCGGAAGAAATTGAAGGCCACCATGACCAAGATGTAGACTGTCCTCACCTCTGATGACTTTGATTTCCTCATAACAGCCCTGCAAGATGCTTCGCTGGAAATAACAGAGAAACAAGATGAAAAGCAAGAGGATATGTATGATCAAATTGAGACTGAACTTCAAGGGGTACAATAGGCCCTACAGTCTAGACGCGTAGTCTCCACTACACTGGGAGAACCAGAATTGGGAGATGAGCCAACTCAACTCCACTGCCTAGTCGATATAGTCGAAGATCACCTTTGATGAGCATAGTAAGAAACAAAGCAAGCCACCCAGGATTTGACACAAGTACAAGGAGTACTCATAGAGAAACACAGTGCTACAGAAGAGGAAAATCCTTCTCTCCAAGCAAATTTTGATGAAGAAAAAGCACAACTACAACAAGAAATGAAACAGTTGCTCGCGGAGCAACTCGAAGTAAAAGAAGTGGTCAACAGAGCACTTCTCTCTGTGACAGTCTTAGAAATAAAGGAAGAAGACTGAGTTACATAGTAGGTGAACCAGCTCAAAGAAGCCATTCAAAAACTACAACAACGCATAGTAGATTCAGAGCTATGCACTATACCTGAGACCCCACAAGATGTAAGAGACCAAAGAGAAGAAACCGCCCGGAGCGTAGTTGAAAGGATAAAGGCTCTTACCCTCGAATGTAAGAAAATCATTGATTGTAGTGCCCAAACCTATGAACAACTCACAGAGAACCTAAAACTGAAGGCACTAGAGTCGCAGCTCCAAGAGGCGAAGTATCAAGCCAAAAATATACAGGCACAACTGAAGCCCCTATCAGTTGTGGAAAGAATGAAGCACTCCCAAGAGAAACCCACTACACAACAAAAGATGCATACTATGCAGAGTAGAGTTATGGAAGTAACTCAGAGGCTCCAAACTGTAAAAGATAAGGCCTATCAATTGTTTATAGAGGTAGAAGGCCAAGGAGTAGAGCTAGAGTAGATTGTCACTACAGTTGAACAATGTCTAGAGGGACCTATCAACGATGCAGTCATGCAAGAGTTCGCTGAATAGGAGGTTGTAGCACAACAACAAGTCGAAGTAGCTTGAGCCAAGCTCGAGGCATTTGAAGCAGAACTAGTCAGACCAGAGTGACTCAGGACAAGTCACAGGTGAGTGTTGGGGGCCTGTTGGCCCTTGACCAAGTTTTGGGAGATCCTTGGTCAATTTTGACATATTTTGAGACTTCAATAGCCTATCGAAGATGGAGCGCAAGATGAAGCAGATATCGCGGGATCTCAGCCCCTTTTTGGGTCCTTTTTAGGATTTGGGAATATGTAATGGGTATGGGATGTTGACCCATGGGTTTACCCATGTTTAGGACTATTTAGGGATGTCGGCCCATGGGTTTACCCATGTAGAGGCTGATAAGCTAAGTGCTAAGTGCAAGTATGGTTTGTAGATGCTCTGTGCATATTGTGAGAAACTTGTAGAGCTAAGTGAAAGTGGTTGTAACAGACTATGAAAGGCTTTGTGCTAGACCTATCTCGAGGAAGGAGGATCTGGCGAGGTGTGCACAGATCTCTTGTCGTATGCGGAGTAGAGTTTTGTGGCTCTGTGCATGTAGATGACTGATTGAAGCTAATAAATAAGAAGAGTTGGTGGACGTAGCCCTAGGGTGGGGGTGAACCACGTAAATACTCTATTATTCTGCTCTGTGCGATGTTCTCATATGTTTATGTCTTTACTTGCTAAGTGTTTTGATATAGATAGATAGATCTGTTTGCGCTTTGTGCTTATGATCAATCTGGATATTAGATCTGATATAGGTGAATGTGCTTAGTGCTTGAATCTGCTAGATATGATCCATTTCTTTATGCTAAGTGCTTAAATACAATAGATCAAAGTGAATGTTGCGATGCTCTGTTTTCTTTGCGAAGTAGATATTGGTTAAATAATAACAAACTGACGATGCTAAGTGCTCTATTAAGTATTTTAGTCATAGATTTGTGTCCCAGCTAAGGTTGCAAACACCTGAGTCCTACAACCACCCCCGCTTCTACCTCGGGTGAGACTTCATCTACTTCACAGGTGTTGTCGAAAGGGCCAATAGTTAGGGTTTTGTTGGTGCGTTGTTGTAGTGTTGAACCCTGGGTCTGCCCCTATGCCAGGACTACCCTTGAAAAAATGGTTGGTGCATTCTTCAATCCAAATGGCATAACTGTATACTGAAATGATCCCCACTATGTAGAAAATGTTGTCTTATGCCTATCTTTAGGTGCTATCCTAATATGATGATAACCTAGAAATCCATCTATATAAGAATAAGCTTCTTTCCCCCCTATATTCTCCAAAAATTCATTTGTAAATGGGGTAGGAAAAGGATTGTGTAGGCAAGCATCATTCAATTTTCTCAAATCAACACAAATCTTGATCCCTCATTGCTTCTTTTCTTGCACCACCATAGGACTGATTTTTAAGAATCAAATATCAATATAGCATAGAAAAACCTTAGAATAAGTACTCAATGCCTTGAAAAAGAGAGAAATTTAGATAATAATCCTCTTCGAGGGGGAAACATCCTTATATACCACATAAATGTTCAAGTACAAGATGATTCCAAATGAAAATGTCTCCTTGGTATATATAGGAGACTAGGAGGTATAATTACAACTAATGGACCCAAGTCGACATAAATAAAATAGCATTACTAATGTAATATTCCCCAATTAAGGGGTAATGGGACACTATTTAGGGATTAACATGCCCCTCCTCTTCATACAAGTGTTGTCTGCAACGCTTGAGTAATTTTGGATGCTTCTGTAGAAAAGACTCATCTTCCCGAGTGGAATCTTCAGTAGGAAGTTTCCTCCACTTAATGAGATATTCTGAAAAGGATCTATTCCTCAGCCGGTGAATTCTTGTGTCAGTAATGGCTTCAGGCTCCAATATGATTTTTCCTTCCTCGTCAAGTTCTGGAAATATGGTTTGAACTGGGATCTTGTTAACCTTCTTTAAGAATGAAACATGGAAAATTGGGTGTACTCATGAGGATGCATGAAACTTCAATTTGTATGCCATAGTACCAATCTTTTGCAACACCTTATAAGGACCATGGTACTTTGGTGATAATTTATTATCCTTCTTGGCTTGCTTGAGGGACATCTGTTTGTATGGTTGTAGTNTTAAAAACACCCAATCCCCTACTTCAAAAATTCTTTCACTACGATGTTGATCTGCTTGTTATTTCATGCGATTTTGTGCCATGGTCAGGTTGTCCTTTAATATTTGGAGAACTTGTTGTTGATGCTTCATGTGATATTCCATTGCTTGAACCTTAGATTTTTATTTTAGATAAGAAGTGATGGAAGGAGGGTGGAATCCATAGAGTGCCATAAATGGTATCATTTTTGTTGCAGTATGAAAGGAAGTGTTATACCACCATTCTGCCAAGGGTAACCATTTGAGCCATTGTGTTTGTTTATCAGAGACAAAGCAACGAAGGTAGCCTTCCAGAAATTTTTTCACTATCTCAGTTTGTCCATTAGATTGAGAATGATAGGATGAGATATGAGCCAATTGAGTACCCAAACAAGAAAATAATTCTGCCCAAAAATGTTCAGTGAAGATAGGATCTCTGTCACTTACAATAATCTTTGGGATTCCATGTATTTTTTGAGCTGTCTCTATGAATGCGGTGGAAACTGTACTGGATTTGAAGGGATGAGAGAGTGCTCTTTCCTTCAGACTTCGGTAACCCTGTGATGAAATCCATGGAAACCTCCTCCCAACACTGACTTGGGATGGCTAATGGTTGTAAAATACCTGGGGTCTTAATTGTTTCCACCTTATTTTGTTGGCAAACCAAACATTCTTCTATAAAAAATTGAACATCGGTTTTAAGGTCATCCCAAAAAATTCCTTCTTGACCCTATGGTAGCTTTTCAAAAATCCCAAGTTCCCTCCTACCAGAGAGGTGTGCGATTCCAATAGTACTTTTTGTTTGAGTTGGGAGTTACATAAATATAAGCGATATTTGTACCATAGTGAATCATTTTTCCATGTAAATATATCTGATGCACTAGAATCCCACTACAAACTTTGAATGAGAGTCCACACATTTTCATCATTCTTCCATTCATCCCTCGCTTCTATTATCCAATCGGGTTGGATGATCAAGATAACACAGAGAAAGGAGTCAACATTGTCATCCTTTCTTGAGAGTGCATATTCCACAACATTTTGCTTCCCTTTTTTATAGATGATTTCAAAATCATAACCCAATAGCCTGGTCACCCATTTTTGTTGTTATTCTGAAGATAGTTTTTGTTCCAAGAAGTATTTAAAACTATCATGATTTGTTTTGACCTTGAAGTGCCTACCTATTAGGTAAGGGCACAATTTCTTCAATGCATGTAGTATTTCCATCATTTCCTTCTCATAAATGGTTTTGTGTAATTCATTTCCCTTGAGTGGCCGACTTTCAAAATCTAGGGGCCTTCCTTATTGCATTAGGAAAACACCAATGCCATTTCTCGAGGCATCACATTCCAAAATCAATGTTTTTGTGAAGTCTGGTGTGGTCAAGACAGGAGCTTTACACATCACCTCTTTAAGTTGTTCAAAATCTTTAGTTGCCTCTGGAGTCCATGAAAATGCATCCTTCTTAGTTAGTGTCGTTAAAGGTGCTGCTA
>JZKD02S1732761.1:269005-292200 GCA_000966675.3 Picea glauca
GCCTTGTGCGCATTGTATGAAGCTATTACGCGCATACGCGCGCGCGCCCAGAGGATGTAAAGCGCCTTTCAATTTTTTGGCCATTTTGTATAGTTTTGACCTCTTTTTGCAATGCAATGGCATTAATCTTGTGCCACGAATGACTCCAGTCCTGTTTTGATGATGTGGAGTTCTTGTCGCCATGTGCGAACGAAATTTCAATGATAACAACTTTGAACTAGTGCGGTGAACAATGCAATTTAGTGTGCTAAGATGAAACTAGTGTGATGGAATGGATTGTGATGGATTGCGTGGAAGATTACGCAGGATAAAATTTGCAGGGAGCCTTGAGCCAGTGTGGCAAATGATACAGTGGACTGTGATGAAATGAATCCCATGTAACAAGCGACAAAGTGGAATGAGACATGATGAAAATAATGATTGGGTGAGCACACATCAGGGAAAGTGTGACAGGATGAAGATCTTATTCTATCTGTGTAGTAGATTCTCTATAAACAAAAATGTGAGTTAATGCGTCATTCATGAGGAGATTCTCTAATAAGACTAAGTTTTGTTGTTGAGATGAGATGGAGCTCATTTGTAGGAAGATTTGTTCCATTTGAATGAGTCAAAGAATGTCTAGCTGTAATTGGATCTTGATCCAGTGAATATTTGTCCACAATATAACGTTCGTGCGTCCACATAATTTATTTGGAAAAAAAGTGTAACTGACAGGACTTTGATCTAGTCAAAATATGTCCACAATGTAATTGTCATGCATCTACATACTTTATTTAGATATAAGTGTAATTGACAGGACTTTTATATGGTCAAAATATGTCCACATTGTAACTATTATGTGTCCACATATAGGAATGGTAACTCAGGAAAAAACATTATAAATAAGGATGCGCTATGTTTGATTGATGCACTGATAAACTGAGGGAAAAAGGTCCTGCAATTGTTAAAAAAAAAAAACTGAACATGAGATTTATCGGTTGTTCTTAATTGTAGAAAAAAGTCATGAAAAGGTCCATTTCTTTAAGATTTGTTTTTAACTGAAATTAGGGTGGTAGGGTGGTTCTAGGGTGAGTTGAAGCTCACCGAGGATTGGTGTCCTCACTATTTTCAGCAAGATGGTGCCAGATAGAATTGGTGTCCTCATTATCTGGGACAAGTTGGTGCCTCAGAGAATTGGTGTCCTCATTATCTGCAACGGGTGGGTGCCTTTCAAGCAGAAAAATCATAAATTGTAAGTTGGTGCTTGCAGAAGAAAATAAAGAAATATGTTCTGTGGTTTTCTCTCACATTAGGTTTCCACGTAAAAATCCTGGTGTACTATGTTCTCTATGTTTTTTTTTATTTCTGCATGTATTGATGATTAAGTAAGAACTCATAAATAAATTTAATCATTTAAAGGAAATAAATTAGTAAACATCTATACAATACTGATTCACCCCCCCTCTTAGTATTTCTTTGAGTTTCAACAATTGGTATCAAAGCGAGGTTCCTTGAATAACAACTTAAAAATTGGAAGGAAGATCACACAGAAAGTATGTCAAGTCAAGATTATTTTTCTTTTTCAACTAGACCTCCTTTGTTCAATGGAACAATTTTTTCATTTTGGAAAATTAGAATGAAGACCTACTTGATGTCTTTTGGTATGGAAATCTGGCAGATTGTGGTAGATGGTTATACAATCCCAACTACTTTCCAACCGATGAAGCTGGTAAGAAAAAATACTACAGCAATGCATGAGCTATGAATTCCATCTAGGAGGACTGTAGAAACAAAATTTGTCAAAGTAATGAAGTTGGAATTTGCAACATAAATATAGGACAAACTGGTAAACAATTACGAAGGAGACGAGAAAGAAAAGTTGGCCAAACTTCAAGCTTACATAATGCAATTTGAAAGCCTAAGAATGAGTGAAGATGAAACTGTTGCAGGTTTCTTTCTCAGAGTAGATGAGATTGTAAAAACTATGAAAGGGCTAGGTGAGAATATTGAAGAAGCGATAATAGTTTATAAGGTACTGGGATCTCTTCCCTCAAGACTTGATGCAAAGGTTTCTACTATAGAAGAAATTAATGAACTAGATAAACTGGCTATGGAAAGGATGCATGGAACTCTAACTATTTATGAGACAAGGGCTAGGAAAGAACAACTAGATCTAAAGGATGCAGTCTTCAAGGCATCAGTCAAATCGTCAACATCTCAAAATCATGATTCATCACAACACTTCTCATATGAAGAGGAAGCTAACTTTGTAAGGAAAATAAAGAGGGGATTTGGAAAATATAAAGGTATGTTACCATTCAATTTCTTTCATTGTGGTAAAGTTGGTCATTTTTCATATAAATGTCCCTTCAAAGAAAACATCGCCAATGAAAAATAAAGAAAAGGCAAGGATAAACCTAGGGAGTCTAAAAAGAAAAAATCTTTTAAAATGAACACTTTTATTCAAAAGAGGATAGTAGTAGCTCTTCAGACACTGAAGAAGAAGAATATGAGCCAGATACAATTCAAGATGAAAAACTTCTCATGGATTTGAGCAACACAAATCTGATCAAGAAAAAATAGACACAAAAGAGTGTGAAGTTGTAGTAGACATGGAAGGAGAATTCATTAGTGCTCTGGAGGAAATCTCCCAACTCAAGAAAAAGAACAGGCTAAGAAAAGAAAAATTATAGTTTTATAAAGAAGAATACAATCAGAACAGTGAAGATATAATCATCTTAAAAATTCATCTAGAAGAGGCCAAAAGAAGGGAATAAATATTGATGAATCAAATAAAAGTAAAGGAGAACATTTGTGATAGACTAGAAGCAAAAATAATGTCCTCAAGAAAATATCTAGAGAAATCTAAGACTAAAATGAAATTCATAAAAGGAGATAAAATTGTAGAAAACATTTTCAACAATAAGAGATCACCAGATGACAAGACATGGATATGATATAAGTAAAGTATGAAAATTATCAAAGGTGAATCAAGCACCAACATGTAAACTAGTGAGAAGCCTACAAGTTATGAAAATGATCTCAAGGGAAACAACATCTAGATTAACAAATCAAAATATGATAAGAAGAAGCAGTCAAAACTGGATCAACCCCACTATGCAAACACATATGAAGAAAGGATGAAACAACTTTCTAAATGTTATCAAGATGAAAAACAAAGAACGATTCCTACAAGTAGATTTTTCATTCCAAGGCATCCAAGTTTTTTCTATGGATACAATTTCTCTTGTGGAAACTTTGGACATAAGGCCGTGAGTTGCAAGAATTTTAGACATAACAGAAATGTAGGAATGTGATTCAACAAACCTCAAATGGCTATGTATCAAAATTCCTTCTACCCTCTACTAAATGTCCTTGAATGCCACATATGCAATAATTTTGGACATAAGGCAAGTTAATACAGAAGAAAGATGTTGCCTATATATAATAAAAACAGGCAAGAAGATTTTACCAAGGTTTGGAGGAAGAAAAATAAAAACAAAGAAAATTTTGGAATGGCTCTATATGCCCAAAATCAATAAAATCAACGGTATATTGACAATGGCTGCTCCAAGCACATGATAGGAGACAAGAGTAATTTTGAATTCCTAACTCAAGAAAAATGTGGTAACATTACTTTTGGAAACAATGCTCTGACAAGAATTAGAGGAAAATGAACTGTTGTACTAGATGAAGATAGGAAGGAAAAGACCAAAGAAAAAAATGTGCTATATATAGATGGTCTAAAACATAACTTGTTGAGTGTAAGTCAAATTTGTGACCAAGGACATAATGTTCTCTTTCATTAAAAAGGTTATAAAGTAATGGATGTGAATACAAGAAATACTATTGTCAAGGCAGTCATAACTTCAGGAAATGTGTATGTTCTAGAAGAAGGAAAATAAAAATGTTGCATTGGTAAAACTGATGAGAGATGGATTTGGCACAAAAGACTAGGCCATCTTAGTTTTAATCATCTTGTTAAGATATGAATAAAATATGTTGTGAGAGATATGCCCAAAATTTCCAAACCTGAGAATACTTTCTGTAAGTCATGTCAGTTTGGAAAGTAGTCAAGATTTCAATTCAAGGAAAGAGAACATTCCACCACTTGACCTATTGAGCTGATTTATATATATATCCATGGCCCCACTAGTACAGAATCACCTCAAGGTGAAAGATATTTCATTTTTTTTATTGATGATTATACTTGAATGACTTGGGTTGGATTGTTGAAGCATAAATTGAGGCTTTTGAAAAATTCAAAATCTTCAAATCATAGGTAGATGTTATGAGGAAAATCACTCTATGGCATGGGGTAAAACACAATAGACGGAAATGACTACAAAAATAAACTCTAATATCAAGTATGCTATATAAACAAACATGCTAACAAGACAAGATAAATAGCCTACCTCATCCAGACGTTCGATGAAGTCCACCGTTGAACACTTGACCCAAAGCTATATATCTGCAACTTGTCTTCAACAACCAAGATACACAAGAATATGGTGATAATATACAAATTTAGCACATATACTAGCATAATCCATCAATATTCATAACAAATATGTCCATGGAATAACAATTCAAATATTTTCGAGATATTAATTCGACGAGAAAAGAGTATTTCTATTAAAATGTAATCAACAAAAGTGTATGAATGACAAACTTCCATGTCGGAACATTTGGAACCAAGAAACTAAGTCCCTTCCAGCTGGGCCTCCACCACTTCAATCCTCCACCAAAGGAAATATCATATAAGAGAGACAATGAGGTTCTCCATAAAATAGGGAAGAGCTTGGGGGCTGAACACTGTGTTTAGATTTAAAAGGACAAAGGGATGCAGACTCAATATGAAGTGAATAATTTCTCCACAGTAACTTTTCTCTCAAAGTTGAATTCTTTCTCCTCTTTTCCACAGCTTGGATATGGCCCATTTATAGCCTTCAAATGGAACTGAAGGGCCGAGTTGTAATGTTTCCAATATATAGAAGGTCAAGGAACATGGATCTCATGATGTGACATGGAAACCCGACACAATTTTTAGTTTTTGGCACATAAACCGATGTATGTGGGTTGTAATGGTGCAAAATGCATATATACATGCTGTATAATTGTTAGGGAGTGTATATGTGGAAAAATATGTTTTTTAGCTCTAGGAATTGCAAAAATGGGATTTCAAGTCTGCATAGGGAAATGGAAAAAGGCCTTCTGAGAAAGTTGCATGGGGTGAGTCAAATATTGGTATAATAGATGCCCCCTAATGTGTAAGGTCAGAGGAGTATATGCAATGGCCAAAATACATTATAATTACCATAAGTGGAGTAATGGAGACCCAACTGGATGAACTAGTTGCTCATAAGAATATTACAATCCATAACGACTTTGTGCACATGGTTGCAATTTGAATTACACTGTAGATCCAAGTGGAAATATACCAAAAAAATGTTCATGGCCATGAATAGGAAATACAAGGGTAGATACATGCCATAGGCTGTCATAATCACGAACAAGGCCCAGTGAAAACTAGTATCAAAATTATTCTGAAGATATCTGTATACAATGAAGTACAATATGATCTCCCACGATCACTGAAGTCATATAGGTACTGGTCCAATGAATGATAGCAATAGATCTGGAACATTGCAACTATGAATTAATGTCTTCAAGTCTTCTACACGATCTTCCAAAGGTGCAATTCTACATCATGTGAATAAAGGATTTGAGGTCGAACACAATGAGACTTCGTTTGATTACCGATCATTAAGGTATACCATTAACAAATGTGAGACAACCTACCGATGATGAAAGCAGGTATGAAGGCACCAAGTACATTCTTACAAGTGTGAATAAAGAAGTTGAGGTCGAACAATTGAAGAATCCATAAATGAGGAGAAATTTATGTATTCCCAACTATTGATGGCGAGAGAACCTGCCACTGATGACTGCAAGCCTCTCGGTACTCATAGGACTCTAGGTCTCATTTCCAGAATAGATGGGTTGAAGTCGATGGAAGGAGACCTGCTGAAAGGATATCATTAAGGAATCTCTCATCATTTAGCACAAGTTACAAAGTAGTAGCTTGATGATTTGGAGGAACTCAGATGAAGAACATGTCCACAAACCAATGAACCTGTGCGTCTTTCACATGCACTAGATGCGAGCAATGCACAAAAAATACCCTCTAAATAACAACCAATAATGAAAAATTTCGAAAAAGGTGAGGAAACCACCAATAAGGATAATGGAATACAAGACACTGCACGAATCCCAATGTGTGAATAGAGTTCTTTCTGTAAAACACAAGGGAAACCCCCAGTCAACGACCAATGAGGAGATGTCGACTGCTGGGTTCAAGGTTTCCTACCAATAATGAAAATAGGACTAGGGTGCATGATATGAATACAAATTCCCATAACTTTGAGACATATTGAGGGTATGGCCGACATGCAAAGTCAAGATTTTTGAGAAATGGCCGACACAGGATGATATACATCCTTGAAAAAGAGCATGAGACATATGGAAGAATCTAACAACATAGACTCAGTGATGAAACTTTGTGATGCATGAGGAACCAATCAAACTATCCATTGGGACTGGAAGAGTAACCAGTCAGAGGAGTAGACTCTAAGTAAGGAGCTTAGCTTCCTACGATCATGCTAAACCCAAAATTCATATGACAAGTGGACTCAAAAGTTTATGCTTTATTCAACGATGACATGAATTTTTCCAACATGAGATAATATTATTTTCCTGCCCATCGTTTTTTGTTTTTTCATAGAAAAATGAATGCTATGATACAGAGGAGGAAACGAGTGTCACGAGTAAGAAACTAGTTCCAACAGTGAAACATATCTATGCTTAATTCAAGGGGGTACAAGTAGGATATGGAAACTCAGGTGAATGTTTCCTCATAGGGTATAGGGTGTCAAGCTACAAAGGATATAAACAAGGCTCTGCTTGGCTGATGATGCAAACTGCTGGGTAAATAGGATTATAATGCAAAAGCGGGAACCAAAAATAGGCTCAATATTGTAAGCAAGAGAGTGAGATGCAATTACAGCTTAACTCCAAAGAATGTCCTTTTTCATAAATTTAGTCCACTTGGTCTGAAAAAAGGGTTAAACTTACACCAAATAGAGGTCCTTTCAAATCCAATTTACGAGTGTGAAAGAGACAAGTTCACTCGAAAATCTTTTTTCTTTTTGAGAGAGTAGGAAAAGAGCTTAAACAAGACTCGTGGGAGTCCCATAGGTATAGGTAAGCATGCTTATGAGTAAGAAATGAGGTTCGAATGCAAAGTCATATTAGCTATAAGGGACTATCGGTACTACGAAAAAATATTTTCATGGGCACCGAATAACATAGAGGTTCTAACTAGGGCATCCATGTTTGGTAAGTCTCTACCATTCAATAACGACACTTCTAGTAGTAGAAAGAAGGTTTCTTGTTGTTAACAATTGGGTTCATACCTAAGGCATACAAATTGTAGTTATAGGATAATGAAAGTGTGCAAAACAAAGTGATGACCTATCATATATGATGGTCAACGAAAATACCTTCCAAATTCACGAATGGGAAACATGACGCTAGAAACCACAAGAATACCTAGATAAAACCACCAAAACAAACTCCATCCACTGCACTATTAGTCCACTAGGCCAAAATATTATCAAAAGCTTATGTAAAGCGGGTAAATTGTTTCTATAAATAGTGAAAATAACCAATTTTACTATACCATTTGTATTTTTTACCCAAATAGTGCATTTTGGACCAAATTTCCCCCAATATTCAATTGTCGATTGTGGGAGCTACGAGTGACATAATTGACAACCGTCTGGACTAAGTAAGTCTTCTTTCCCTTCTCTGCATTTCTATTTGTTTAAAATTTTAATTTAGGCTTCAATTTTTGAGTATTTTAAGGCGTAAATTAGAAACTAGGGTGTACGCAGGCTGTAATTCATCAGGTCACATATACTCAGCCTTATATTCTACTGTTATCAAAACAAACTGTGCATGAAGCCCTATATGTGACTGTGTAAACTGAATCTCGCATACAAGTCCGTGAGTTTAATTTTTTAAATGATATTGACTCAAAATTTGATTTTAAACTTGCAAGATGGTGCTAGAGTGGAGAGAAAGAGAGCATGGAGAGGTTGATGTTGTAGTAGAAAGAGATCCAGGGGCTCAAATGGAATTAAGAATATGTGGGCTATATAATTTTTTGGATCTCAAAGGAATGAAGACTCAAGTGAGACTGCTCGAGATGTTGGTGAACTACTGGGATCCAGATACAGAGGCCTTCAACCTCGATGGGAAACCATTGAAGATTGAATTCGAGTACATATACTTTCTGACAAGATTATCACGTCAGGGTGAGGTGGTGAACCTCAAAGCCAAGAGAGCTGGGAATGGCATGAATATAGAGGACTACATAGCCACTCACTGCGTTGCAGGGACCAAGAAGGTAAGGATCTGATTCCCGATCAGAGCGATCAACAACCCGAGTCTCAATATAGTTGTCCTAGTGTTTTTGTGGACCACAGGGTCATCCTCATTGCATAAAGAATCAAGGCCACTTATGTTCTACTCAATGGAGTGCTTATGACCCATGGTTTACGACTGGTGCACCTCACTGCTGGCCAACATGAAAGGCCAACTAATAGACTGCAAACAAGGTAGAAAGAGGAACTTCGGGTTTGTGTCTATATTATGTGGTTTTTTCTTTGAGTGGGTTCCAGGATTGGACCCTAGAGTCGATATTGTTCCACATGCACCTCGCGATCCAGACATGACACAATGGACCGAGGTGATGAGGAGATTGGGGGGTGGTAGGGTGCCAACACCCTAAAACAACAAGTTTTTTTTTTCTGGTGGCATCGATAGGTGATAGCTTTGGATGAATACCCATATGAAGGGATCACCTTCAAAGGAGATCCAAACATGCCATTACCACCAGGTTCTGCCTACAGAGACATAGGTATGAAAAAGTTTTTAAATATTTCATTTTTTTGTATTTTTGTAAAAGAAAAAACAAAAATATTTTTGGATGATGTCAAGTACTAATTAAAACATGTATTGTTACATATATGTGGGTCCACGACGACTAGATGGAATCCCACGACACTGCTGAAGGCATTGGGGGGATGAGCCAGCGGGAGGAGACGCTGAGAGTGCTTCAAAATGTGCAGGGAAACCTGTCTCATTTGACACAAAGAATTCCCATGGTTTAGGTAGAGGATCTGCAGGAGGTGATGCAATGACAGGTGGTAGGTGTGCCCTGTGCTTAGGTGTGACTCTTTCGGTGTCTCGCAAATGTTGTAGTATGATATCATGACACACATCTGGTGCCAAAAGCATAGATTTCATGGTTATTGTATTGATCGACTGTATATGTATTTTGAGGGTGTGAGCCCCAATTTTGTACTATGACACCATATTTTCGGAGAAATGAAATATAAAAAACATCGATCTTCGGATTAATTATATTAAAATATGTAAATTGGTGAATGTGTTTTCCTTACTTTAGTTATGTGACAAATTCCAATCTAAAACATAATTAGCATATCCACCAGATACATAATTAGAAATTCAAGGTATGTGATTATAAGTAATAAAATCAAAATGTCGTTCCAAAAGTCGTACACGAAGGAATTGTCGGAGTAGAGTAGGTTATTGCACATGATAACTATCGTTCAAATGACATACCACTAAATAGGAGTCCAGGAAAACTTCTAAAGAACAAATATCATGTGGAATGACATCATGTAAAATCTCTATAACGACACTATATTCAACCACATTATTCGTTGATGGCCCTAGACAAACGCCACCTGAAGACACTAGTTGACCCTCGGGTGAGTAAACAACCCAAGTGACATAAGCTAAGTTTTTTGTGTGACGAATGGCACCGTTTGAGAATCCTAAGTAAACTGAAGACTCCATTGACATTTTCCAACCAATGGAAAACTCGATAAGCAAGCCGATGACAAAAGGGAAAAGATATATACACTAAGATACACTAGTATGCAAAGATTTACGCCCAAGCGTGGGGCTTAAGCATAATATATTTTCAAGTATATCCCATTCCTGGGCTCAGTTAGCATATTCCCTTCATAATATTATAATTTGTAGGCTCCTTTTTCTAAGACACATCGCACGATATAAGGACCATGCCACATGGGGTTAGAATTTCCTACCCCTAGCAGTTCTTTGGCTTGGTCATACAAGAGGAACAAGTCACCTTTAGTGTACACACGAGGACAAACATACTTATCATAATGGACCTTGACACGTCATTTATTTTCTTTGATAGTCGTAGAGGCATATCGACGCTGCTCATCTAAGCTCTCTAGGTGTACGAGGCATTCTTCAAGATCAAAAGTGTCAGGTAGGAGCTTAACTATCAGTCTAAGAGAATGGATTTCACATTCAATAGGAAGAATCAACTCCACGCCGTGTACTAATTGAAAAGGGGAGAAACTTGTGGAAGTCTTAACCAAGGTTCGGTATGCCCAAAGCACAGGGTAAAGCATAAGATGCTAGTTAGATTTGTTTTGACTGACAGTTTTATGAAAAATGGTCTTGAGAGACTTGTTCACGACCTCTACCTGTCCATTTGCATGGGGATAGTAACGGGAAGAATGACCATGTTTAAACCCCAGTTTCAATGCTAATTCTTTCATCATTTCATTCTGAAAGTGACTGCCATGATCAATGACAATCGCACTCGGGATTTCAAACCAAAATATAACTTGATTGAACATGAAAAATGAAATAGTCTTACCATCGGATTTGATTGTAGGCATGGCCTTAGCCCACTTAGTAAATTAGTTTACGACCACGATAATATGTTGATGCCCCCAGCCAAAGTTGGGTTGCAATCCACAAAATCCACCCCCCACATGGTGAAGGGATCAATGGTGATGACCAGATGAAGAGGGGTTGGATGTGAGTGCATCTTCCGAGCGAACACCTGGAAAGGGGGACACTTCTTGATCGCTTCAACACAATATTTAAAGATAGATGGCCATAAATAACCGGGTCTCAAAATATTTTGGGTTGTCACAAGCCCAAATAGATGACCACCAAAATCCCCACTTTGACAATCATTAAGAACGAACTTAGCCTCCTCGTGATTCAAGCAACGAAAAAATATATTATCTATGCCTCGGAGATACAGAGTGTCGACGACAATAAGGTAGTTCTTAGCTTGATACTATATACGTCGTCAATCGTCTCTCGAAAGGTGTTGAGATAACTTCAAGGTTTGAAGATAGATAAAAATGTCTCCACACCAGGGGTCCAAAGATGAGACAAGGAAAATATGTTCATCCGAAAATGAATCAAAATGAATAAAATCCTCATATAACCGAGGGAATTTCGATATTAACTCGGAAAAAAATAGTGATTTCTTGGATTTTACTGAAGCAAAATCGAGATCAAACTCTTGCAAGATGACAATCCATTTATTATATTTTACCCCGATGATACTCCTAGTAAGGACGTATTGAAATGGGTTGGCATCAACAACTATGGTAGTTTTGCAAAGCAATATATAGTGCCGTAATATTTGAACTGTGTGTACGAATGCCAAAGCTAGCTTCTCAAAATGAGAGTACTTGAGTTCAGGACCGACTAAATTTTGACTAAGGTAGTAGATGATGTGCTCATGGAACTCATCATCCTCCTGAACTAAAACCATACCAATCGTCCCTTCAGATGCTGTGATATAAAACAAGTAATCTCTACTGCAGTCTAGAGTCTTCAATAGAGGCATCGATACGAAGGATTTCTTAAGAGCATTGAAGGATTCATGGGCTCTCTCATCCCATATAAACAGAGTGTCCTTCTTAAAGAGGTGCATGAAACCCTTAGTAATATTGGCATAGTTTACTATAAACCGACGTAGGGAGTTATATTTCCCCTGTAAACCTTGAAGATGATGAATATTGTGCGAGGGAGGCAATCGAAGTATTGCCTCAACCTTTAAAGGATCCACCATGGTCCTAGTCTCAGAGAATAATAATCCTAAAATACAACCTGACCTAATGCAAAAGATGCATTTATGAGGGTTTAAAAGGATGCGATAATAATGACATTTTCAAAAAATAGCCGAAGGTGGGTAGAGTGATCCACTCTCTTGTGAGGGAGAGCAATGATATCATCAAGATAAGCTTCGAGTATATGCTTGAGATTGTGAAAATTGAAGGTTATGGCTTGTTGGAAGGTTTCTCCCACGTTTTTAAGGCCGAAAGGCATTTTACAGTATGCAAAAGTACCCCAAGGTCAAATATATGCCATCTTATGTTGATCCTCAAGTTTAATCTGAATCTGATTGTATCTTGAAAATCTGTCCATAAAAGAAAAAGCCTTGCTTCCTGCACACTCATCGAGAATTTGATCAATGAAAGGTTTTGAGAAGTTTCCTCTAGAACATGCCTTATTCAGGTCTCGAAAATCCATACATACACGGATGGTTCCTTGCTTCTTATTTACAAGAATGAGATTTGATACCCATTCAGTCAAGGGAACCTTGTAGATAAAACCTGCATTAAGCAGTTTCTCCACCTCTGCCTTAATAACATGGGCCTTCCTAGGATTAACAACTCTAAGTCATTGTCAAATATGTTTACAATCCAGGTCGGTTTTAATCTCATGTTCAACAATTCAAGGGTCGATTCCTGGCATCTCTTCATAAGAACAAGCAAATACATCACATAATTCTTTGAAGAGCTCGATGTAGATCAAAATTTCTTCAGGAGAACAATCTGCACCGATATATACATTTCCAATTTTACCAGGAATACGAGAGATGTCGATCGTGACGGTAGGAGAAATACTCACCATGTTTCCTTCAACATAAATTCCATGTTTATTAAGTGGAACTACGACGTGACCGAGTATCTCGCTAAAGGTAGATTTAAAATCGTCTTGTTCAATCCTAGAAAGCTTTGGGAGGAAGTAAGAGCAATGATGCATATCATCCCATGGCCTATCAGAACCATTCATGGCCTCTACGATTGATTCATTTGAAGGTAAAGTATCATCGAGGAAATCATGTGAGTAAGATGATGAAGTGGACCATACAGGCTTAAGAACAAGATCCTCCCCATCCATTTACAAGGAGACAGGATCTGGTTCGGTAGAGAAGTCAAGAAAAACCTGATATGCTATCTCTGCCACTGACAGTGGCATTTATATTCTAGTATGTGACTCACCTTCATAAGACAAGGTTAGAGAAGGTAGGGTCCAAGGATCGTTAAAATATGAAGTGCATCTCCAGAGGAGGGGGAGACTCTATACCTAGAATAACCTGTGAAGAACTGTAATCACGAGACCGAATGGCTACATTAACCTGATACTTTACCATATTGATTCATAGATGGTCACCGTCTTGTGTTGGTGGGTTTTGACTCCCACTCGCCGCATTTCCAACATTAGAGGAGCTCAATACCATGTGCTGATTATGCAGAAAAGGATTAGTCAGCACAATGGGCGATAGAGATAAAATCCTTACAACTTCCTCAAGTTTGGGGCACAAGTAAGTAAGGTGATCATCAGTACAAATCTTACAATGGAATTTCACCTTCCGATTCTCTTTGTTTCCCTCACCAACATTAACCTTAAATATATCATTATTAGTGTTTTCCTTGGGTTTATTATCATTCCTCCCACCCTTACGATTGTTACCACGTCCTTTCCTTTTATTCCCTCCTGGTTGCTGGTTACCATTCGAGTTAGTCGACGATTGCACAAAATGTACATCCACCAACTAAGTGGGAGTGGAGGATACAAATGAAGCTTGTTATCCTACAAACTATCTTAGAGACAAATATTTCAACTGACTTGTCACCAAGTCCATAGGTTTAACATTTGCGGAGCTTATAATGCCATCGACATGAGGCCCGTGCTTCTGTCTAGGGTTGTAGTTTGACCTTGGTGTGTCAAGAAGAATTTTGTATAACATCCCAGACTAAGCATATATGAGATCTAACTGTTGGGATTTGAAAATTGCTTCCTCTTCATATGTTACCCCGGATGAAGGGACATCCTTCAAAATATAAGGTAGTAAAGACTTAAGAAACCATTCCAAGAGGAAGTTTGGAGGAATGTAGGCTCTGATCAACCTCTTCTGTCTGCACCACTCTTGGATGTGATCAGAGATATGAGTGGCTTTGTCCTCGCATAGGGCTAACATAAGTTCTATGCCGACATCGTAATGAACCAACAATTGGAAGTGGTTGAGAAAGACTAAAACCATCTAGTTAAAGTTACCATATGTCCCTCCAGGTAGATCTATGTACCATTTCACTGCGACCCCCGTGAGGGTGCGTTGAAACAATCTTAAACAAACAAAATCATCGTTAAGGGAATTGGAAGAGCACCAAATATAAAAAGTAGTGACATGATCACCCATATCCTCACCAGTTTTTCCCTTGAATTTCGGAATATCTGAAGGAAGTTTGGTGGGGACGGGCGCCCATGTCGGATCATGGCGCACTGGGTTGTTCATTAATCTTGACAAGTCTGGAAAATTGAGCATGGCCAGAAAAGGGATAGAAGGTTACGACATCTGGCCCCAAGTTCCCAGGAAATATTGATGTTGGGGAACCACAACCCATCCATGGTTTTCGTATGAACCATGGCCCTGTCGAGGATTGAAAAAATCCCCTCCAAACTAATTCATAAGGGGTTGGTTGGGCACCATTCCAGTAGGAATTTTATAGTGAGGGTTGTAAATATTTCCCTCAGATGGAGTAGCTCCAGGTTGGGGGTTTCCCAAGGTATTAAACTGACCTCCCCTGGGTGGAAATCCAGAGGATAAAGGTGGATTCGTCATGTCAAACGTGTTGGTCAAAATCAGTGTAGAGGGGGTAGGTGTGAAGGACGGAACATAAGCATGAGCTTGTCTACCCGGTTGACCACTCCATCCAGGAGAATTAAGACTAGGATTAGACCCAGGGTGAAAAAGAGGTTGGATTCCAACCGTAGGATTCATTTGGGGAATATGAGCACTGCCAAACGATAATAAAATATGTGGAGGAGCCATGCCCCCAAGTCTAATACTAGGATTTGTATTCGTCGCTAGAATGGATGACAAAAATTACGATGTGAGATTCGACATACGATAAGAGAAAGGGATAGAGGCCGTAGGGATGGATTGATTATTGTATCCTGACGAATGAAAAAGAGACCCAAAAGGGTTTGTGACTATGGGTTGAGTAACAACCACAGGTCAGATAAGAGTGATGACGGGAACCTCTGGCACTACAACCATGGTGGTCAAAGATGTATAAGAAGTTCCATTAACTATGGTGGGTATGGGAATCAAAGGACTCCCATTATCTTTCTGAATCAACTCAATACTCATACTTGTATGACCACAAGTTTGGTAGGTGGAGGTGTGTGTACCACATTTGATAACTTTACGCCTTTTAGAAAGAAAAGACTCAAGATGCAATGGTAATTTCAAAAAACAATGAGACCTAGGAGGAAGCGGGTCTGGCTCCACGATGACTCAATACTTGAGATATAAAAACAAATCCTAAGGCTAAATAACAATCAAAGAACATACCAAAATAAAAAACAAGGCCAATATGCACACACATAGGATAAAGAGGCTAAAAGGGGCCTCCCTCCCTAAAGTAGGTATGCCTCACCTAAGAGGGGCCCGATCCTCAACCAACTTCATGCGACCTTGTTCTTAACTCCGATGTGAGCAGAGCCTCCTAACGTCACCAATTATACAATGGATTTCACCACTCCCTTAGTCAGAAACATATGTTGAGTTTAATATCCTTGGAGAAGTTTACTCACAAAATCCTATTCCAAGGCTCTAAATCTTAAGCTAGTTTGTGCACCCTCAAAAATAAAATCATTTCTAATCAATTTTAAATTTATCAGTGTTACTTTTAGTGGATTTGTTTACTCAAAATATGTGTTCATGAAACTGATGATGTTATGACTCAACAAGTAAAAGAAATGAATATGAATATAATGCAAAGTCCTAAATTCAATTCTCAACAAATGATAATATTTTCAAAATGCAATTTTCAATTCAACTCTGTGATTTCAAATAAGATGCAATCTTTCCATACATGTATCAAGATCAATGATACGAACCCAAAAGATCAAATTCCATAATGAAAAATGTATTTTTTTTGTATTTTCAATATAAAGGAAATGAAAATGCATGGATTGAACAACAACTTGGTATATAAAACCTACTGTAAGAAAAAGAGACAAACCAAGTAGGATATCAAGAATCAAACACCCAGCCCAAGATGCAAGGGAAACCAATAAAAATATGATGAGAAAGAAAAACTGCTTGAAAATTCAACCAAATAAAGGGTTTCTATCAATCTACAAGCACTTAACAGCCATGACAAAGATCCAAGAAGACTCAACAACCATCAAAACTTACCTAGCAAAAACCAAACTCAGCAATCAAGAAAATAATGATGATGTATGCAACTGTTCAGGAGAAAACCATGTATATACGCTTCCTACAAAAAGACAACTTACATATGTACGCGTATGTCAAGGGAAAACCCACGTATATGTATTGAAACATTGCCAGGTTAAGGATAAGGCCAAGAAACTCAGACTCAAAATGAAGATAGGTTGTCAAGAAATCAGATGACAAGAAACTCAAGATAACCAAGAGAAATCAAAGGAGAAAAACACTCCAAACCCCGAAAAGAAGATTCAATCCCCAGTATGGTTGTCAATTCTGTAATAAGGAAAATCACTCTATGGCATGGGGTAAACCACAAGAGACGAAAATGACTACAGAAATCAACTCTAATATCAAGTATGCTATATAAACAAACATGCTAAAAAGACAAGATGAAGAGCCTACCTCATCTAGACGTTCGATGAAGTCCATTGTTGAGCACTTGACCCAAAGCTATATACCCGCAACCTGTCCTCAACAACCAAGAAACGCAAGCATATGGTGATAATATATAAATTTAGCACATATAATAACATAATCCATCAATATTCATAACAAATATGCCCATGGAATAACAATTCAAATATTTGTGAGACATTAATTGGATGAGAAAATAGTATTTCTATTAAAATGTAATCAACATAAGTGTATGAAYGACATACTTCCATGACAGAACGTTCGGAACCAAGAAACTAATTCCCTTCCAGCTGGGCCTCCACCACTTCAATCCTCCACCAAAGGCAAGCTCTTTAAGAGAGACAATGATGTTCTCCATCAAATAGGGAAGAGCTTGGGGGATGAATAATGTGTTCAGACTTAAAAGGAAAAAGGGATGCAGATTCAATATGAAGTGAATAATTTCTCCAAAGTAACTTTTCTCTCAAAGTTGAATTATTTCTCCTCTTTTCCACAGCTTGGATATGGCCCATTTGTAGCCTTCAAATTGAACTGAAGGGCCGAGTCGGAACGTTTCCAGTATAAGGAAGGTCAAGGATCATGGATCTCATGACGTGACATGGAAACCCAATACCATTTTTAGTTTTGGGAACAAAACCCGATGTACGTAGGTTGTAATGGTGAAACCTGCGTATACACATGATATATATTTGTTAGGGCACGTATATGTGGAAAAATATGTTTTTTTATCTCTGGGAATTGCAAAAAGGGGACGTCAATTCTGCATAGGGAAATGGAAAATGGCCTTCTGAGCAAGTTGCATGGGTTGAGGCAAATATTTCTATAACATCAGAAAATGAAATGGATTTAAAAATAAAGTGCCTAGTATTAGACAGAGGAGGATAATTCACATCTGATGAATTCAACAAAATCATGAGATCAAGAGACAATTTTCTATTTCCAGAACCTCTCAGTATAATGGAGTAGTATAAAGGATGAACATCACAGTTCAAGAAATGTCTTGGGCCATGCTTGATGAATCAGAAGTACCTAAAACCTTTTGGAGAGAATCAGTTCAAATTACTGTTAACATTCTCAATAAATCACACATAAGAGTAAACATTGATAAAAACCCTTATGAGCTATGGCATGGTAGACCAACATCAATAAAACACTTAAAAGTTTTTGGAAACAAATGTTACATTAAAATAAATGAAGACAACTTATCTAAGTTTGATTCTAGATATGATGAAGGTATCTTCTTAGGATACTCCTCTAGAAGTAAAGGATACAAGTGCTACGACAAAATACTCCACAAAATAGTTGAAAGTATATATGTATAGGTAGATGAGAGACCACTTCATCCAGAGAGACAACAACACCATGATAATTCATATGATGAACCAATCAGAAATGAACCACAAAGATATGGAATGCATGAGTATCAAGAAAAATATTATTTTGAGGAAGAAGAGAGAATGGATACACCACAACCAAAGAACCCACCAAGGTATGTTAAAAAAATCATCCAGAAAGTCAGATTCTTGCAAACAAGGAAGAAAGTGTACAAACTAGAAGAGAGCTTATAGATACATCCAGTTCTGCAAATTTTTCACTGCTATCCATGAGTGAATGACACAATTTTATGTAAGCAAGTCAATATGTCCATTGGGTCAAATCCATGAATGAATAACTATACCAAATAGATAAAAATAAGACTTGGGATCTTGTCCCAATACCAAATGACAATAATAAAATTGGCACTAAATGGGTATACAAAAACAAGTTAAATGAAGATGGAAAGATAGTCAGAAACAAGGCCACATTGGTATGCAAAGGGTATGCTGAAGTCAAAGGAGTGGACTTTGAAGAAACTTTTTCCCCTATTGCAAGAATTGAAGCTATCGGGATGTTTTTGGCTTTTTCATGCTACAAAAAATTCAAAGTCTACCAGATGGATATCAAATCAAATTTTTGAATGGTGACCTTGAGGAAGAAGTTTATGTGGAGAAACCATAGGGTTTTCTGCTAACTTACAAAAAGGATTATGTCTTCCAATTAAATAAATCCCTATATGGGATAAAACATGCTCCAAGAGCTTGGTATTACAGACTTGACAAGTATCTGCATCAACAAGGTTTTAAAAAGGGAACAACTGATAGCAACTTATACATCAAGGTTGAAGGTAATGACTTGTTAATGATTGTAGTATATGTTGATGATATTATTTTTGGTAGTAACATTGAATTAATGAGTAAGAAGTTTGCAGTTGCAATGAAGCAAGAGTTTGAGATGTCCATGTCAGGAGAACTCTCCATCTTTCTTAGTCTATAGATTCATCAATTGGAAAGATGAATTTTCATTTCTCAAAGTAAATATCTCAAGGAAATCTTGAAGAATTTTGGCATGGAAAACTGCGCACTAGTGAGCACTCCTATGACTACCTATTGGCACAGGGGCATTCCCAGGGTTCAAATCTAACAATGTACCAACAAGCCCTAACTACTGGCCCTTTTGACAACACCTATGAAGCAAATGCAGTCTCACTCGAAGTAGCAATATGGGGTTGCATGACATAGGTGTCCTCAACCAGAGGAAAGTGGATCTAAAACAATAGTAACACATCAGCTAGATATCAATTACCAACTTAACACACTTCATACAGTCATATCTCAGATCTAACTCTATGATGCAATAACATAATAACAAAAGGTAAAAGAGAACAACACCAATCCCACAGAAAAACAAGATATATGTGGTTCACCCTCTCCCTAGGGCTACGTCCAAAAAACTGTGTTTCTTGATATTATATGAAAGCATACATTTCTATCCACACTCTTAGCTTGCATATCTCTCTCTCTTTATCTTCTTCTCTCCCCTCCCTACGCACCCAACTGAAGATCTTACAATATAGAATGCTCTCACACACAACACTTCGTTCTCGCACAATACACAATGAACAACAACAACAACCAGCAATGAACAACCAACTCTGAATAAATCCTCCCAGGTCCTCTAGACTTTTATTTAAACATTACAATAAGAAATGTCTAGGTGTTTAAAACCGTAGATACCAAAACCCTAGGTTTTTAAAACCCTAGGTCAACTTGAACCACTTTTTTCGGACTTCGCCAGCCTATCTTTCCCTTCTTTCCCGTGAGGTGCTCCAAATCATCTGTTGACATCTTCTTCCACTTGCTGAGTTGTCCACAATACATCTTCCTTAATGATCTATCATCCTCGATATTCTTGTTCAACGACTAGATTTTCCTTGCTTCTCTCCTTATTTTCTGCTTCTTTAACCACTTCGATCCAATATCAGTCAATGTACCTTCTGCGCAGTTCGCATTTTGTCTTTTCTTTTCCTTTTTCTTCGCTTTCTTTCTTAATCTATAAACAAGGGCCAACACTACTAGTTTCAAACTCGACAAAGATGAATATGCTCCAAAAATATATCAAACCATGTACAATTCTATTATAAGCAACTTACTCTATCTCACAACTTCAAGGCTTGACATCATACAAACAGTTGGTTTGGTAGGAATATTTCAAGAAAATCCTAAGGAAACTCATGTTTTTGTAGTTAAAATAATATTTATATACTTTCAAGGCACTATTGATTATGGGTTGTGGTATCCAAAAGACACAAACCTTGTTCTCAAAGCTTATACTGATGTAGACTGGGAAGAAAGTATTGATGATAGAAAAAGAACTAGTGGATGCTCATTTTTCCTTGGCATTTTTTTAGTGTCCTAGCTCAGGAAGAAACAAACTTCCATTTCTCTCTCTATATATGAAGCCAAATATATAGCTGAAAAATCCATTATACTCAAGTTTTGTGGATTAAACACAATCTCAAGGATATTCAAGTTCCTTGTGAACAACCTGTCTCCATCATGTGTGACATTACCAATGCTATTAATCTCTCTAAAAACCTTGTTCAACACTCTAAGACTAAACATAAACTAATTAAATATCGTTTTCTTTGAGAATAGGTTCAAGATCAGGTGGTCAAATTAAAGTATGTTACCGATCCATTACCTAGAGAACCCTTTGAGTATCTCAAACATAAGTTGGGGGTGATATCGTCTTCCTTTCTTCATTAAAGAACATCGTTCCCTACTTCAAAAAGTGCCCCACTCGATTATATTTTGTTTAGGGATGGTTCTGTGAGTGCAACGAGGCATGGAGAGAAGAATATACAAAGACTCTCTTTTTCATTGTTTTCAAAGGGGGAGAATAACAAAACCCTGATGTTGATGCACATTGAAAGGGGGAGCAGTTTAGCATATTGATTTGGAAGTTGCACACATTAAAAGGGGAGAAACTTGCAGTTGCGCACATTGAAAGGGAGTAGCTCAATGTAAAGGCCATTGATTGATTTGGCAGTTGCACACATTGAAAGGGGGGGCATCTTGGAATTGCACACATTGAAAGGGGGGGCATCTTGGAATTGCACACAATGAAAGGGATTTTCTTTGGCAGTCACATTTTAGAACAAAGATAAAATCTTTTTTGGTTTCCATCAATGAAAAAATGGGGATTTTGTTGCACATATGTTGTAATTGATGTCAAAGTGGTCATGGACATGGTCAATTATAACACAGAAAGTATGGAAAAAAGTATGGTGCACAGACAGAGGAAGTTGTGAAACGATGAAAACAAAAGTGTGCAGAAGGATCGAAGGATGAAAGGATCAATAACGCAAAGAAGGGTCAATGGCGCAAAATAAAATATGCAGGGTGCTTTGAACCAGTGCAACAAACAGTCTAGTGGAGTGTGCCAAGACGAAACTAGTGCGATGTAATGGATTGCAATGAATTGTGTGGAAGATTGTGTAGAAGAAATTCTGTAGGGAGCCTTGAGCTAGTGTGATGAATGGCACAGTGGAGTGTGATGAAACAAAGCCTCTGTAACAAGTGATGAAGTGGAATGCGATGGGATGAACAAAGAGACCGGCTGACAACACTGCAAAGAAAGTGCGACATGATGAAGACTTGTGGCTTGAGCTTTGGGATCTTATTCTATCTACACAATAAATGATATATAGAACAAAATGTGAGTTGTTGCGTCATTCATGAGGAAATTCTCTGATAATACTAAGTTCTGTTGTTGAGATGAGATGGAGCTCATTTGTAGGAAGATTTGGTTCGTTTGTTTTAGTAAAACAATGTTCAACTGTAATTGGATCTTGATCTAGTCAAGATTTTCCCACAATATAGCCTTCACGCATCCACATACTTTATTCAGACATAAGTGTAACTGACTTGACTTTGATATGGTCAAAATATGTCCACAATGTAACTTCCATGCGTCTACATACTTTATTTATACATAAGTGTAACTGACAAGACTTTGATCTGGTTAAAATATGTCCACAATGTAATTGTTATGCATCCACATATAGGAAGGGGAAATCAAGAAAAAACATTATAAATAAGGATGCAATCTGTCTAATTGATTCACTAATAAAGTGAGGGAAAAAGGTCCTGTAACTGTTAAAAAAAAACAGAACTGGAGATTAATCAGTTGTTCTTAATTGCATAGAAAAGTCATGAAAAGGTCCAGTTCTGTAAGAATTATTTTTTAACAAAAATCAGGGTGGCAAGGTGGTTCTAGAGTGAGTTGAAGCTCACTGAGGATTGGTGTCCTCACTATTTGTGATAGGTTGGTGCTTGAGAGGATTGGTGTCCTCATTATCTGTGATAGGCTAGTGCCTGAGAGGATTGGTGTCCTCATTATCTACGACATGTTGGTGCTTGAGAGGATTGGTGTCCTCATTATCTACAAGGGGTGGGTTCCTGTCAAGTAGAAAAATTATAAATTGTAAGTTTGTTCTTGTAGAAGGACATAAATAAATATGTTCTGTGGTTTTCTCTTACATTGGGTTTCCACATAAAATCATGTTGTACTATGTTCTCTTGTTTTTATTTCTGCATGTATTGATGATTAAGTAAACACTTCTAAATAACTTTAATCATTGAAATGAAATGAATTAGTAAAAAATGATACAATACTGATTCACCCCCCATCTTAGTATTGCCTTGAGTTTCAACATAAAATTTGTGTAACAACCAAATATTTCTAAACATCATTTACTTCCATAAGCAATTTACTTCATGAAATGAGATAATAACTTCATAACATAACAACAATCTTTATAATAGCAACTTCAGTAACTTAAATTTATCAATGAATAATGATTTCATGGCAGAATGAAATAATCACATAGCCTAACAAATTACCTGGTTCTGATGCTAAATTTCTATTGCCTTGCTTCCTTGTTGTTGCCTTCCTGCTACCTGATACACAGATCAACCCAGCCACAAACAAAGAATAAACTCCCAAACCTACTGTC
>JZKD02S1732761.1:295129-335263 GCA_000966675.3 Picea glauca
ATCTGTTTCAGGATGATAAGCTGTGCTTAAGTTCAACTGAGTCCCCAACGCTGACTGTAAACTTGTCCAAAACCTAGAAGTGAATCTGGAGTCCCTATCTGAAATAATCTTCTTTAGTATCCCGTGCAAACAGATAACCTTGCTTATGAACACTCGTGCCACATCAGTAACATTGTAAGTGTCTCTAACTGGAATGAAATGAGCACTCTTGGTTAACTTATCCACTATCACAAGAATGGCATTGTGTCTATGAGATGTGAGCTTCAACCCTACAATGAAATCCATGGATATGATTTCCCACTTGGACATAGGGACATCATGTGGTTGTAGGAGGCCTGTCGGGTGATGGTGGTCGGCTTTCACTTGTTGACACTCTAGGCATCTGGCGACGAAATGGACTACATCGCGCTTCATGCCTACCCAAAAGAAGAGTTTCTTCATATCTGGGTACATCTTCTTCACACTCGGATGTGCACAATAAAGTGCTCTATGGGATTCCTTTAGTATGATGCTTCGAATATCCCCATTCTCCGGGATGTACATCCTTCCTCAATATCTTAACAATCCATCAGTTTCTAGATTATATCCTTCATACTTTGGGTCTAACTGCCTCCCTCTCTGGAGGTTTGAAGTAACCTTTAAATACCAATTGTCTCCTGGGAGTTGTGTCAACACACGTTCCCTCAGATTGGCCTTGAAGGTTACCAAGGAGAAGATACGTGGTCTCCTACTCAAGGCATCTGTGACAACATTTTCCTTCCCCTTTATATATGAAATACCAAAATCGTACTCACTCATAAACTCACTCCATCGCCTTTGCCTGGCATTCAGATCTCTTTGAGTGAAGAGATGTTTTAAACTTTGATGGTCCGTTTTGAGTTCAAAGTTCTTCCCCACAAGATAGTGCCTCCAAAGTTTCAGAGCTAGCATTATAGTTGTCAACTCTAAATCATGAGTCACGTATAACTCTTCGTGCTTCTTCAACTTCCTTGATGCATAAGATACCACTCCTCCATCCTGCATTAGCACGGCCCCCAACCCTTGTTTCAAGGCATCCAGGCAGACCATGAAGTCCTTTTCCATATCTGGTACTCGTAGAATTGGCGCACTAGTTAGTAACCTCTTAAGCTCAATGAATGCACTATCACATTCTTTTGTCCATTCATACCTGACCCCCTTGCGTTGCAAAGTGGTGATGGGTTTCGCTATTTTTGATAATCCTTCCACAAATCTCCGGTAATAACCCGCTATCCCCATGAAGCTTCTCACCTCATGGGCATTTTTCGGCACTAGCCACTCCGTAATGGCCTTTACCTTTTCTGGGTCCACCGAGATTCCTTCGCCGAAAATGATATGACCTAAATAGTGGATCTCTTTCTGGAAGAAGGAACACTTCGACAACTTCCCATACAATTGGTTCTCTCTAAGGAAAGACAACACTATTCGCAAGTGTTCCTAGTGTTCCCTTTCATTTTTGGAATAGATGAGTATGTCATCTAGAAAAACTTGTACAAATCGATCTAAGTACTTCCGGAATATGCCATTCATGAGGCTCATGAACACTGCTGGTGCATTGGTCAATCCGAAAGGTACCACAACAAACTCGTAATGTCCAAACCGAGTCTGAAAGACAGTTTTTGGGATATCACCTTCCTTAATCCTTAACTGATGATACCCAGATCACAAATCGATCTTTGAGAATACCGCTGCTCCTTTCATCTGATCGAAGAGGTCATCTATTCGCGGCATTGGGTACCTATTTTTCACTGTAGCATGGTTCAAGTCCATGTAGTCTATACACAGTCGTAAGGATCCATCCTTCTTCTTTACAAAAATTACCGGTGCACCCCAAGGTGAGACACTGGGCCTTACTAGCCCTAAGTCCAGTAACTCCTTCAACTGCATTTGCAATTCGCAAAGTTCCGGTGCCATCATCTGATATGGAGTCTTGGATATTGGTTCTGCACCAAGTTTTAGCTCAATAGTAAAATCAAGCTCCCTCTCAGGAGGTAGCCCTGGTAACTCGTTCAGAAAAACATCCTGAAATTCTGACAATACTGGGTACTGACCCAATGAGGGTCCCTTCCTTTCATTCACTACTTCCACTACATAAAGTCGACACCCTTGTCTCAAGAATCGCTTGACCTTCATAGTTGATCTAAAGCGTAATGACACTTTTCTCTGTACACCCTGGATCTCTACCAGTTTTCCTTCATTATTGACACAAAGAACCTTCTTTGCGAAACAATCTACTAAAGCTCGATGAGCTGCTAACCAATCCATTCCAATGATTAGGTCATATGCCCCAAGAGCAGTGACGTATACCTTCAACCTGGTAGTGCACACTCCTAGGTCTACTATACAATTATTGACACTAGGTCCTACAACTTCTTTTTCCCCCGAAGCCATCTCGACTTGTTTAAAGTCATCGTGCTCGTAGGTTACCAGCCCACTCTTTTCTAATGCAGATGGTGAAATGAAACTACCTGTCGCACAAGAATCAAACAAAATCTTAACATTGATATGATTTAGCGTACCTGATGACTCCACTACTGTGGATTGATGTTCGGTCTGGCGGTTATTAACCGCTGCATAAATCTGGTGGTTGCTACTTGCTCTCCCCATCGTTTCCTTTCCTTCTCTATGCACGAACCCTGATTGTAACTCCGGGCAGTCACGCTGGTAATGGGGTCCCCCACACCCCCAACAGGTAACACGAGATTGAACCTGTGCACTGTTATGTGACTGATTCTGAAATGAGTTCCTTCCCCTGGAACCCCTACCCCTACTAGTTGTTCCCCAAGATGGTCGTGGACCTGTCTGCACCATTGGTGATGAATGAGATGTTGCACTAGCTTCCATTGAAATCCCTGCAACTACTATCCTTGACACGAATCTGTTACCATAAGGTGGTGGCCTTGAGCCCCCTCCCCTAGGAAATCTCCTCGGGGTCTTTCCTATGAATCCAGGGTGATGCGAAAATGTCGATCTTGTACCCCCGGTTAAGTTCATGTGTTCTTCCGCGTAATGCGCATTTTCTATCGCCTCCGCTACTGAAGACAGTTTCCACATCCGCACCATAGCTCTTATCTTCGGGTTCAATCCATAAATGAAGTGCTCTTCCTGTCATTGGTCATTGTCCATATACGAAACATATTTGACCAGTTCCATAAACCTGATCTCATATTCTTCTACAGTTTTGTTTCCTTGTACTAAGGCATGAAATTCCCCTACCTGCTGCTCCTCATAGTATGCTGGTAGATATTTCCTTCAGAACCTCTCCTCGAAAAGTTCCCAAGATACTATGTCTGGGGTAAGGTGTAGTTTTCTTTCCAAGTTGCCCCACCAGTTCAAGGCGCTGTCTCTTAACTGAAAAATTGTGATCTTAGCCTTTGAGTTGGACGCATAGTCCCTTAAGGAGAAACAGCTTGTCATGCCTTCCAACCATGCTTCCGCGCGTTCACTGGCGCGACCCCCGGCAAACTCCGGAAGTTTGATCTTCTGCAACTCTCATGTGATGTCTTCAGGTGGAATTTCTCCCCCTGAGTCCCTTGATGCTTCTGGATTACCCGTTCTAGACGGTGGGAGTTCCACTTCAGTACCTGCTGGTTGGCACCCCTTTAAAGTCTCGTTAATGGCTTCCAACGAGCGCAGTATGAGGGCTAGTTCGGGCGATGGTGGTGGTGGTGCTGGTGGTGTTGCCAGTGCCCGTGACTATGCTCCCTTGCCTCGACCCCTCCGAGTCCTGACCATATTTTATGCCTTAACCTGCATCACCCCAAGGTTATCAGGGTGAGTTCTAGGACGTTTCAAATTGGTGCTACTTAAACTTAGAAACAGGGTTAGGCGTAAGTTCTCTTTACTTGTCTGTAAACAGACGTTACTCCATTAGGGGATTGGCTAGGTTTGGGTTAGGATTAAGCATCTAAGATTGGTTTATTCGCCCTTGTGAAAAGAATTATTGGTTCCCATACCCTGTAGCTACGTTAGCCTTGTGCTTTACTCATCACTTCCTAGTGCATATGCCACCTCCTTCCCGCTTGTCCTAGTCTAAGCCCTAACATCATTAATTACTTTAATGCAAATTAACCTTATACTTTAATAAAATAATTAATTTAAACTTTTATTGCACTAATTCAACCCAATTAACCTTTCTTTAATTTTAACTAACTTGACCTTTATATATATATATAAATAAATTATTTTTACTAAATTATTTAATTTACTCAAAACTATTTTTACACTTTAAAATATAAAAATAAACGAACACACACATGGATTTGGGCGCGCATGGATTCCACGTGCCCGTCTAACTTCCTCTATTTCCCTCATGTCTAACCCCATCATTCTACACCTGTCAGCTTTTCGACTCTCTACGCGTCCTTCCTCTGCCTCCACTTTCTCATCCGCTGGGACTTTCCTCGGATCATTCTTTGTTCACCACAGATCTGCCTCTGCTCTGTTCAGAGGTTTCCAGAATCTCCCTTGCCATGGCTCAAATTCTTGCCATTGTTCTGAGCACCTTGCTAGTGCTGGGTATTGATGTATCTGTTGCCAGATCATTTGCAGAAACAAAGTATATTGATATGGTCCCTGACAAGATCCAGGACCTGGAGTCCAGTCTCTTTAAAATATTGGGAACCAATCCCATGTCTGTACAATTTGCGGAGTTCGCTCTCAGGTATGGTAAGAGGTACGATTCAGTCCACCAGCTTGTGCACAGTTTCAGTACCTTCGTGAAGAACGCGGAGTTGATCGAGTCAAGAGTTTGCATGAACCTTTCTTATAATTTGGTGATAAAGGGAAACTTTCCTATATTTTTTTTTGCAGTGCGAAATAAAAATGATTTTCTTGTAATTCCAGCTCTGGACGAATTTCGGTGTTTTGCTTTCAGTTTATTTATTTTGTATTTATAAATTTATTCAGCTTTGTATATGCATGTAGTTAGATGGGTGTATATGTATGCATATACATTATCTTTCCGAATTGCCCATGACCTTCTGTACATAATCGTGAAATTTCCGACTTAGTTTTGGGTTTCGGGGTTTCCTATGCCCGGTACCACTTGACGCAGATGCGGTCCTTCTATTACCCTGCAGGGTCTTATCCTGACCTCCTGATCACAGGATCGTTCAATTTCAACAACCGATCCGAAGCGGCTCTTTGGATTTCCCCGAGAATCACTGGTCCATATCTGACCCACAAGTCTTTCCCATTTCTTCATGGCCTCTACCCCGGACCGCGCCCAAATTCCCCACAGGAATCCTATTTATCAGGCTTCGGGGTTTCGTAATTCCCGACTTCGAGAATTTTTGTTCCTTCAAACTCCCAATTGTCGATTCACCGATACGACACTGTATGTACTAGCCCTCCAGGCTAGACGTCCATCTTATATGACCGCAGTTCCATGTGACCCCAACCCTTGTCCTACATCGGAGTTTCAGGGTTCCAAATGTCAAACCTCACAAGTCCTTAGGACTCACGATTCTCCGATCCCTGATATGCTCCTCGCGCATTATCCCTCCAAGCTAAGCTCGTGGTCCCCACAACCTCTCCTACGTGACCGCAGTCATACTCCCTGTCGGGATTTGGGGTTTCGCGACTCTCGCTGTCACGAACCTCTGTCCTCACAATTTCCCGATTCGCGATGCGATTAAGTTTTACTTAAAACATCAGTTAATTAATTCGTTTTAAAGAAGGTTTAAGAGTTAAGTTAATTACGTCGCGTTTTCGGGGTTCGCAATTTCATAGTGCATGGATACTTTGTCCATGGAACTCGCGATATCCCGATCCGCGATGCTATCTACCACCTGTCCACCGTTGACCCTTCTGTGGGCCCCGTTGTCCCTCAGCCCATCAGGAAATTGCGTTTCGCGATTTCGCAACTCTTGTTGCTATGTTCCCGGGACTCTCGATATCCTGATCCACGATGACAGCTGGCTTCCACAATGGAGCTTCCCAATTTTCGGAGAATCGGGCCTCGCGTTTCCGAACTGTAAGGACCACTCGTCCATGACATCCGCAATTTCCCGATTCGCGATGACCCGATGGACGACCTCCTATCGGGACCTTTCCCGATGGCTCCGATCACTGCCACGCGTCCCAAGAACGGACGGTCCTAATCGCCTCTCGATGTTTCGAGGTTTTCGATACCCAAGTGCATATGTCCATGGAATTCTCGATTCCTCGAATCTCAACTCCTCGGTTGGCTGACAACTGGCCCCTCATGATGGCACTATCCTCCCTCTCTGATGTGCGGTCAGCTGGCCCCACTCATCGGGGTTTCGGACTTCGCTATTTCGAAATGCAGAGATTTTGTGTCCACGAAATCCTCGATATGTCGATCCCCTAATTTCTTTGGATCTTCGACAAGCGTCTTAAATGGATGGACGGTCCAGGTTAAGCCTCAGAATTTGCCAAACGCCAACCCAAAATCACTTATCTGTGTGAGTCCCGATGTCTCAAACGCCGATGACTCTCCGATGGTTGCCACCTGTCCCAATCAGATGGACAACTCTGATTGTATCGAGGTTTTCACCATGGATTTCCCCAACCTCTTGCTCACAAAACTCTCGATTTTCCGACTCTCTTCAGATCTCCGCCACATGTCTCGCCCTGATGGACGGTCCAGATCTGATCTCGCTATTTTGAGACTTAGAATGTCCCGACTTCCTTGACCTCGTGAATCCCGATTTCACGAACGCCGATATCCCGATGCCTTCACACCTGTCATCGTGATTTATCCTTCTGCCCTCGAGGACTTAACTCCCTCGCAACTCCATGCAGATCCGACGACTATCGGGTATCTGCCTGAGATCTGACGACTCAGATCCATTCTCCTTCGTAATAGACAACTCTCCTCTGGAATAATGATAGTTACATGAACATTATGTGGTGTTAAAATTGCTTTCTTTGGCACAGTTAAAATTTGTATTGGTCTATCATTCCTGAGATTTTACATTATTAAAAATTTACTGAGGCTAATACAGGCAAGTAGTTTACACACTTCCTGCACAATACAAGTCTTCTGAATCTCCTTTTTCCTTCTGCGCGTTTGCAGTTCCTCATTTAGGTAAGTTCGGGATGAAGTAGGCCTTTTCAAGGTCTTGCAAATGTCCTTTTTGCATTTTATTTAGTATAATTCGTGTAGTCATTATTATTATTATTATTATTTCCAACTTCAAGCCTTGGATAGAAGCTTCCCTTGACATTTTCATCGATTTCAGGTGTCTATTCTACCCGAAACTACATTGACAAGTATTGCTCAAATAAAATAAAATTATCAACTCTCTTTTTCGTGCTTAATAGCTTTATCAGGCTGCTTTAAGGGAAGCCATTTTGTGGGAAGTGATCCTTCAAACTATCTGGTTTTCTACCACTATTTTAAAGGGTGTTTCTTTGAATATTCAGACTAAGATTGTATTAGCCATTTATGATCCAGTTAAAGGGTATTACCTAAAGCGGTTGCTTGTGATATATATGAGACCATTTTCTTGGATAATGTAGGGTTACTACCTTGAGTATATTTTCTAATACTGTATCTGCTTGACACAATCTATTAAGACGCAAACTAACGTGTTTTGCTTGCAGGTTAAGCATGGTTGGATTTACCGCTTGGGGTTTTGGCCCTTAGGCCCAGATTTCGAACTAAGATGCTCTGATACCATATGTAACAACCAAATATTTCTAAACATCATTTACTTCCATAAGCAATTTACTTCATGAACTGAGATAATAACTTCATAACATAACAACAATCTGTATAATAGCAACTTCAGTAACTTAAATTTATCAACGAATAATGATTTCATGGCAGAATGAAATAATCGCATAGCCTAACAAATTACCTGGTTCTGATGCTAAATTTTTGTTGCCTTGCTGCCTTGTTGTTTCCTTCCTGCTACCTGATACACAGATCAACCCAGCCACAAACAAAGAATAACTGCCCAAACCTACTGTCCTCCCTGCCAACTAGGAAAACTACCTAGCTCCAAGATATCTATGGATATCCTGGCCCCCGTGCCCAAAACCTCCAGCAACCCGGTGCCTCAACTGATCAAGAATACCACAGCCAGAACTCTACTCCTCCCTGCAAATCTCACAGTCCTCCCAACATCCCTCCTCTGTCAAATCTCCTCACATAAACCTTCCTTCCTCCCTTATCCCTCCTTCACCGACTCCTCATTTACTCCCTTACCTGTTGTCGTCCCCGTCTCTGATCCTTCCTTTAATGTTTTATCTTCCGGGACTAACAGGTTATCCCTTGTTGGGTACGTAACCATTTTATAACATATATCATTGATCTCTTAAATTTATTTCTCATGTCATTAAATGCAATTTGTAGTTAAATATATAATTAATTAATCACTATTATAACCTTTGATTAATTAATAATTTGCTTAATTAATATCATTAGATCAAGATTCGTTTAATTAACATCTTGTTAAGACGATTAAACCCCTAATTAGTTTTACTTTTTAATTCTTAAACATTCATCCAACTAGGGTCATTACAATTTGTATGAAGTGTACTTGGTGAGAGAATCAGTGTGCTGATATACTTATTAATTCCTAAACAAAAAAGAATGAGGGCTTGACATAATCATCAACATAGTCTGAAGTGCCTCATTTTCTTGGAATGCCTCCTTGGTCTCATACTTCAAGCAACCAACAACTTGAGATAACTAAGTGGATAAAATAATATACATGAACTAACACCCACCATGGTATAAGGAACATATTTAAAACAATAGTGGAAGCCACTAACACTAACAATCTCAACTAAAGGGATACTTGAACAAGAAGAATCTCTACTATTCAAAATTGAATATGAAATAGAAGAAGACATGGTTTGATATAAATTTTCTACAACATTTTCTTCATTCCATGAAAATGGTTGATAAGGCATAGTTGTACTAATTTCATGGGAAAATACCTTTTTCTCTCTATCTTACATATGCACATTACCACTTTCAAGTACTTCAAAATGGATCAACCCTGTTGAGTTTATTTGAATAGGGTGATGGGTGGCTTCCTTCTTCCTTGACACTATTTTCCTCTTCTAAGAAAAAAATGGATTTTTGCACTAAAAACGTTATTTCTTGTATGTTTATTTATTCTCCTAAAGTTAAGTGCTCAACATTGTCATTTTGTCCCTACAAAGGATAAGAATTTGAAATATATTTCATAACATACTCATCGTTAGAAGAAAGGAGCAAATCACAAGAAGTTTTAGAGCAAGAAGTTTCACTAAATAATCCAAAAACTATAGGAAAATATTCTTGATCTATATTGGTTAAAATAGAAGAATTTATAACAACATAACACTTCAAATCAACATAAATTAATTCCACTTTATCCATGGGTGAGGAAAATTTCATGTTATGAGTGCCCATATTTTCTTCATTAATATAATTATTAACATCCATGTATTGCTCCATAGCTTCCCCCTCCATTTCCTATGATGGAAAATATGAGACATGAGAATGAGAACCTAACATAACCATCGGTGTGACCCAAAGTGTCCCATTATTAGCATAAATACCCTCCTCTTAGTCAACTACAAAAAAATCTGAGCTTGAATTTACAATACAAGAGGTCTCTTTTTCATCACAAAGGAAGAATGGTGGGATGGAGTGGTGAGAGGATCCACACGCTTCTTTTGAAAAATAATTCTCTCTCTGATCTATATCCCTCATAATAAAGAAATATCAAAAAATATGGAGTCCAACTAAATCATTTGTATTTTCAACATTTTCATGTAAATCCAAATGAGCATGTAAATGAACATTAATACATGATTCAGATTCTTCATCCACTAGTTGATATGTTTCATTATTAAGATAAATTAAATGGAGAATCAAATCGTTTACAAAGGCCCTATCATCCAAAGGAAATCTATAGCAAAGATACATAAATATAATGAGAAAGTGTTCAAGAGATTCATATTTTTTCTTCCTAAGATATGATATTTCTGCACACAATTCATCATAATCATAATTCTCAAAAGCATGCCAAAATTGATGCATAAATTGTTCCCATGTGTGAATAGAGGCATCCGACAAAGTCTCACACTATCCCTTGAATAGGCATGCAAAAGTGAGAGTGAATAACCTGCAAATGATACTTTCATTAGTAATATTATGAGAAATACAAAATTTCCAAAACTGAAAAATATGTTCAAATGAAATTGTCTTTCCCTCACCATCAAATTTAATTTTTGAAAAGAAATGATAAATATTTCTAGGAGTTTTAAGATGTATAGTACCAAAAACACATCTCCATAAATGAATTTGGGAAGGATCCATTAATAAATAAAAATAATTTAATAAAATGACTCCACGGACTCAACTTATAATCTGACCCTCCTTATAGTGCAATTTCTGTTGATAGGTCCAAATGGCCTATCAAGTAGGTAATGGAGAATTCTTGATGGCATGTCCAGTTAGATATACTCTCATTTGGGGTAGCATTTCCGACCAGTATGTGGGCCTGGTTTCCACTAAGAATTAAAAGAGGAAAAAGGGGAAAGACAATAGACTGTCCCCCAAAGAATTCTAATTAATTCTAAATCTTCTCTAAAACAAAACACAAACTATTCTAATCTAACTACTTCTAACCTATCCCGCGTATGAGAAAAACTAACAAATGAATACAATTTGAAATGATATTTTTGATAGCATAAATAGTTCATGGAAACCAATAATATGTTAAAACAAAAATATTGCAGAAATTATAAAAAATAGTTGCAAATAAGATTTGTAACATCATTCATTTACTAAAAACAAATAACAACAACATAAGCATTCCAAATACTAAGCATATAAATAGTTCATATGATCAACACTAAAAAAAACTTAAATAACAAACACATTATTGGAGTAGTCCCAAATGTATTTGATAACAATTATGACTTCAAAACCCCTTCTGCTCTTCATATATCCATAAATAAAAGTATTCACAATCTATACAACATGAAACAATTCTCTTATTACATTCAATGAGTTTTCTTTTGTAAGATACAAGAGACTCCTCAGTTATTGTGACTGTTCATTTTGATTCCCTTTGTTTTGTCATTATACACTTCAAATTAATTTTACATTTTTCGTAAATGAATAAGTAAGCATTATAAACATAAGTTGAAGAGACTATTAAGTAGTTATTTTCGTTTTGTATGCTATTCATGAGTGATATTTCCAAAAATATCATTAACTCTATTTGTTGGTGTCCTCTTCTATTCTTTGAGTTATTATGGGGATCTATGGTATCAGTCTATTGAATAACATCACTCCAAATTATTCTTCTCTATTTTATCTTTCCAATGTTCTCTTGTAGTTCTAATTTCGACTCCTGCAGCTCTAGATATGACTCCCTGAACATTTCACAACCCATTTTGTAATTAAATTTCCACCATCAACTATTTAATATTTTCTATGCCATCATGTTATTCTCTCAGTTATCTTTCCGACAAGCTATACTAGGCCTGATTTCATCTTCGGGAGCTCAAGATATGTCTACCTGAACATTGCACATTCATTTTTACATTAAATTCATGACCTTTTGTTCTTTGCATTTTATGGTATTTTCCATCACCAATCTAGCCTGAAGTCCTCTTTCAATGTGTTCTCCTTCTCAATACTGTTCTATTGAACCCCTTTTGTTCTTCCCCTTTCTTTCTATTTTCATGTTTTATTTTCTTACCTCTTATGTTCCCCTTCTGTAATCTCCCTTCTCAGATCTCTCATATTCCCCTTTTTCCTTTTCTTTGTTGTATCAATATTACCAAACGTAGTCCTTTTCACCATGTTCATGGACTTTCAGACTCATGGAATTTCGAACTTGTGTTATGTTCCCTTTACCCATATATTAGTCCGCCCAATATTTAGTTTATTTTTTCATCATGAACTTTCAAACTTTCGGATTCGCGGACCTACATGTTATACCTCCACTTCTCACACAATCCGCACAACATATCTCAACACTTAGCCATTTCATCTATTAAAACCTTCATACTTGAAGACCTTTGGACTCACAGAATTGCCTTTCCATTCTAATCGCTCACTCTGACTCTCTGTTGTCACATGTCCCTTCTTTCACTTTTCTTGAGTAACATTATATTTATGGACTTAACTACTAAATTCATTTATGAAATGGCCCTTAATTAATGGTGTTTATATTGAGGCAAGTCACATTTATTTCGAGTGAATTCTTTCTTCGAAAGAAATCTAACTTAAAATCATTTTATTGTGCAAAGTAATATTATAAGAAAATCTCGCCATCTCTGTGAAGTTAGTCATGAGAAAAAAATAGTTCTGTGGAGATACCTTGAACCTCTTCGCCAAAGAAGACCAAAACTATCATTGGTCCCGGTTGTACTGATACTATTCAAATATGTTGGGTAAAGAAAACAACAATGTGTGGACTTTAGGGATATTTCTCGCCCGTTGCATCCCAAAAGTCTTTGAATGCAAAGATATCATGGCTTGGTGCATCGACAAGTTTATCCAGAACAAAAGGGCCATCACATTGTAGAGAAGTTCTCCTTTTTCCTTGGTGCCTTCAATATTTAGGGAGATGTTGAAATTGTCAGAGCCAAACCTGGTTTATAAAGGGGAGGAAGCCATAAATTTTCTAAAACGAAAAAATAATGGAATCAAAATTCTTCAAGAATATTTACACGACCCTTCATCAATGCTAGAAGATATATCCAAGATTCAAGTAAGTTCTTTGAAAAATCCTTATATATAAATTGCTGGGTTATTTACCTGAATTGCTAGCCAAGACTCTATACAAACCATTCCCCTATTGCAATTATATATATTGCATTTCATAGTTCATGAAAACACAATATTCGACTGGGAGAAGATTATTTCGAATGAGATTATTGCACAACTGACAAATTTCAGGACCGATAAGAAATTTTATATGTCATCCTATTTGGCATTTGCTATCACCTATTGTCATATATTTGAGAGTTTAAATATTGCGAGAAGGGTGAAAGTAAAGGTGGACCCTGTGACCATGTGGTATCAATATTTATAGAGGCAGAAGGTCAACCACCATTTGTATGAAGTATATAATGATTTTGTGTCTAAATTCAAGAAGCTATTATTCGAGGAATATACTTCTTGGTTCTCATTGGAAGTGCCAGATTTTCTAAAAGGGAAAGGAATTCTTGAAAAAATGGAGGATTACAATATCATCATGGTTTTATCTTCTAAGGAAAAACCCATTTTCTTCCATATTATATATCTGATAAGTTGTTTTTTATTGAAATAGATAGACAATACAAATTCTGGTTTCACACCTTTTCTGAGAAAAGAAAAAATCAATTCATACCTCTTTCATGGAAAGTTGGTGAAATTATTCTCAGAGGAATTTCCAAGATTGATGAGTATGCTACCTATTTCAACCATGCCAACTTGAGATATGCAGAGGAAATGAAGGGTTTTTACCCTAGTCATAATTTTTACAATCATTTGATTTCAGTCAGGCTCAACCCTCCACTAATAAATTTAGTTGTAAGAGGAGAAGAGGAGAATGATAGCCATAACCCTAATAATCAAGAAGCTGACATAGACTCAGACAATATAGAAACTGTCATAAGTACCACAGAGCATCACAAGGAAAGAGGTAATCCTTCAAATGAGAAGAATTCTCAGTCACCAACTGTTTCTCAAAGAAGTGTTCTACCAAAGACAAATCCTTAGGGGAACTTAGAAAACCCCCACAAGTTAAAAATTAAAAGGAAAAGGACTAATTCACAGCAAGAGGGAGGAGAAACACATGCATCAAAAAATGATTTATTATTGGATAATATGTACTTGGATGTGGATATCGAAAATATCACTTTCCCAGATGTAGAAGCACCTTCTAGAGAAAATGTACAACATATTTTTCACTCATGGTCCAGGATGAGACATTTTCTGATGAAGAGACTTTTGCTGTACAAAATGCCTCTTTTGACAGGGAATCTAAGAAATTGGTCTTTGAAATAACTACAAAGAGTAAAAGTGGGAATTTGTGGTCCACCATTGACACACAAAACATGTTTCCTTCTAGATTGTCGTCCATTCATAAAGTTATAGAGGATGCATTGGATGTTTCAATTGCCAATATGGAGGAAGAAAATGCTCAGTTGAAAGATAAAATTAAATAATTGGGATTAACTCTCATGCCTCCACCTATTATGGCTTCCCATGTTGCCATAATTTGTCCCAATAAAAGTTTTCAAGAAAACCCAGAGTCAAGTGCTAGAGTCAAGGGAATTTCAAATTTGATTATTGCCACTCAAAATTTTGTTGAACATAATATTAAGAAAGTATGTCATTGATTTTAGAGTTATGGAATATGGAAAAAATATTTTCCTCTCTTGGTTTGAGAATTCAGAACACCGGGGAATATTTGAATACAAAATTGAAAAATGATGAAGGTTTTTATACAGGTGGAGTTGTGATGTTTGCAATAAAGGTTTTGGCAATGATAGAGAAGATGAGAAAGAAATAAAATTTACCTTCCCCATGCTGCATCAAACAACTAAAGGCCTTTTGGATTGAAAGAATTAATGTATTGAAAGGATTGTCAACTCACTTGACTTATTTGTCAAGAAGGATGACATAAGCATACTAAAAAATTCTTGATTTATATATCGATGAAACCACTATTGAAGTCCCAGACCCTAAGTATATCTCAAATTAAATGCTCTTGACTTGAAAACATTTCGAAGGAAAAGTTGAATAATTAAAAAGGGCATCAACTGAAAATTTCAATACTATGATTGAATTCACACATGATGATATTGACAACTAGCTTGTTGAGTATAACAATAAAAATGAATATATTGAGAATACATTGAAAAATTTATCTATTGATATTAGAGAAATCGAAAAGGAGTTGTTTAATATTAAAGTAAAACAAGAAGTGATTGTTTCTCTGTTAAGAGATTCTATTAAGGAATGGTTCAACAAATCAATTGCCAATATTTCGAAAATACCAACATAAGCAATTACAACTGGTAATCAAATTGCAACAAGAAAGGGTACAAACGAAATAAAAAAAATCAAATGAAGAGGAGAGATACCATCATAGTAAGTCCATGTTGATCACATACTTCTTCCCTTATCAGTTTTCATTCGGTTATTCTTCTTCTTTAAATATAAAAGTATAACTGAATCCTGATAATATTCTTTTTTTCTTCTTTCTAGATTTTTCTATTCAACCTCCGCCCACGTTCCTATTTCTATTTAATACTTTCTTGTACATGTTTTCTTTATGGTCCGCGGGAGCCCCAATCCCAGTCCATTGGAAAAATGCCTTAATTTCAATGCACTGTAACATACATTATTATTTTTGAGAGATCCCACAGAACTAATTCAGGATCAATTTTGACTGTATTTTATAACTCTGAGCCTTGAGTATAAAGTATTTGAAATTGGTCTATCATAATATTCTTTTTATCTCTATAAGTATTACTCTATAAAAGTTCTCTCATGCGGATGGACCATCTTCTTTTATTTTGAATGTGATTAGAATCTTTATTTTCACTATGGTGGATGTGAGGATATTTTTATTTTCTATAATTTATGATGTATGAAATTCCTAGTCCACTTCTCAGAAATTCTCTTTTACTTTTCAACATTTTGATTTGTCTTGAGCATTAAAGATTGGACTATATTATGGTCCTATATTATTCTTGATTCAAAAATTACAAAGAATATTATAATCCAAAGAGGAGTAACACCTCTTTAAAAACACAGGAGGATCAATATCCTTGTGAGGTTTCCGTTTCGGTCCTGACAGATTCAAACGTCAACATTTTTGGTGACAATATTGGGGAGAAAACTTTAAGATTTAGATATGGTTTTAGACCAAACAAATTCTATGACTTTGCCTTAGGATAACCAACCCCATTTAGAAATAGGATTGAATAACCAACGAAGTATTCTACATTAGTTATATAACCTTTTAATAACAACAATTGGAACTAGAGAAGAACTAGAAAGGTCTTGGGAAACATTAGTTAAATAATAAGAAAGATAAATTATCCAAAGACAAAGAAGAGATGAAAGGAAATACCAAAGAAAAAAAAGACGAGCTCGAAGAGTGCAAGAGAAAGGTAGTAATTGAATCTGGACGAATAAAGAGGACCAATCACTCGAAGAAAAATAAATCAGTTGCATACCTCAGAAATTGAAAAGCATACTCTTGAAGAAAAGAAGAAATTTTGAGACATGGATGAAAGAGAAGAAATACATGAAGAAGCACATGAAGAAAGACGAGAAGAAAGACATGAAGACATATGATAATAAAGGCAAGAGGAAAGGATACATGAAGAAAGACGAAGGTATATAAACCTAATAAGGATAAGAGACTCCCCCCTTGACCTGCAAGGTGAACAACATGAGCTCCCTTTTCTTCCTAAAGGTACTTTGGAGACATTTTCTGGAGATGGAATGATTGATGATAAAATACATGTTGATTGTTTTTTGGATGTTTGTGATTTCCATCTTGTTGAACATGATGATGTGATGGTAAGTTTGTTTCTCCAAACTTTATCGGGCCAAGATTATGAATGGTACACATCATTTCCCACAAGATCGATCGGCTCATTTAATGACCTTGAAGCGATTTTATTGAATACGTTCACTCCCCTAGTCACGTATCATACTATTCTTACTAACTTCACCCAAATTCGTCTAAGGAAAAATGAGAGGATAAGATATTTCAATCTCATATTCAATAAAACACTAAATAAGATCCCCGAAGACAAAAGTTCTAATGATCTAGTAATACTTGGTTGCTATAAAAATGCCATGCCACCCAATTTGAAGTTTTCTATTAGAGCTTCCCAATTTGATACTTTGGATGAAGAAATGACCAAAGCTACAGAGATGGAGGAAATCATGATTGAAATAGGCGTTGACCCTAATATTGTCCTTGGAAGAGTACAAAGGAATATGTATAGTTTGAACATTACTGATAAAGAAACATCTATTTCGAAAAATAATGAAGATAAAAAGCCACGACCCGGTCAAAATCAGGCATTCGATGGAGGATTATTTAAAGGAACTATCCCAAATGTGAAGACAGATCCTGTTGCATCCCAAGAGATGAAGCAAATAATCGATATTGTGCAAATGAACACAACCATTAGAAAAATGAAAAATGAAATAACAAGGCTAAGAAGGAATGATAATTACATGCTTAATCCAAGGATGTTAGTCCCAGAACAAAGAAGCAACCCTACCCCAGAACAAAGAACGAGGTTTAAAAATGTCGATAACCAATAAAGACAGAGGGTTCCTAGACATCCAAATCTGAACATAATAATACTTGATGAGCTATACAATGAGAAAATGGTTGAACCAATAAACAATTGTATGCTAGAAGAATTTTTTGAATATGTATAAATGGATGGATGAAAGACATCCATGTATATATTTCAAGAAGATGAAAATGATCCTATCTCACAAAAAAATGTTGTCCAAACATGGGCACTTGTAAATAAGTCCAAGAATAAAGACAATTCTGAAAGAGATAAAGAAAAAGATAAAGAGAAATATAAGGTGAAAGAGAGTGACAAAAGTAAACTAACCAGAACATAAGTAAAAAAGAAACAAAATACGCTCAATCCCCTTCAAATGATATATATTGTTGTTGATGATCTAAGCAAGTTAATAATTACTCTTCCTTTCACAGAAGTAGTAAAAATTCCTCATCAGACATAAAACATTCTAAAATTGTTGGATGATCTAGTTGGGAGAATTGAACTAGTAATAAAAAACCCAGAGCATAGTTAGAATACATTAGCAGTAAAGTTAAGAGGAAAAGTTCCACCTTTCTACATTTCAATAAGAAATCATGACATTGTGCTCCATAATTGTCTAGTATATTCTGGTGCAACAAACATCATCTTGTCATTGGTAGTAATGGAGAAACTTGGCACGAGTTGCACCAAGTACTATGAAACATGTGAAATAATTTAAGCAATTGATTCCAAAAAGATACGAACCTATGGATAAATTAAGGATTTTTATGCCTGGATTACCACTGCTCCTCATATCATTATGATTTTTAATATTGTGGTGGCAGATCTTCCTCTAACATAAAAATTTGTCCGGGAAGAGACTGGTCTTCCATGATTGGTGGATATATAATGAATGATGGAAGCTGTATGATGTTACTTGACAAATATGAAGCAATGATCAAGGTTCCTTGCAAACCTAGGAGATTGTTTTCTTTCAAAAAGAAGGATAACGAACTGATGGAAGATTATATAGATGCTAGTATTGGGAATTATTCCATCCTGGATATGGAGAAAGTCGAGGATATAAAGAGTGAATATAATTACATTGATGGGTATTGGAGAATGTTGTTCAATGGATCTTTTTCAAGCTCAGGGAGTGGATTTGGGATTGTACTCAAAATCCCTGAGAAGATTGTATACCCACATGCCATCAGACTTGAGTTCCCCTGTACAAATAATGAAGCAGAGTATGAAGCCTTAATTTAAGAAATGATCCTGGCACTAGAGATGAATATTGAACATTTGATTGTGATTGGGGATTCATAGTTGGTAATAAATTAGATCACTTAAAAATATAAGATTAAAAAGGAAAGGATCAAACTATATTTCAAACGAGTGAATGAATTAATGGAGGCCTTTAGTTATTTCAATATATCTTTTATTCAAACGGATACAAATAAAAAAGTAGATTCTTTAGTGTTGGCCGCTTCATTGTCAAATCCAGATGAAATTCAGAGTGAGACATCTTTTCAAGTAAAATGAGTTTTTCAACCCTCAGTCCTAGATAACCAAGATTATGTCCAAGTGTTTGAAAATGACGAGGACTTAAAAATATTTTCTAGCAAAGAATTGTGTCCAATCTGAATCTCTTTTCACAAGAGATGATCATACAAAAAGTCTCACGGAAGAAGTATCAGTCCGAAAAGTGCAAGAAATGAAGAAAGTCAATATTGGGACTAATAGTTCCCCGAATTACATAAACTTGGGAGTTTATTGTACATCTGAAGAACTTGATCAATATATCGCCCTTTTCAAAGAATATTTTGATGTTTTTTCTTAGAGTTATGATGATATAAAATCCTATGATAAATAAATATTTCAACATATTATTCCATTAAGAGAAGGAGAAAATCCCTTTAAACAGAAAATAAGAATGATGAATCCCAAGTTAAAACCATTGGTGAAGATCGAGTTGGAAAAATTGAAGAAAGCTGGAATAATATATCCCATGAGACATTCTGACTAGCTCTCAAACCCAATGGTTGTGAGGGAAAAGACACAAGAGATTCAAATGTGTGTGGATTTTATGGATCTCAATAAATCAAGTGTAAAAGACAATTATCCTCTACCTAACATGAAATTCATTCTCCAAAAAGTTACAGGGTATGCTTGTATGTCCATGTTAGACAGATTTTCTGGATACAATCAAGTTTTAGTTGCAGAGGAAGACATTCCTAAGATGAATTTCATAACACCTTGAGAGACATATGTGTATGCTCATATGCCATTTGGTTTGAAAAATGCTAGAGATACTTTCCAAAGGGATATGGACCATGCATTCGAAGGTTTGATAGGAAAATTTATGGTGGATTACCAGGATGATCTAATGGTCCATTCAAAGGCAAGAGATGAACATATCCATAATCTAAGGCAAGTGTTTGAAATATGTAGATTGTATGGGGTTTATCTGAAATTGAAGAAATGTTTGTTTGTTGTAGCTGAAGGCAAGTTTTTGGGGAATATTTTCTGTAAATAAGGAATTTATATTGACCCAGAGAGGGTTAGGGATATCAATGAACTCAATCTTCCATCTTCTAAGAAAGGAGTCCAATCATTTTTGGAAAGATAAATTTGTGCAGAGGTTTGTTCCTGATTATGCGAGAATAGTAAAATCGATTAATATATTATTAAAGAAATACCAAAGATTCGAGTGGACTTTAGACACACACGAGGCCTTTAATAAAATAAAAAATGAAATTACTACAACATTGATGCTCATCGGTCCGGATTTTCAAAGAGAGTTTATCATGTATTCATTTTCTACAGAAAGTGTTGTGGCATTAGTAATTACTCAAATAAATGCTAAGGGTGAAGAGTTACCAATAAGCTTTAAGAATAAGACCCTCCATGACTATGAATTAAGATACTCAGAATTGGAGAAGAAAGAATTGTCTCTCATAAAAGAAATAACGCATTTTCAGACCTATATTTTAAATTCTCATGTCATAGGATACATTTCATCCTCTCCAGTAAAGATGATTTTGAACTAGAAACTAAGAGAAGGGAAATAGGTGAATTAACTAGAAAAAATTCAAGAGTATGACATTGAAATAAAGCCTTTAAAAGAAGTCAAAGGGAAAGGATTGTGCAAACTCATTGCAGATAGTGATGTCCTGAATGGAGTGATTTCGGTTTCAATTGGAAAGCCTATATTTGGATCGGAGTGGTACAAAGACATTGTATTCTATATAAAATATGGACAATTTCCCATTAGCATGACTCCAAAGGAAAGAAGATATTTAAAGATGAAGTCAAGTCAGTATGTGTTGATTGCTGAAATATTATTCAGAAGAAACTATGATGGCATGTTATTGATATGTGCAAATGAAAATAAGGCTCAAGAAATGATACAAGAATTTCATGAAGGAATATGTGGAGGACATTTTGCACCTACTGCTACAACACATAAAATAATAAGAGGCATATATTTTTGGCCATCTATTTTCAATGATTCATATGTGATGGTGAGAAGATGCATTCCCTATCAAAAATTCTCAGGAAAGATGAAGAGGTATGCAATTCCATTTCAACCCATATAATTAGAACAACCATTCACACAATGGGGGTTGGATGTCATTGGGCCTATAAATCCAAAATCAAGTAAGGGGCACATACATATTCTTACTTCTATAGACTATTTCATGAAATGGTAGGAACCAACAACATTGAAAAAGGTCGATTATGAAGAATTGATTAAATTCCTCAAGGATAATATCTTGTCAAGATTTGGTGTTCCAGAGAAAATCATTACAGACAATGGCCCAATTTTCATTGGATCAAAGTTCACAAAATTTTGCGAATAATATGGCATTGTTATGGGACAATCATCAAATTATTATCCAAAAGGGAATGGCCTTGCCGAGTCTAAAAATAAGACACTGATTCAAATCCTAAAGAAGACTATCGATCGAAATCAGAAAAAATGGAACTTGAACTTGATAGATGCTTTATGGGAAATAAAAATGACTCTAAAATATATCACTGGGATGTCTCCTTACATGTTGGTTTATGGAAAGGAAGTGAAGACACAAATCAGCCTTGAATTGAATGATTTGACTTATGCTGTCAACCTGGAGGACGCTGAATATAATCCTCCTCTACAGAAGAGATTGAATCAATTGTTGAGATTATAAGAAGAAAGAAGTGAGGATTTGAAGAAAATATCACAGAGGCAACAAAATTTTAAGAAATACTTTGATCAAATTGAAACAATCAAGAACTTTCAAAAGGGTGAATTAGTGTTGCTCTGGAACAAAACAAAAGAGAATCCATCAATGCATATGAAATTTGAGGCACTCTGGATTGGGCCTTAAGTCATTGAGAAAATTCTGGGTTTCAATTCATACATGCTTAAAGATATGGAGGGAAAGATGTTGATGTTTCCTATCAATGGGAAACACTTGAAAAGTTTCTTCACTTGAGATACTCTCTTTTCTTTGTACATAGTTTTTATTTTATTTTGTACATCCTCACTGTTTCAATTCCATTTCCCAAAGGATAAAACATTTGGTCGTGATATTATGGATTCTTGACAACCCGTAGGGGGTTATCATCCCATAGTTGGAGCTAGTTGTTGAACCCCTTTTGTTCTTCCCATTTCTTTCTATTTTCCCATTTTATTTTCTTACCTCTTCTCTTCCCCTCATATAATTTCCTTTCCCGAATCTCTCATATTCCCCTTTTTCCTTTTCTTTGTTGTATCAATATTACCATAGTTAGTCGTTTTCACCATGTTCACGGACTTTCAGACTCAAAAAATTTCAGACTTGTGTTATGTTCTCTTTACCCATATATCAATCCACCATTTCTATGAAGTATACAATGATTTTGTGTCTAAATTCAAGAAGCTATTATTCGGGGAAGATACTTACCTAATCTCATTGGAAGCATTAGATTTTCTAAAAGGGAAAGGAATTCTTGAAAAAATGGAGGACTACAATATCATTAGGGTTTTATGTTATAACGAAAAACCCATTTTTCTTCCATATTATATATATTCTGATTTGTTTATTATTGAAATAGATAGAAAATACAAATTCTAGTTTCACACATTTTCGAAGAAAAGAAAAAATAAATTCATACCTCTTCCATGGAAAGTTGGTGAAATTATTCTCAGAGGAATTTCCAAGATTGATGAGTATGGTACCTATTTCAACCATTCCAACTTGATATATGCATAGGAAATCAAGGGTTTTAACCCTAGTCATATTTTTTACAATCATTTGATTTCAGTCGGGCTCAACCTTGCACTCATAAATTCATTTGTAAGCGGAGAAGATGAGAATGATAGCCATAACCCTAATAATAAATAATATGATAGAGACTCCGATGATATAGAATTTTTCATAAGTACGACAAAGCATCACAAGGAAAGATGTAAGACTTCAAATGAGAAGAATGCTCAATCACTGATTGTTTCTCAAAGAATTCTTTTAACCAAAGACAAATCCTCATCTTGAGACATCACAACAAAGAAAAATACAGAGTAATAATTTAGGGGATGATGAAGAAAGAAACACTCCTCAGGGGAACTTGGAGAACCCCCAAAAGTTAAAAATTAAAAGAAAAATGATTATTTCATAACAAGGGGGAGGAGAAACACATGCACCAGAAAATGATTTATTATTGCATAATATGGACATGGATGTGGATATTTAAAATATCACTTTCCCGGATGTAGAAGTACCTGCTAGAGAAAAAGTACATCATATTTCTACACTCATGGTATAGGAGGAGGCATTTTCTGATGAAGAGACTTTTTCTATACAAATGCATCTTTTGACAGGGAATCTAAGAAATTGGTCTTTGAAAGAACTATGAAGAGTAAAAGTGGGAAGATTTGGTCCACTATGATACATGAAACATGTTGCCTTCTATATTGTTGGCCATTCATAAATTTACAGGGGATTCACTGGATGTTTCAATTTCCAGTATGAAGGAATAAAATGCTCAGTTGAAAGAGAAAATTAAAGAATTGGAAGCAACTCTCATGCCTCCACCTATTCCGGCTTCCCTTGTTTCCATGATTCATCTTGAGAAATGGATGTCATTTATTTTAGATTAATGGGATATGGAAAAAATATTTACCTCTCTCTATTTGAGAATTCAAAACACTAGGGAATATTTGAATACATATTTGAAAAATAATGAAGGTTTTTATCCAGATGGAGTTGTGATGTTTTCAATAAAGGTTTCGACAATGATAGATCATATGAGAAAGAAAGAAAATTTACCTTCCTCGATCCGCATCAAACAACTAAAGGCCTACTGGATTGAAATAATTGATGTATTGAATGGACTATCAACTCAATTGACTGATTTGTCAAGAAGGAAGACAAAAACATACTAAAAAAATCTTGATTTTGATATCGTAGGCTCCACTATTGAAGTCCAAGACCCTAAGTATATCTCAAATTCAATTCTCATGACTCGAAAACATTTCGAAATACAAGTTGAAGAATTAAAAAGGGCATCAACTGAAAAGTTTGATACTATGATTGAATTCACACATGATGATATTGACAATTGGCTTGTTGAGTATACCAATAAAAATGAAGATATTGAGAATACATTGCAAAATTTATCTATTGATATTAGAGAAATAGAAAAGGAGTTGTTTAATATTAAAGTAAAACAAGAAGTGATTGTTTCCCCATTAAGGGATTCTATTCAAGAATGGTTAAACAACTCAATTGCCAAGATTTCTGAAATACCAACAGAAGCAGTTACAATCAATAATCAAACTTCAACAAGAAAGGGAACAAAATAAATGAGAAAAATAAAATGAAGAGGAGAGATACCATCATAGTAAGTCCATTCAGATCACATACTTCTTCCCTTATCAATTTTCATCTAGTTATTATTCTTCTTTATCTAGAAAAGTATAACCGGATCCTGATAATCTTTTTTTTGTCTTCTTTCCAGATTTTGTTGTTCAACATCCACCCACGTTCCTCTTTCTATTTCATAATTTCTTGTACATGTTTTCTTTATGGTCTGCAGGAGCCCCAATCCCAGTCCATTGGACAAACGCCTTAATTTCAATCCACTATAATAAACATTATTATTTTTGAGAAATCCCATAGAGCTAATTCGGGATCAATTTTGACTGTATTTTATAACTTTGAGCCTTGAGTATAAAGTATTTTAAATTGGTCTATCATAATATTCTTTTGAGATCTATAAGTATTACTCTATAAAATTTCTCTCATGCGAATGTGCCATTTTCTTCTATTTTGAATATGATCAGAATCTTTATTTTCACTATGATGGATGTGAGGATATTTTTATTTTCTGTAATGTATGATGTGTGAAATTCCCGATCCACTTCTCAAGAATTATCTTTTATAAATACTCTTTTACTTTTCAACATTTTGATTTTTCTTGAGCATTAAAGATTGGAATATATTATGGTCCTATATTATCCTTGATTCAAAAATTACAAATAATTTCATAAGCCAAAGAGGAGTACCACCTCTTTAAAAACACAGGAGGATTCATATCCTCGTGAGGTTTCCATTTCAGTCCTCACAGATTCAAACATCAACACTTTCCAACAAGGTATCCTTGGCTTGATTGTGACTCCTGTATCTCTAGATATGGTTGCTTGAATTTCAGTGCTCATCATCCCTTGATCGTCCTGTGTGGGAATTTGAAAAATCAATGTTCAACCCGAAAATAATTATACCACATGCATGAGGTAATTCAAGACTAAATTTTATCTATATCCCCCCCCCCTTTTCTTGAATTGTTAAATGACTTAGAGGAGACATAGGACCTAAGGCTCATGTTAAGAAAAATAAGAAATAAAGAAATAAAGTAGGAGAATGAATAAGAAAAATAAAATAAGAAAATGAAATAATTTAAAATAATATTAAACCTAAATTTCTTCCCCAAAATATATTAAAATAATTCATTCCCGATGATCGGGGTATGATGGCGGCTCATTCCGATGGACTCATCTCGATGGGTCCGATCTGATGGGTTAAACTGCAAATTAATATCAAATAATATAATGTGGTGGTTAGTCCTGAGATGTGGTAATTTCGATGGGGAAATATCTCGATACACCTCAGTCTTGTTATGGTATTAAAGTTATGAGGTGTATTCGGGGAGGGGAGGAAGGGATCTCGAGGAAAAGGGATAATGTCTTAACGATAATTCTCGATGGGAATTTTCTATGAAGATTGAAGATGAAATCCGATGTGTATGAAGACCAATGAAATATTAAGTCGAATACCAATGGGTGAGGGGGGAAAATGAAAAAAATAAATTAAAAATTAAATGAACCTAAAATGAAATTAAATAAGAATATACAACCTATGAAATAGGGAAAGAATGGAAAAAAATAAAAAAAAAATGAAAAAAAAAAAAACAAATATATATGTGTGTGTGTGTGTAAGACAAACTGTATCTAATTTTATGGGGATATGGAAAAAGAGCAAGAATGTACATACAAAAACTGTACATTAGGGCTTTAGGAAAATCACACCATGTAAAAATAGTTTACCCATGTAAAGCTAATTTTACTCATGCAAAACTAATTTTACCCATGTAAACTATTTCAAAAGTAAAATTGATTTTTCCCATGTCAAAATAAATACCTAGGGTGATTTTTGCCAATTTTCACATGCAACTCTATGTGACTAATTTCAGATCTGAAAATTGCTTCCTAGTGAGCTAATAGTAAACCCTCACTGTTACCACTGAACTATTTTACACTGAAATTATAGACTAAAAATATAACATCGGAAACAACAAGATCAAAGATGAATCATCAACACACATGAGACACAATTTTTTTTGTTTTGTAACTTTGTAAATTCAATAATTATGAAGGAAAAAACCAACCCTCCTTGCTGTCACAATTACACCAAGAAACGAGGACAACCTTGTCCTCCAAAATAATAAAATTTAGCAAACCAAACCTCAACAATATTTTTGGAAACTTCCTCTACTTGCAAATCTGCTCAGCTGCCACTTATACACTTGTTGATGTCAGCAGTACGTACATGTTGTACCTTCCCAAAAATCTCACACGTGCAGCCTAAAACTGCCTCATAATATCACACGTGTGGCTATCCTTCCATCCTCACACATGCAGCCTATCCACACCACATGTGCAACTCTCTTCCTTACTTTTTTTCCTTGCACGTGTGGGTCGTACAACCCTCTCACACGTGTGACCTGTTTCACACATTTGGTTGTACCTTTCTCTCACATGTATGGCCCTTCTCCTCTCTCTTCCTCACATGTGTGACTCACACATGTGGCTGAAATCAGAAGCCTTCCTTGGCCTAAAACAAAAACAAAAAATATCCAAGAACCCTAGGCCAGATTGCCACATAATTGCAGAATTTCCTTTGTTGAAATTTCCAAGCTCTTAGCACAAGTGCACTCACACTTATGCTAACTCAATAATGACATAACGAGATTTGTCACAATCTCTCCTCTCCTTATATAGGAGTCCAATGAGTGAGTTTAGGAACCCATTTTAAATTCAACAATTAATTAGAATGTTTTAATCCTCTTTGTGGGTGTGAGACCCTATCAAAAACCCACAAAGCTCATCAACTTTCCCATGAGGCCCTAGATTTTCTCCAAGTCCGTTTTCACTAAAACGAAAGGCTGATCTGGTGCCAATGAATATTACCACATGCTTGACACCTTGGCTTCTTGTGGGAATATCTCCTGAAGCTACAAAATATTCACTACTCCCTCTTAACAAGGGAGGTATTCCATCCTCCAACATTTGGATGTACCTATGTCTCCCATAATGAATTTGCTACCACAACTACACTCAAATCCTCCTAATTATATTCTCCCTCTTTCACCAAAGCAAAGCATGCTCTCCAATATTCTTGACCTACTGCATCCTCGATTACTGAAGAAAATCATGCTCTCCATTCCTCCTGAGTGGCTACATTCTTGGTCACTGAACCAAATCCTACTTTCCAATCCTCCTGACTAGTTACTCCCTCGATCACTAAGGAAAACATTTCTAGGATAAATGGGTCCTCCATGGAGGACACATTTCTCTTAGAAGACTCTTTCTTCATAGCCTCTTGTCTGGCCTCCTCAACCCATGACACATGTTTGGAAGATTCCTCTCTTCCACCTGTACCTGAAGGTAGACTCCCTCTGGATGAGTGATGCTCCCTTTGAGCTTGTTGACTCCCTATGAAGTCCAAATTATTTTTAACAATCCTAGGAGGCTTTTCCTACCTATTGGATCCTAAGGACCGACTCCCTTTGATCCCGTACCACTGGTGGAGCTATCTTCTCCCTCTGAATCCACACTACTAGTGGAGCTACCCACTCCTCCTCATATGTATCTCTACTATTGTTGGTCACAAAACACATAGGATGGCCCCTCGGCCTATATAGGTTTCCCTTTCTAACTCTAAGAACCATTCCTGATATGAAGCTAGATCGTCTGGGAACAAACAACAAATGCCCATCTCAAAATAATATATGGTAGCCCTTATTCTCAATCTTCAATACCCATAGAACACTCCTCCTAAGTTTGGCACCCATAAACAATTTGACACCCTCAACACTTCTTTTGACTCCAATATGAACGATACCATACCATATCGTCATACTGCATGCTTAGTTCCCATACCGAGCTCCACACACAAGTATGATCCAGGCTCTATGAAATTTTCAAACAACTCTCATGCACCTGTCATATGGAAAGATGGTCCACTATCCACCAACCAAGTACCCCTTCTAGAAACTATACCTGGAAGGAAGGAGACCAATAATATCTCTATTTGAAACCTATCTACAACCTCATTAACCTCTGCTATTTATGCCTTCTTCCTTCTTCCCCTTCCCTTTCGATGTGGACACTATGAAGCATAGTGACCATTGTGATGACACTCAAAACATTTGATGTTGCTAAGATCCTTTCGTCTTGGTTCTGGAGATGCATATCTCTTGGGAGAAGCCCTTCTCCTAGGAGAACCTTTCTTCCCTTCCTAGTTTGGGTTGCAGGGGCTTGGTTCTCATCACTGCTACTATTCACCACACCATCCAAATCATCCATGGATACTAACTAAGTCTCCTTCTGGATACAATCATTCCATAGTCTATCAAATTTTGGTAACTCCTCTTGTGCACAAATGGTTCCCAAGACTTGGGAAGACCTCTCAATGCTACATTCACCAACTCAACAACTTCCACCTTATCACTAATGGCCACAATTTGATCTTGGATATGTTTAATCTTAATAAGATAGTTCACAACTGTATCCTCATTGAACATATTGACAAATTGAAGTTGGTGCTTCAAACACAACTTCCTACTTGTATTCCCATTTTGGTATAGGCCTACCAAAGCATCATACATTTCCTTGGCATATGTCTTCTCAACAATATGAAGAATCAGGTGATCCTTCATGGATTTTAGAAACACCCACTTGGATTTCACTTCCTTATTCTTATGAGTTGTCAATTACCACGGATCAGTAGGACTTGCAACCAAACTCTCAACAAACTACTTAAGGTCATTTTCTTCCAACAAAAGAAGAACCCTAGCCTTCCAATCCTAGAAGTTAGTTTCTCCTTCCAACCTGCCCTCAATTTTCAATGTGTTCACTATGGTGATCTGTCCAGAACAAGAAAAAAAATATTCCAGTGTTGTAGCTAAAAATGTATCTCAAGATGATCCCCTTCTCTTCAGATCCCAAGCTTTGATACCATGCCAATTTTCACATGCAACTCTATGTGACTAATTTCAGATCTGAAAATTTCTTCCTAGTGAGCTAACAATAAACCCTAGCTGTTACCATTGAATAATTTTGCATTGAAATTATTGATTGAAAATATAACCATATAAACAACAAGATCAAAGATGAATCATCAACACAAATGAGCCACAAAATCTTGTGTTCTGTAAATTTTTCAAATTAAAAAATTCAAAGGGAAAAAACTAGCCCTCCCTATTGTCATAATTACACCAAAAAGTGAGGACAACATTATCCTCCAAAATTAGAAAATTCAAAAAACCAAACCTTAGAAAAATTTCTGGAAACTTCCTCTACCTGCAAATTTGCTCAGTTGCCACTTATACACTTGCTGATGTCAACCGTAAGACTACTAATGTCAACAGTATGGATCTACTATACTTTCCCAAAAATATCACACGTGTAGCCTAAAACTTTCTTAGAAAATCATACGTGCGACTGTCCTTCTTCCCTCACACATGTGACTCTCTTTCATACGGTTTTTCCTCGCATGTGTGGATCATACAACCCTCTCACATGTGCAACCCATTACACACATGTGGATGTAACTTTATCTCACACAGAGGCCCTGCTCCTCTCTCTTCCTCACACGTGTAGCTGAAATAAGAATCCTTCCTTGGCCTAAAACAAAAACAAAAACAAAAAATCACTAAGAACCCTAGGCCAGATTGCCACATAATTGCATAATTTCCCTTGCTGAAATTTCCAAGATCTTAGCACAAATGCACTCTCGCTTATGCTAACTCCATAATGACACAAGGAAATTTTTCATAATCTCCCCTCTCCTTATATAGGATTCCAATGAGTGATTTTAGGCATCCCTTCTAAACTCAACAATTAATTAGAATATTTTAATCATCTTTGTGGGTGTGAAACCCTAACATAAGCCCAAAAATCCCATCAACTTTCCCATGATGCCTTAGCCTCATTCGAAAGAAAATTTCACTAAAAAAGAAGAAGAATGATTTGGTGCCAACAAATATTCCCACATGCCTGGCACCTTGGCCTCTTGTACGAATACCTCCTAAAGCTACAAAAGATTTAACAATTTGGAGGAAAAACATGGAAAATTAAAAACAATGGCCAATTTGTAAAAACCATATGCAATCAAAACCACGTGGTTTTGCAAAAACATGGGAAACTTACAAATGGAAATAAATAAATACCTAAAAATTAAAAAATTAAAAAGAAATAAAAAAAATTAGAAATAAAATAAAATTATACAAATTGTATACAACAACTAGGGAAATTAGGCCAAGTTACACATGAGTTAGGGTTCCATGCTTGTCAGGGTTCCTCCCCTAGGGACCAAAAATAGGAGCAAGGTATCCTATGTATATTTCGATTAATTGAGTGATAAGTCAGGTAGGTATGTTTTATGGAGATCACAACCACTCAAATTTGGATTTGAAAAATGGAAAGCAACCACAAGGTGAAAAGATGACATGTCGTGCTACACATTAACATCACAAAGACTGACTCATATGATAAAGGAGATTGATGATAGTTGGGTGCACGATACATGTCAATCTGAAAATCTCATAGGGAAGACCTAATAATATTTCAAGGAGAGGTAATACAATCAGATCAGGGAATAGGTTCCCACATCAGGCCATAATGAATGAAGTTGGTTACGACAAGTGGCGAGAAAGAATTGGGTGATGATACAACAAGGTCCCACATCCATGTAGCGTGATAAGTCTTTGGTCCTAAGTTTTCAAAGAGAGGGAGGCTAATAGAAGAACCTAGTATAGATCAAATAAAAAAGGCTCGTGCCTTCCAGACCTTGAGAATATCATAAGGGATTTGACTTGGCCAGCCCAATGAGACAAACCTAATGAGGGAGGCTGATAGGATTTTGGCCTTTGGACTTCAAACTAGTCTTAAGACAATGCACACTCAACACTCTGATTGAAGACTCCCGATAGAGTAAATACAATGAGATCACTGGATAGTACTATAGGAAAGGTGGATCCAATAGCCTTGCAAGCTTCAAAAACTTGGGAAATTGTAAGAAAATGTGAATATGCTTCCTAATGAGGGAGAGCCTAGTAAGGATCAAGGTTCAGACCTCATCAATGAAATGGTGATAAAAAATACTCTGGATGAGGTTTGGGAAAGACAAGATATAGTTCATAATTCTGATTGTTGGCTTCAAATGATAGACAAGATCCACATAAAGATAAATCTAGGCAAGAAGAATAAGATCAAGAGATTCCCCACATGCATTTCAAGGCTCGAGAGATCATGTAAAGAAAGTGACCTTGCAAAATTTCTCCTACAACCACAAAAAATATGAGGTTAGTTACGCAAGGAAGAAGACACTCGCCATTAATCCATAACACTACATTCTTTTCCTTCAACAAACTTATGAGTGAGTGTTAGGTTTGTTCAAAGATAATCATCCATGATCTCAGATGCTATAGATAAGTGTCCTGAAAGTTGCATGTACCTAGTCTCAAATTCATAGAAATGATTGATGATTGAAGTCAAGAGTTCAAAATTTAAGAGTATGATCAACATATGAGAGAATAAATATCAAGACATTAGGTGCAACATGTGAGCAAGAGGATGCATAATGCATATGTTTTCTTTATTTAAGTTACCCATTCAGAAAAACCTAAAAAAAAACTCCTCGAAGATAATCATCAATCAATATCAAACCCCTAACTCCCTCAATTAACATTAGCCTCAAGCAGTAGAGGATTAGGAATTAGGGTGGAAATTTTAGTAGCCCCCCCCCTCCCCTTTTCTTTTTTCTTGTAAAAGTAAAAGTAAAAGGGGGTTGTTGTGGCCACAACAATTACCTTCATACATTCCCAAATTTTAATGAAAGGTTGGAGAAGACCTTCCAACCACTTCATGAATTTCCATTTATGGTGTTCATCAAACTCATTGATGGATTACAATACCAAGATTAGAATTTTCTAGTGCACCCTAATTGAAGTTGTTGTGAAATAGTACATTAATGAGCCAGTGAGAGACTTATTTTGCAACTTTGATGCTTTAACATTGATTTTATTGAACGAGTTCTGATTGCCCATCCATTATGAGACAGGAAAAATATTTTGACCTTATTTTGATGAGATAATTCCACACACATCTCAGACCATATCCAAGAGTGGTGAAGGAGGTTCCAAACAATCAAAGCCAAAATCCTTGGTAATTTCTTGTTGGATTGGTTTCTATGGTATTTTGTTTTTGTATATTGTCAAAGAGGTGACTCTATTAGGAGTCATGACCAAGGAACAAAATTATTTTAGATCCCAACAGTTAGATTTGGTTTATTTGCAATCTAGGATTGTTTACAAGATATTTCCTAATGCACCAAGAGAAAATATAGATCCTATAAAGTTGAAACTAGGACCATACACTGATAGTGTGATCAATTCCATGAAGAATGTCGTGTCTAATTAGGTTAAAAGTCAAATGATTAAAATGTATTTACATCTACTTGGAGTTGTGCAAGGTATTGTTAGTGCCTCTGGCTCCATTCAATCCTTCAATGTCCATAGCATATAGAAATCTAACCCAAATGGTAACCAACAACCTATATGAAGGAAAAAGAATAAGAACAAGAAGGGGGCTAGAGGGAATAATGAAAACAACAACATTGATAGTGGGGGAAAGAAGGAGAAGAACAAGATAAAATTTATATGCAATCTGTGTGAGGAATATTGTTTGACCCACCAATGCCCCAAGTTGGAGGAAGCCCAATAATTTTTTGCACAACAATATTCTCATCAAAAATCCATTGTCTTGACGAATCCCTTCCCTCCACAAGGATAGAAAATGGTTTTTGGGATTCCTAACTACCCTACATCTCCACAAGGGGGAAACTAGGGAGCCCCTCAACAAGGAGGTAACTCATCAAATGTTCTCAAGTGTGAACAAAATGTCTAGACTCAAGCTTGTAATTATGATGCTCCTAAGATTGGCGCCAAAGGAAAATACATATCCATATCCAAATTGCAAAACCCTCTTCATATAGAGAAACTAATAGTTGATTTGATTCCATTCCTTCCCAAAGGTGTATTGAAATGGTGGATGTGTAATATTAATGCCAAAGATGCTAAAAAATACAACATAGTTGAATATCTGGACCAAGCTCCATGTGCTATGTCTACCATGGAGGTTCTCCAAAGCTACCTCGTGTAGAAAACAAAATTGCTATTGGTAATTATTGCTTTTGATTTCATGGATTCTAAATTACTAACATTTTACCTTGACAATGTGAAGCCACAACTTCCCCACTATATCACATTCCAGATCTAGGTTTTGACACATAGAATAGATATATTTAGGACTATGGTTGATCTGCAAATTGCAGTGGATATTTCAATGGAACAATTTGTCACAATAAATATTGTTTTACACTAAAATATTTTATTATGTAGGTTTATTTTCCTTAGATCTCAGATTCGTAGTCATTAGATTAATACTCAAATTAAAGAAATAGCTGAAATGAAAAAATGAAATACTAAGAAAAAGAACACACCACCCACAAAAATGAACACCAAATGTATCCTAGGAAACCCAATATGGGAAAAAACCTATCTTGAAGGTGAGGCCTATGCTTTGCTCTCTTTTTTTTAGTAACAAAATGGAAGTAAAAATAAAGGGGGAAACTCATTATGGAATCACCTATGAATCTGTGGCCCAATTGGATACTGCATACTCTTCTCTTACCTATTTTATTCTCTTTAATTCCACTCCTTGAATGCTCTTCTCAACTATGGAACAAGTACAATACAAAATAATGGAACCCTTTCTCCTCCTAGCATCTCAATATTTAACATAGCTCGATAATCATCTAGGGTTAGGGTTTTGATTTCCTCATCCCTCAATTAGTGATTAGGTTTGTATCTTATAGAATCTTCTTGAAATTCCACACATGTCTAGCCCCATATGTGTGATTAATGGGGGTTTACATGGCATCCAATCATACCATGGTGGTCAACAAGGTAGGTCAACTTGTGGGAGGAATAACTTTTCCATATGAGCTCTGACTAAGGAATTTTACACATAGTTGGAAATGTATCGAAGTGTTGTCAAGGGTGTGGGATTATGTTTCAAACACTATAAATGTTAAGTACCAAATACTTGCACACAAAAACACCACAAATATTCATAGAACAATATAGAAGAACCACACTTTTATTATAGAAAACCCTTGAGGTAGGGAAACACCATACAATGGATCATACTATGGAAGGGATCCTCTCCTGTTCACTTGCCTCTTCGAGGGGGCTTCCTCCTATTGATCTACTACTCCAAATACAATACTTCTCTTTGTATTCTATTACATTCCATTCCCTTTATGAAAGCGTTGTCCTCAATGCTTAATGTACAACCATATACTAGGGTCCCATGGATAAGTGTGGACCATAGTGCTGAAGTAGACTAGAGAACCAGGGTCCCATTGAGAAATGGAAGCCACCATGTTGAAGTAGTCCAACCATCATTGTAAACCAGGGTCCCATGTATAATTTCTCATGTGAACTCCACACGGAAGATATCGACACTCAATAACCAAGTGAAAATGATCCTCCCAATACTGACACCTATCATGTGGATCCAAATAAGAATATCCATCCACATAGTGGGAAAGGGTCAAATATGAATCTAGAAAGAACAATACCTTTTTGGAATATGCAGGCTAGACACTGGTAATCATAACTAGCTCCTAATGTGTCACATTGATGTTCTCTATAGAAGGTGGAGTAGAGTCATCAAATAAAATATGAAAGTGGTTGTCATCCCATAAATGACAACTATCCATATACCAATCATCAAAATCGTCCTCAAAATCATACAAAGCATATATTTCTTGATTATATTCATCCCTAATGTGCCCTTTCTCACACTTTTGTAATTTGAGTGAGCAAGAGAAGGAGAATGAGAATTGGCCCTTTCTCACACTTTAATAATTTTTAGGATGAAGAGAAGGAGCATTATCCATTTATCATAATTTTTGGGAGGAGGTCAATCAACACTAGCTCGTTCTCACACTTTTGTAATTAAAGTGATAAGGAGAAGGAGAAGGAGCATAAACCCTTTCTCACTCTTTAGTAATATTTGGTAGGGAGAGAAGGAGCATCAACCCTTTCTCATACTTTTGTAATTTTTCGGAGGAGGAGAGGTGACATCGACCCTTTCTCACACCTATATCATTTGAGTGAGGAGAAGATGGAGCATGGGCCCTTTCTTACACTTTTTTAATTTGAGTGATTTGGAGAAGGAGCATTGACTCTTTATCACACTTCAGTAATATTTGGGAGGAAGAGAAGGAGCACTATCCCTTTCTTGTGCTTTACTAATTTTTGGGAGTAGGAGAAGTAGAAATTTCCATTTCTTGCACTTTTGTACTTTGAATGATGAGGAGAAGGAGAATGCGCACTATCCCTTTCTCATTGGCATTGTCTTCAAATTTTACAAATACCCAAGGGTTTTCAAACTTAGCCAAGCTCCTTATCCTTTTGGACCCTTTGTAAATGTTTTAAATATTTTCCTTTATTTTCCTTGGTTGAACTTCACCTTCCTTTGGATTCCCTAATCACACATGATTTCAAAATTTCACCCTCTATTTATATCTCTCCTTGATTTTCAAGTAATGCATAATCTCTTGATCGGTTCCCTTCCTCCCTAGATTCCTTCCTAATTTGCAAGTCAGTCTTGATATCCATATTGGCCCCCTTCCTCCTTATATTCCTTCTCAATTTACAAGTTAGTCTTGATCTCTTCATTGGGCCCATCCTTCTATTGACTTGAAATGAAATTCCACCCTAGAGCCTTCTCCTTTTCCTTCCTTTTGAACTCTTTCTTCCTAGCTTCCTGATTTCTAAATCTAGACTAATCCCCTAGTCATACCCTCATTCCATTTACCTCCTTCCCAATTCATTAATCAGGCTCAACTCTTTAATCAAGCCCCTTTTTACCCAGTTCAAACATAGTCTTTATCTTCTTTCCAAACTTTCCCCTTTGTCTTCAAATATATCTTCCGAACTCCAATTTTGAAATTAGGCCCTTGTTCACCTTGATATCTTCCTTATTCATTAATTGGGATCTATATCCTAACTAGGTTCGATATCCCAATCGGACCCTCTTTTCACCAAGTTTGAATGTGGTTTTCCCCTTTCAAGTGGCCCCTTTCTTCCTAGTCTGAATCTATTCTCTTGCTTCAAATGTGGCCTTATTTCAAAACACATTTCAAATGCATTTTTTTGACTGATATTTAACATTAGTTAGTTTCCTTATCCTCCCAAAAAATATTTAAAAGGAGGAGGAGAAGGAACACTGACCATTTCTTACACTTTTGTAATTTGAGTGAAGAGAAGGAGCACTGGCCCTTTCTCACACTTTATTAATATTTGGGAGGAAGAGAAGGAGCACAATCCTTTCTCATACTTTAGTAAATTTTGGGAGTGGAAGGAGTACTATCCCTTTCCCACACCTTTTTAATAGAGTAATGAGGAGGAGGAGTGGCTTCCTTTTATCACAAGTTAGTAATTTCATGAAAGAGGAGAAGGAGGATTGGCCCTTTCTCACAATTTAGTTATTTTTTTAGAGGTAGAGAAGGAGAACTATACCTTTCTCATACATTAGTAATTTTTGGGAGGAGAAGAAAGAGAAACAACCATTTCTCACATTTTAGTACCCATTCCTTCAGATTTGTCAACTATCTAGTGTTTTTTTAGCTAACTTTTAAGAGAAAATGTAGGTAGGGAAAGAAACATCCGCATTTCTCTAGTGCTTACTAATGTTATGGTTTCTATTGCTTGTTTGGCCATTTTCATTTCAACATTAAATTAGAACGTTATATTATTGTTTATTTCATTTGAAGTTGTTTAAAATTTGAATAAATTTTGATATGAATCCCTTCTCCAAAGTCCATTCTGACCAAGATCTCGACAATAGATCTATGCATCAATGACCAAAGGATATTCATCAAACCCTAGAAAATGTCTAACATTGTTACTAATAGCCTTGAACATCTGCTCATATATTAATTCTAATGGTGATATTGGTAATTTAACCCATATTGGTTGCACCATTGACTTCTTAGATCTTGGATCAAAACATGGTGACCACCCTTTAGCTGAAAGCATTGTTACACCCCATAACCACCAAGCCTTCTTTATTTTTTCTATGTCTACCCCATTATGAAAACTAAAAGTAAGTCATCCTTGAGAAAACATATAGAAAACCAACAAATACCCTAATTGATTCTCCCAAACATAGTTAATCCTCACTCAATTTGTTTTTATAAGTCACCCTCTAGTAAAACCTCACAACCACCTCTCGCTTCACCATAAACATAATTTAGTTCATGTTTATATTATCTCCAAGAGTGAGTTTTTCTCTATCTTTTCTTCCCTTAACACACATGTTTTTTTCCACACTGGATGAAACTTTGGACCTACCCTTTCCTCACTACCCTCTAAACCTTTGGAGTTCGTTATGGGATTAACTTTTTGAAATCCTCTAGTCGATCCTTCTACACCTCACCTTTAGTTTCCGAAACTTGCTTTTTCCTAACTATGTTCAAATCATAACAATTTTTGAGATCTATCACATCTCTGGTTGAAGAAACCCCTATCCTTGCTTTACTTCCCATTGCCTCGAAGACTAGATCCACTTCATGTCGGTGTCTTTCCTTTTGAAGGAGAAAACCTTCTATTTCACCTTTCCATTGACTAGTCCTATTAATAATAACCTTGATACTTTTACATTTACCACCCCTCTAACACCGACTTCGGTGAAATCCAAAACTTCCCTTTTCGAAGTTTTTGAATCACGTGAACTTGTTAATTGAAGGGCCCCATGGGATAGTGAAACTTACCTAAACCAAAAGTTTTATAAATCCATAAACTTAAGTCCCATTCCCTTACACAAAACCTTGTAATATATTGAACCTTTATTTGAAATTAGGATTTCATTTGAAGCGTCATGACACCTTAAAAAAACCTTCATTTCTTTACAATAAGGTGAATAATGATTCTTTTAATAAAAAAAATAAATAATATATTTTTAATAATTATTTAAATGTATATTTTGGATGATATATATTTAAATGTATATTTTAGATGATATATATTTTACAATAATTGAGTAGAAAATAAATACTTATAATAAAATAAAATAAAAAATTATATTTATTGAAATAAAATAAATAAATACTAGAATCGAATAAGAAATTTTTTCACATCCAAGTGGCTTGGTCGGTTGATAATGGGACTAAAATTACGAAAATCATTACTTTAACAACCATGTCAAAACTTTAGAAATTGTTTCACATCCAAGTGGCTTGGTCGGTTGATAATGGGGACTAAAATTACGAAAATCATTACTTTAACAACCATGTCAAAACTTTTTTTTTTTTTTCCACATTGGAGATTCCGCGTTGGAAACCCACCCCAGATACTTCCCCACATAGTGGCTGGTATGGGAGTGATAAAGCTTCGCAGCCCCAAAGGACACAGGTTTCGAACTCATGACCTCTCCCCAAACTGGAAGAATGTGCGCATGTCTTAACCAATTGTGCTATCCCATGGGAATGTCAAAACTTTTTTACAAAGTGAGTTTGTTTTAAATAAATGTTTTCATGTCAATTAATTTTATTATGAAGTTTGTTGATGATGGTGGCTAAAATTACGAAAGCTCATTACTCTAATAATCTCATGTCAAAGGATTTTTACAAAGAGAGTTGGTTTCAAACAAATGATTTTATATTATTCTATTTTATTTTCAAAATTTTGCATCTTATTGATATAATATTAAAAAAACATATATTGAAGAATGGTGTGAGGCAAAATTAGGATTTAGTGCCACAAACCTTAATAAATTTGGAAATCTTGGAAGTTTTATTAATATAATATTGAAAAAATATATTGAAGAATGGTGTGAGGCAAAATTAGGATTCAGTGCCAAAAACCTTAATACATTAAGTTTGGAAATAAAAACCTTCATAAATTAATGTTGGAAATCTTGGAAGTTTTATTAATATAATATTGAAAAAACATATTGAAGAATGGTGTGAGGCAATTATGATTCAGTGTAAAAAACCTTAATACATTAAGTTTAGAAATAAAAACCTTAATAAATAAAGGTGGGGAATCTTGAAAATCTTATTAATATAATATTGAAAAATATAATATTGAAAAAACATAAAGATAAGTATCTGATTATGCTTTAATCATGTTTTGCATGACTCTACTGCTTATGTTATCATGATTTCCGCTATGTTTATGAGTTAGTATGAAACGCCATGGATTGTTAATTATAGCAGTAGATAATATGTTTACTCTGAGCTTGAATGCGTTTATTGTTTAAATGCATGTGGGTTAAATAACATATGTATGAGTTATGTACAAAATGGTGTTATAGTCTTCTCGGCTCTCATAACAGAGGCAAAATTAGGATTTAGTGCCACTATCATTTTGAGTTTAGTATGCTTTATCTAAGGTTTGGAAACACTATGTGTTACACTTCTTGGATTTTCTCACTCCAATAGAATCTAAAATGCATCTTTAGTATCATTATGTATGTACATGAACATATGGAGTATACGTTCATGGTTTATTTATTGGATATGTATGATATGATATTTTTGTGATTAAATGTTGAGTGGGAATATTTTTGTGATTAAATGTTGAGTGGGGATTTACGTACCGCCAAATGACAAGTTGAGGATGTTGATCCTGAGCGAGGCTCATAGAGCAGTTTACATGGCTCACCCAGGAGTCACGAAGATGAGGGCAGACCTTAAACCCTTATTCTTTTGGAAGGGAATGTAGGCCGACATAGTCAACTTTGTGGCTAGATGTCTAGAGTATCAGTAGGTAAAGGTTGAACATAGACACCCGACAGGATTACTTCAACCACATGCCATTCCGGAATCGAAATGGGAAGTTATTTTGATGGATTTTATTGTTGGATTGCCACTGACGGTAAGGAGACACGACTTGATTTTTGTAGTAGTAGACACTTTGACGAAGAGTGCTCACTTTATTCCTATGCGTACGACGTATCAGGCACCTGACATAGCGAGAGTTTTCATCAGTGAGATTGTGAGGCTGCAT
>JZKD02S1732761.1:341058-363584 GCA_000966675.3 Picea glauca
ATTAATTTCAAGGTTAGTACTATAATTGGAATTGTCCAAATTCACAGTAGTATGATATCAGACTCTTCGATTTGATAAAGCTAGTCGCTCTGTATATAAGTCTGTGTGTGTGATTTTTTTTGTGTGTAAAGAATCCAGTGCCATATCAAGAGTCTCAGGCCCTTTAAAGGCAGGGTTTCCACTCTTGCGACATGCCTCTAAGGTCGTATCAGTAGTCTCGGGATCTTAAAGGCAGAGTTCCCACCACTGCGACCTCCTGACAGAGATTACTAGTTTCTGCCTGAGCAGTCGGCCAGGAGCCTATTTGACCTTCTCTCTCTCCGGAGCAGAGAACTAAGATTAAACGCCCTACTTTCCTGTGCAGAAATAGTAAAATCTACTACTATGGATTCTTCCATCTGTGTTCGTACTGTACATAACACAATATGTCGTTTAATGCTTGCAGTTACTTGTTGTGCGCCTTATGTCTATGGTCGTTTAATGCTTGCAGTTACTTGTTGTGTGCCTTATGTCTTCTTGTTGTGATCATCGTGGTTGTGTCTTGTTAGTTGTCGAGTGGCGACGTAGAGTCAAGTGTGTTTGTTTCCTTTTTACACACGCGCACACACCTTAAAATTATCTTCCGATCCTACTTCCATTGTATCCTTGCTTCTTCCATAAAATAAGATTACATAATGGAAATAAAAAAAGTAAGACCTCTGTGTCTTCTTCTTTCATTGAAAGTGCATCTACCGCCACATTTTGTTTCCCTTTTCTGTAGATAATTTCAAATTCATAAATCAACATCTTTATAACCCATTTTTGTTTCTCTTCTAAATATAACCGTTGTTCCAATAAGTACTTCAAACTATCATGATCTACTTTTATCTTGAAGTGTTTTGCTATTAATCACGGGGGTCATTTCTTAATTGCATGCAACATGACCAACATTTCCTTTTCATAAATGGATTTGAGTAAGTTCTTTCATTTAAGTTGATGGATCTGAAAGGAAAGAAGCATTCCTTCTTGCATCAAAATTGCACTAATGTCATTCCCTAAGGCATTACACTCCACGATAAAGGTTTTTGTTAAGTCGGGCGTGGCTAGGACTGGATTTGTACAAATAACCTCTTTAAGTTTTTCAAAACCTTTGGTTAGTTCTTGAGTCTAAGAAAATGCCTCTGTTTTAATAACACTGTTATAGGTGTTGCTATTTGACTATAATTCTTGAAAAACTTGTCGTAATATCCCATTAATCCTAAGAATCTTGTAAGATTCTTTAAGGTTTTGGGAATCGGTCATTCCATTATAGATTCAATTTTGTAAGGCTCCCCTTTGACACCTTCATGAGATACAATATGACCCAAATATTCCAATTCTTGAAGTCGAAAGGAACACTCTAAAGTATTTTCATATATTTCTTGGTCTTCCAACAATTTTAGGACCATGTCAACATGTTGTACATTCTCTCCCCAAGATTTTTTGTAGATTAGTATATCATCAAAAAATACTAACACAAATTTTTTGAGGAAGCATTTGAAAATAGAATTCATTAATCTTTGAAATGTCGAAGGTGCATTAGTAAGCCCAAATGGCATTACCAAAAACTCATAATGCAATTCATGTGTTCTAAAGGTTATTCTAGGAGTCGTTTTGCCTCATTTTTTATTTGATGATATCTATAATGAAGATCCAACTTGGTAAAAAACATTTCTCTTTTCAATTCATCTAATAGTTTATCATTGACATGAATATGAAACTTATCTTTAAAGGTCATTTTGTTGAGTTCTCTATAATCTAGACACATATGCCATGAACCTTCATTTTTTTGAACCATCACCATTGGTGAAGAGAAATCACTTTGACCAGGTTGAATCATGCCAACCTCTAACATTTCTTGAACCATATGTTCAACATTACTCATTTTTTCATATGGGTACTTGTAAGGTTTTGATGTTAGGTGGTACACTTCCTAGTTTCAAATGAATAGAATGGTCATGATCTCAAGTAGGTGGAATACCTTTAGGCATATCTCCAAATACCTTGGAATGATTGTCGATGAATTTTTGGATATCCACTAGAGCAGAGGGTCTATATGTTTTAACATCTAGTGATCACAATTGTGCAATTACACCATGGTTTCCCATTTTTATCAATTTTGTCATGCTATTATATCTCATCACTTTAGATGGTTTCCCTTCGATACCTCTAAGTTAATTTTCCTTGCCTTCCAAGGAAAATCTCATGAAAAGTTCTTGAAAATTGTCAGTCATTGTTCCCAATGATTGCAACTATTGGATCCTTAATACAACATCAACACCACCCATTTGGATTTACATCATGAGACTATCCAATAAATACTCACCCATAGTGAGGTTAAAACTATGGAAATTCCATGAACAATTTATGGTACCTACATCTACAATCATTACTTGAAACTCTAGTGCTATATATATATAAACAAATTGATAAGTTTGGATAATTTGCAATTACTAAATTTATGGTTACTACCAAAATCAATCAATATTGTAATTTTTAATTTTTGATATATCCTTCTGTCTTGAGAGATACAAAAGTGTTGATGCTAGCCAATACATGACAAGATATGGTTGGAATATTCTCTTCTAGTTCTATATATTGTGATGGTTCCAATTCTTGATCTTCTTCCTCTTCATAGTATATGTAAAATAATTTTCTCTCATCAAATTTATTCCCCTTATTGTACTTTCTATCACAATTGAAACATAATCCCTTTGTTCTTTTTTCATCCATTTTCTGAGGTGTCAACCTTGTAGGTTGAATGAGGTTAGAAGAGGGAATATGTTGCTTTATATACTTGTTAATGTCTACCCTTCTAGCAGCCATATTTTTACTTTCAACTTTCCTTTCCACACTAAAATCATGCCCTATGGATTTAGGTTCCAAGAGACGCACCTCATGTTGAATTCTCTCCTTTAAAGTGCTAATAAAGAGATCTAACAAATTATCTTTGGAATGTTCTTTATTATGAGACTTAACTTTTGAAATTATTAAATGTTCTCTATAATTGGACCTCTTTGCTATATATTTATCAATTGAATAAATAACGTGTTTCTCTTAATATCTTCATAGTGTGCTATCAATTCGTTCCTAAAAATGGAGCAAGAGAAAATACAATTTTTTTTTTCATTCACAAAGCCATTGATACTAGACAAATATATTAGGTTCTAAATAAAAGGATGCATGAGTCACCTTTTGTAAAGTTGGTGCTTTGTGTAGATCAAAAAATTGCTCCATTTGGAATATCCATGTTATTGGATTTTTACCATCAAACTTCCTCATATCAATCTCAGGAATTAAGTAGTTCCTTGGTCCCAAGTTGAACCCATGAAGACATTGATATTGGAGTGATGAATGATCATAATAATAGGATTCAATATTTGTACTCTCCAAATGTGTTAAAATATTCCCCATAGGTGACTGAGGTTCAACAATATTTTTATTCTTATTTTCATGATTTTCTTGCATCACAATATCCCTTTTAGGGAACCTATGTAAGAGCATGGTTTATATGGAATTTTGTAATTGTTCTATCTTTTGGCCCATTAAATTTTCCATTTTGTATTCCATTTCCCTTTTAAGTATTTCTTGAGAATGTGAGAAATCCACCGTTTTCAACATACTACCACTCATGTCATTAACTTGGTTCTTCAATTGGGATACCTTATTTTCCAATTCTTCACTTTCTTCAAGTGTCATGTGTGAGTTCTTTGGAGTTTTAGAAAGAGTATAAATTCTTGTAGAACACTTTTCCACGTGGGAAAATAATAATACTCCTATTTTTTCTCTTTATCACAATTTTTGAATCAACAAAAATATATATTCCAATCAAACGTTGTGGTAATTTCAAGTTAACATACCTTTAAAAATCTCAGTTTGTAAACTGTTTTGTTGGTTGATCTTTCTCCTGAAGTGTTTATGAAATTTAATCCCCTTCAATTCTAAAATTTTGATTTGCAGTATCTTGATATGTCTTCTTTTCAATACCATGGGTTTGACTAGATTCCAATGTGCCAAGAGAAAGTTGTGGTAACTTGTTTTTTTTTTCCCTTTCAAGAGAACAAACTTGTATGGACCATCACATGTCCAATTTTTCATATCTACTCCTAAAATATGGACCTAAAATACTACGGTCTATCTTATATCAAATGGAACTAGTGACATCAAATTTTGACATTTCTAGCTTCATATATGATAGTTTTACCAATAACACATGTTTGAAACTAGTTGTAGGACTACTCCAAAACCCTAATTTCCATAATATCTAGTGAACCAAACCCTAAATTGTTTACCAAAGTTACTTCACTATGTCTCAGTCTCCAAAAAATTTCAATATTTTAAATGCCCCATAGAAAAAAATATAGATAAAAATGCCAAGATGACTCATTTGAGACTAATTTTAGGATTGGAAAAAAGCCCTAACTTCCACATGATATATATCTAAAAGTATAGAGAACTAGAACCTACAATTTTGACCACAAGTACTTTTCTATTTCTCCTTGGGCTCTCAAACATTTCATGGTATGAAACTATCCCAAAAACAATTCTAGATAAAATGTGAAGATGACTCATTTGAAGTATCCAAACCCAAGGTTTGTATGCTCTAAAACCAAATGTTATGCATCAAACACCCTTTAGAGGTGACATTGACCCTTTCTCACATGTTATGTCACAAATGTCAAAAATGTTATGTTACAATTTAGTTATTTTTTTAGAGGTAGAGAAGGAGAACTATACCTTTCTCATACATTAGTAATTTTTGGGAGGAGAAGAAAGAGAAACAACCATTTCTCACATTTTAGTACCCATTCCTTCAGATTTGTCAACTATCTAGTGTTTTTTTAGCTAACTTTTAAGAGAAAATGTAGGTAGGGAAAGAAACATCCGCATTTCTCTAGTGCTTACTAATGTTATGGTTTCTATTGCTTGTTTGGCCATTTTCATTTCAACATTAAATTAGAACGTTATATTATTGTTTATTTCATTTGAAGTTGTTTAAAATTTGAATAAATTTTGATATGAATCCCTTCTCCAAAGTCCATTCTGACCAAGATCTCGACAATAGATCTATGCATCAATGACCAAAGGATATTCATCAAACCCTAGAAAATGTCTAACATTGTTACTAATAGCCTTGAACATCTGCTCATATATTAATTCTAATGGTGATATTGGTAATTTAACCCATATTGGTTGCACCATTGACTTCTTAGATCTTGGATCAAAACATGGTGACCACCCTTTAGCTGAAAGCATTGTTACACCCCATAACCACCAAGCCTTCTTTATTTTTTCTATGTCTACCCCATTATGAAAACTAAAAGTAAGTCATCCTTGAGAAAACATATAGAAAACCAACAAATACCCTAATTGATTCTCCCAAACATAGTTAATCCTCACTCAATTTGTTTTTATAAGTCACCCTCTAGTAAAACCTCACAACCACCTCTCGCTTCACCATAAACATAATTTAGTTCATGTTTATATTATCTCCAAGAGTGAGTTTTTCTCTATCTTTTCTTCCCTTAACACACATGTTTTTTTCCACACTGGATGAAACTTTGGACCTACCCTTTCCTCACTACCCTCTAAACCTTTGGAGTTCGTTATGGGATTAACTTTTTGAAATCCTCTAGTCGATCCTTCTACACCTCACCTTTAGTTTCCGAAACTTGCTTTTTCCTAACTATGTTCAAATCATAACAATTTTTGAGATCTATCACATCTCTGGTTGAAGAAACCCCTATCCTTGCTTTACTTCCCATTGCCTCGAAGACTAGATCCACTTCATGTCGGTGTCTTTCCTTTTGAAGGAGAAAACCTTCTATTTCACCTTTCCATTGACTAGTCCTATTAATAATAACCTTGATACTTTTACATTTACCACCCCTCTAACACCGACTTCGGTGAAATCCAAAACTTCCCTTTTCGAAGTTTTTGAATCACGTGAACTTGTTAATTGAAGGGCCCCATGGGATAGTGAAACTTACCTAAACCAAAAGTTTTATAAATCCATAAACTTAAGTCCCATTCCCTTACACAAAACCTTGTAATATATTGAACCTTTATTTGAAATTAGGATTTCATTTGAAGCGTCATGACACCTTAAAAAAACCTTCATTTCTTTACAATAAGGTGAATAATGATTCTTTTAATAAAAAAATTAAATAATATATTTTTAATAATTATTTAAATATATTTTGGATGATATATATTTAAATGTATATTTTAGATGATATATATTTTACAATAATTGAGTAGAAAATAAATACTTATAATAAAATAAAATAAAAAATTATATTTATTAAAATAAAATAAATAAATACTATAATCGAATAAGAAATTGTTTCACATCCAAGTGGCTTGGTCGGTTGATAATGGGGACTAAAATTACGAAAATCATTACTTTAACAACCATGTCAAAACTTTTTTACAAAGTGAGTTTGTTTTAAATAAATGCTTTCATGTCGATTAATTTTATTATGAAGTTTTTTGATGATGGTGGCTAAATTTACGAAAGCTCATTACTCTAATAATCATCATGTCAACGGATTTTTACAAAGAGAGTTGGTTTCAAACAAATGATTTTATATTATTTTCAATATTTTGCATCTTATTAATATAATATTAAAAAAACATATATTGAAGAACGGTGTGATCTTATTAATATAATATTAAAAAAACATATATTGAAGAATGGTGTGAGGCAAAATTAGGATTTAGTGCCACAAACTTTAATAAATTTGGAAACCTTAATGAATTTGGAAATCTTGGAAGTTTTATTAATATAATATTGAAAAAATATATTGAAGAATAGTGTGAGGCAAAATTAAGATTCATGGCCAAAAACCTTAATACATTAAGTTTGAAAATAAAAACTTTTATAAATTAATGTTGGAAATTTTGGAAGTTTTATTAATATAATATTGAAAAAACATATTGAAGAATGGTGTGAGGTAATTAGGAATAAAAACCTTAATAAATGAAGGTGGGAAATTTTGGAAATCTTATTAATATAATATTAAAAAAAACATATTGAAAAATATAATTTTGAAAAAACATATTGAAGAATGGTATGAGGCAAAATTAGGATTTAGTGTCATTATCATTTTGAGTTTAGTATGCTTTATTTAAGGTTTGGAAACACTATCTGCTACACTTCTTGGATTTTCTTACTCCAATAGAATCTAAAATGCATCTTTAGTATCATTATGTATGTATATGAACATATAGAGTATAAGTTTATGGTTTATTTATTGGATATGTATGATATGACATTTTTGTGATTAAATGTTGAGTGGGAACATTCAAGATGTATTGGAAGTGTGTATCATTTAGGTGGAAAAACAAAATGAGAATGCATTTGAATTTATATAGGAGATATTTCAAGGTTTTAATACATTTGTATGTAATATTTAGATAGGTATAATATGTTGTTTTTTGATGAAGTGTTGAGTGGATGGGTTATATAGGTTACATTTATAATTGTTAATTGGGTGTAGTTTAGATGGTTGTGAAGAATGATTGTTATCCTCTCTACCAGGTTTAATTTCCATCATGACATGAATAAAGCTCATAATGGATATGTTATAATGGTTTCGAGCTTATATGTATTGAAAAGTTATCTTTGATTCAAAATTGAATAGCACTATCCTTTCTTCTCTTTACACACTTAACTTTTCTTCATTAAACAAAATTTTATATCTATATCATTTCCAAATAAAAAAAGATTTCATATATATATATATATTATTTCCAAATACAAAAATTACAATTACAATATATATAATAATCTATTTTTAAGGTCACGGCCAAGCCAGCACACCAAATTGGTGTATGAGACCCCCTTGTTTATGGGATAAGGGACCCCCTCCGCCCAACGATTTGACTAGTAAAGTCTACCAAGGTATACATACCCTACTCCCCTATGGATTTGAACCTGTGACCTCTTAAGAGGAAACACATGTTCTTAACTATTAGGAAATATAAATATATATAATTAATTTCCAAATACACCAATTACATTGAAAACAACATTGAAGAGCGGTCTTGAGCCAATCTTAATTTATATGAAGATCGGAAGCCAAGACATATCATAATTCCAACTTTGAAAGTTAAAGCAGAGGAAAGTAACCGTTTCCTCTCATAAATTATAATATATGAGCATCAGGGGATGACGTTGATGGGAAGGGCAATTTATGAGCATGCTCGGATGGTTTGGGCAGAGTTCCACAGTCAGAGCTCGCTGCGAAATAGGGAGTATGTGACATGGAAATGAAAGGGAGCCAAATCCAGTCACGAAGGAATCGAAGGAAAGAGGAGGATCCGTCCAGCACAATGCCCGCCAGAAATGCTCCTCCAACGACGCTCAACACTCTCCATTTCCTCGCCGCCCCGTATTTCTTAAAGCAATCCTCTATCATTCTTTCTTCCTCTTCTCCCCAATTTATATCCTCCAGGTTTATATTGGAGACTGAGAGGCATCTGGCTAAAACCACAGCGTCCTCCAGTGCCGAGCAAGCACCTTGACCCAGATCAGGCGTCATAGGATGCAACGCGTCTCCAACAACCGTCACGCTCCCATTTCCCTTTACTTTTCTGTCCCATTCCCACGGCCATACCCATCTGAACTTTAGATTCGCCATACTCAACGTGTCAGCGGGACTGGACTTTATTAACTCTCCAATGGGTTCTGGGAAATCTGTCACCGCCTCTAACGCCGCGCGTCTCAGGCTCTCCGAATCACGAGATACGTCGGCATCTGTAAAATTAATCTCAACTCAGGTCGGTCAGCACCACCTATTTATATAAAATGAATTTGGGATAAAGAGCTTGAAAGAAAGAAAGAGTGTTAGCATAGCGGCTGAGAATGTCAAAAGGTAGCGGTTGAGAACGCGTTTGATAAATGCAAGAAAGTTATGAACAATAAATCTGATCCAATGATTTTGGAGGACGACTAAAAATATGCCAGCATCTTCAATGCATAGCCATCAGATTAGGGTTTAAGGTTAAAAGATCATTAATTGTGCCCATTGTCTTTCGGCCTAATTATATTGAAGAGTTTAATCCCATATACAATCATTATCAAAAAGCCTATATAGGGGCTAATATATATTGGAGAGTCAAAATGCTTATTGTCCAATTAAAAACCAATTCACATCAACTCCGTTGTGAAACTGGGGGTTGAAAAAGACCAAAAGAAGCTTGGGAAGAAAGGATGTGTATGTTCTACACCTCTGAAAAAGTGGAAACAGAAAAACTTTTCATTTTAGAGTGTGAAGCCTTCAAAGATAGTAAGAACAACTATATAATTATCTTGACTACTAGCTTTTGGAATAACTTATTCAACCAAGAGACAATGGAGAAATTAAGAAAGCTCATCATCAAATTGAACAGAAAAAAAGCTTAACTGCAGATATTAGCCATAATACATAAATTGAATTGATGTGACTGAGGAAATCAGATATGAAAAGTTACCTTCTGGTTGTGATTTCCTGGTTATAAACCAATACACTCGTTTGCCTGTGCAGGGAACTAATCCTGCCCTCACCCCTTTATCCAATATTTGTAACATCATTGTCTCTATTGCATGATAACCCTGAGGACATTTTGCCATCCCTCTGAAGGAAACACGTCCTGACGGCTTAGCGGCTTCTAAACCCATCCACTCTGCAACTACCGAGTGCACGCCATCACAACCTATTACGATCTGATGATCATAACGCAGAGAAATTTAGAAACCATCCGGACAACATAGTGGGTATATAAATTGTTGATACCTACAGGCTACAACCCTACCTTAGCTGTGATGGATGTACCATCTGCCAGCTCTAGATTGGTGAAAGGAGAGGCAGCTTTTTTATGTATGGAAACAAGTTTAGAGTTGAATCTGATACTTCCATCAGGCAATGCTTCAGCTAGTGTTTCCAGAAGCGCTTGTCTTTCTACGCATCGACATTCCACACAATTCATACTGGATCCCCTGAAATTTGATTGAAAATGAACATAATTTGCAAAATATAATGTTTCGAATGAGTATAATTATATTATAACGACAAACCTCTTACCCTGTGCGTTTTTTTATGAGCTGAACATCTTTGTAAACGCCAGAAGAGTTTGAGAAACCCCGTATCCTGCATGACCATGACCAGTAGCAAAGTGAAATTTTCTTCATGACTGATAAAAACAAATTTGGAAATATTACCATATTGCTTACTTACCCCTCAAGCTGACAATAATTTGCACGAAGGGTATCTGCTACACCAAGAGCATCAAGCGCTCTCCAACCATTGGCCCATATAGTGAACGCAGCGCCCGTGGTTCGAAGAGAATCAGACCGCTCCAGCACTAGGCTCTCAAGGCCGATCCTGCAAGCATGCATGCATATATTATGTTGGGTCAATACTTTTGTGTGCACAAGCCCTGAATTATTTCTCCGTTATCAAGCTGAAAAATGACAGTATTATTTCTCTGTTATAAAGCTGAAAAATGAGATGAGATGGACCTGTGGAGGGCCGATCCTGCATACATCCATCCCCATATATTATTGGGTCAATATTTTAGTGTACAAAATCACAGTTTTATTTCTCAGTTATCAAGCTCAAAATGAGATGAGATGAAATGTACCTGTGTAGGGCAAGGGCAGTGGCTAGCCCTGCAACGCCGCCTCCTACAACCACAATATCAATGGCTTGATGTCCAGAACAGAAGAAGCTCTCGGCGGTGGCCATCGTCCCAACTTCCAAGGTTTCTGTCTGTCAAATTAACCCTCTGCCACTTCGTTCGTGCGATCCGAAACGTTGAGTCTGAAGGGTATATAACCAGCTGTGTTGTCTAAACGTTTTATTTTTTAGGTTTTTTTTTGGCTGTAATCCGACTATATAAATTTGGATAAAATTGTTATTTTTTGTTGTTTAAATTGTATTTATCAATGCATAAATGGATTCAGCCTTCTAAAAAATTTCTGAAACACTAACATTATACAAATAGCCACTCAAATCTGCAGATCTAACCATTTTAGATCAAAATCAAACAAAAAAAGTCAACAAAAAACAACCAAAAAGTAACCACATATGTTAGGTGAATATACCTGTGTTATGTGAATATACTTGACAATTAGGTGATGACAATTAGGTGAGCCATATACTTGGCTACTTGACAATTGGGTGAATAATCTATGTTAATCAAGTGTCTTAATGATTAACAAACCTAAAATGACAAGTGCTAAAGTTATCTCTATTAATCTTAGCTTTTAATTAAAAGTAATCTAGAAGCTTTTAATAGGTATACATCTCTCCACTTAAAAGATATATGAGAATAATCCTCATGCATCACGCATGGGATTCCCAAGGCCAAATAAAATATTTTCAAATTATGCAGCTTAAAATATTGCCCAATCATGTCATGCATACTGGTACTTCTGTGTTTTTTTCATATTCACAAATGTCATTCTAATAATAGTGATATGCACTGAGTTAATAATTGATAATGTGTTATTTGTATCCTATTCATTGAATGGTGAATTGTCAATGACATATTTTTAACCTATTAGGTGTATGGTAAATTGTTAATGATATAATAGTGATATTATTGTCAATGTGTCTTTTTTATTTTATTCATTGAATAGTGAGTGGACACAATAGTGATATGCACTAAATTAATGATTCACAATATGTCCTTTTTTTCTCCTATCCTCTTTGCATGGTCAATAGTACGATATTGAACTGATAGAAAAAAATAAAACACATCCATGATTAACTAACTTAATACATGATACCTAATTTTTTGTGACAAAATCTCTTTCATTTTCATTTCTAATATTATCAAATTATCTGTTGACAAAATGTATCCTTTATATATTATTCATTTAATTGTGAATAATATGATATCAAATTAATAAAAAAAAGATATATACCAATCATTAAATTAATACATAATATATAATTTTTTCCTTTACAAAACCACTTTTATTTACTAAACCACTTTTATTTACTACTGAATTATCTCTACCATATATTTAATATGAATTTTCCCTTTCTAATTTTCCCCTGAATTATCTCTACCATATATTTAATATGAATTCTCTCTTTCTAATTTTCCAATTTGTATACTAGAAATCTCTTCTATTTATTTTTTTGTTTTTTCACACATCGCATATTTATTGCACCTCACAACTTTTTAATATTGCCAAATTATCTCATGCATATGGTTAATGTTAATTTTACATTAACCTCTAGCGTCAGGCATATCTTACACATTTCTTGACATCTCTCACAGTCACTTTCATTTATAATATTGCCAACGCTCCATAACAATCCTATATAAAAAAATCCAATACAAATCATATTAAATCCTATATAAGAAATATAAGAAAAATCGCATGAACATTGTTTGAACATGGAACCCTTTACGAATGTAGATTGTATGAACATGGAACCCTTTACCAATGTAGATTGTAATATGTCATTTATTGCATCACATTTACATTACTTCAAGAGTATTGGATACTACATTGTCATATGTCATTTATTGCATCACATTTATAGTACTTCAAGAGCATTGGATTTTTTTAAGCTTTTTTGTATTTATAAACAATAAATTAATAAATTAAGAGATTAAGTAGTTTGGATAAAATTTAAGTGGATGGTATCTTTTCCCATCAAGGGAATTACATATAGATCCAAGTTAATAAGGAGGGAATTAGAGGGGATGATTTAGATCAAAGCTTATCGATTTGCATAGAATAAGTGTAGATATTGGGAATAGTTTCAAACAACTTGAAAGCAAGTAAGAAAGTGTTTAAGGATCCCTCCCAACTAGATACAGGACCCAAAGAAAGTAAGTGCCCAAGGATCCCTTCCAAGTGTTCAACAAAAGTCCATAGTAGTCTAGTATGCTGCGATAATCAACCATATAAAGGAAGGATGTCTTACCCTAGGCATGTTTGATAGTTGTTGATTAAGTGATGTGTAGAGTATTGAAGATTTAGTGGAGGTATTTAATACATCAGTTAACTTTTAATCACATTCATTTAAGCTAAAAGAATTGGATGTCATTAGTAGTGGTAGGGGTTATAGAGCCTTCCCTACCCAATCATCACTGGTAGATGGGTTGAAGGAACATAGTTGGGAAGGGGTTCACCGCTCCCCCAACCTACCTGATTATATCTATATATAGGTTATGGAGTAGTAATCATTCCCTCACCTTTTGGTGTGTGTGTGTTTGTCCTAGAATGATGTAGGTTTGTCTCTGCTAGAAGTATGATTTGACTCCTCAATGTGGAGGGAATTACCCACTACAAAAATTTCAAAGAGAGTAGGGTGTTTTTTGAAACTAGGGAAATTGTGGGTGCGAGCAACCCAACAAGGCTACTATGGGTAGTCAACTAAAACAAAGTTTCATTGAATACATCATCAAATCTAACTTAATAATTTGATTTATGACTTATGGAGGAATAAAGAGATATTATATTTTCAAAGCCTATCCAAATGGAACCGTGCCTACAACTAGGATGCAATCCTTCCCATTGGTTTCACATTGCAAAGAGTGGTTTATTCTACTCTCAGTTGGGAAAGAGTAAGAATATAGTGTAAGATTAAATAAACACATTTCATGTACAAGAAAAGTTGAACAAGAGATAGCATGACTCTGAGGATATGTAAATTTGATCCGGATGTTGGAGTTAGCAACCATCTTTTTTACAATCTTGTTATGGGGTGAGTGCAAGATAATGATGGTCTCTCATGACGCATTAGTGGCAATGAAAACATGGGAAAACAACAATTTGTTAACTTGGAGGGATGATTTGAGGTACTTTTACAATGAATTTGAATACTACGTAAAAGGATGAAACGTAGGAAATTGGATTCCTTTTCCAAATTGGATACAGTCAGAGCTCGCTGAGTTTGAAGGAGATATAACTAGCCACTTACTACGCGACTGATGAACTTCGAGAGCCTCCAATATGTTGTCTCCCACCGAGAGATGTCGAAAATCTAGCCGCCTTCCATCTTGCAGTGCGCCATATACGTGGCAAGTAGGTGAATAATCTATGGTGTGTTGTGTTAATCAAGTTCCCTAATGATTAATGGACACAAAATGACATATGCAAAGGTTATCTGTGTTAATCCTAGCCTTTACTTTGTGGATACGATGAAGAATATTCTTGTATAGTTAAATCACACATGTACATTGCATATTTTTAATTAAAACACCGATTGATATGGAAGTTTTAAATATGTATATGCCATAATAGTCCTCCTACTACATGCATGCATCACTCATAGAATTCCCAAGGCCAATTAAAATATTGCCAAATTATGTTATGCCGAGTGTATTTTTGTTTTCTTCACATTCACAAATGCCATTGTAATAATAGTGATATGCACTAAGTTAATAGTTGATCATGTGTAATTTTTTTCCTATTTGTTGGATGGTGAATTGTCAATGACATATTTTTATCCTATTCGTTGGATGGTAAGTTGTCAATGACATAATAGTGATATGTACTAAGTTAATGATTTACAATGTGCCTTTTTTATCCTATCCATTGAATGATGAGTGGACATAATAATGATATGCACTAAGTTAATGATTCACAATGTGTCCTTTTTTTCCTATCCACGTTGGATAGTCAATAGTATGATATTGAATTGATATGAAAAAATGAAACACACTCGTCATTAACTTAATACATGATACCTAATTTTTTGTCACAAAATCGCTTTCATTTTCATTTATAATATTACTAAATTATCTCTTCACAAAATGTGTCCTTTTATATATTGTTCATTTAATGGTGAAAAATATGATATCAAATTAATAGGAAAAAATGATATACACCAATCATTAACTTAATACATAATATATAATTTTCACTTCACAAAATCTATTTCATTTTTAATTATAATATCATTGAATTATCTCTACCATATATTTAGTATGAAATCTCTCAAAGGTGTATTCTAAATCTCTTAGATTTATTTTTCTTATTTTCCAATTTGTGTACTGAAAATCTCTTTGATTTATTTTTTTTATTTTCCAATTTTCCACCCTATGAGGCCACACATCACATATTTATTGCACCTCGCAACTTTTTAATATTGTCAAATTATCTCATGCATGACGTTAATTTTCCATTAGAATCTAACGGTCACACATATATTACATATTTCTTGACACCTCACATAGTCACTTTCATTTATAATATTTCCAACACTCCATGACAATCCTTTATAAGAAATGCAAGACAAATCATATCAAATCCTATGTAAGAAATATAAGACAAATCACATGAACATTGTTTGAACATGGAACCCTCTACCAATGTAGGTTGTATGAACATGGAACCCTTTACCAATGTGGATTGTAATATGTCATTTATTGCATCACATTTACATTACTTCACGAGTATTGGATTTTTTGAAGCATTTTTGTATTTATAAACAATAAATTAAGAGATTAAGTAATTTGGATAAAATTTAAGTGGATGGTGTCTTTTCTCATCAAGGGACTTATTTAGATCCAAGTCAATAGCGAGGGGATTAGAGGGGATTATTTAGATCAAAGCTTACCAATTTGCATATGATAGGTGTAGATATTGGGAATAGTTTCAAACAACTTGAAAGCAAGTAAGTAAGTGTTTGAGGATTCCTCCCAACTGGATACAAGACCCAAAAGAAAGAAAGTGCCCAATGATCCCTTCCATGTGTTCAACAAAAGTCCATAGTAGTCTAGTATGCTGGGATAATGAACCATATAAAGGAAGGAGGTCTTACCCTAGGCATGTTTTATAGTTGTTGATTAAGTGATGTGTAGAGTATTGAAGATTTAGTGGAGGTATTAAATACATTAGTTAACTTTTATTCATATTCATTTAAGCTAAAACAATTGGATTCTTCCCATATTTTCTTACTCGTCTAATCATTAGTAGTAGTAGGGTATATATAGTATTCCCTACCCAATCATCACTGGTAGATGGGTTGAAGGAACATAGTTGGGAAGGGGTTCACCACTTTCCCAACCTACCCGATCATATCTATATATAGGTTATGGAGTAGTAACCATTCCCTCTCCTTTTAGTGTGTGTGTGTGTGTGTGTGTTCGGCCTAGAATGATGTAGGATTGTCTCTACCACAAGTATGATTTGAATCCTCTCAATGTGGAGGGAATTACCCACTACAAAAATTTCAAAGAGAGTAGGATGTTTTTTGAAACTAGGGAAATTGTGGGTGCGAGTAACCCAACAAGGCTACTATGGGTAGTCAACTAAAACAAAGTTTCATTGAATACATCATCAAATCTAACTTAATAATTTGATTTATGACTTATGGAGGAAGAATGAGATATTAGATTTTCAAAGCCTATCTAAATGGGCTAGTGCCTAGGACTAGGATGCTCTCCTTTCCATTGGTTTCACATTGCGAAGAGTGGTTTATTCTACTCTCAGTTGGGAAAGAGTAAGAAAATAGTGTAAGATTAAATAAACACATTGCATGTACAAAAAAAGTTGAACAAGAGATAGCATGACTTCGAGAATAAGTAAATTTGATATGGATGTTGGAATTATCAACCATCTTTTTTACAATTTTGTAATGGGGTGAGTGAGAGATAATGATGGTCTCTCATGACGCATTAGTGGCAATGAAAACATGGAAAAACAACAATTTGTTAACTTGGAGGGATTATTTGAGGTACTTTTACAATGAATTTGAATATGGTGTAAAATGATGAAATGTAGGAAATTGGATTCCCTTTCAAAATATATAATTTTCATTTATAGAATTTGTTTATCACTACGTAAAATTTGATATTTTCTATGTAACATGCTCAACCTCCAAGATGAGTCCCGTTACTACCATTTGATGCTATGATACCAATCTGTAATGTATCCAATTGCCTTGTTGGGCCACCTTACTACAAAAAATAACTCAACATAACTCTTATACCAAATTAAACAATACATTCATGCAACATGGAATACAAACTCATGCAACCAATAATAAATTAAAAAACATGAATGAAAATCATTAATCCATACACAAAATTCAATATTTACATAAAACATATTCATAGTGGAACTAAGCACATGAAATATAACAAATAACTTATGTGTTTTTGGGGAAACCAAATGGATGCATACAAAGGAAATTCCTCCCAACCATAGAAATTTTCGTTCGTTTCCTCTCAATAGGAAGCCACCCACGAGATGATGCTATGAATCCATAAGGAAGTCTAGCCCTCTTTCTTATCCACTCCACTCTCAGCAACGCAAAATCCTTCTTTCCCCTCAACCTTTACAACCCAAGGGATGGGATCCCCCTTTTTTACCACACAGTCCCTCGAGCCTTCCCACTTCCATCAAAGGATCCAATTCACATTATTGGCTAGGAAAAATCACAACAACCTTCTCAAGGGTCTTGAGAAATTTCCCTATGTATTACCCTTCTTGCTGGGAACCTTTCCTTTTCTCTTCCTTTTCTTACTGACAAGGGACAAATTCTCACTGCCACCTCCCTTCTTGTTGTCCTTGGAATCCTCCCAAGTCTCTTTCGAGATGAAATCGTCCCAAAGCCTCTGCCAATCTACAATATTCTCTCGAGCACAGACTCCCTTGAAAAATGGTTCCCAAGATTTTGGAAGACCATTTAGTGCCACATTTACAAGTTCTATGTCATCCACTTTCTCCCCAATAGCTACAAGTTGATCATGTGATCCAGACGGATTTCCACACATGGAAGGACTTTACTGTGTTCACCAAGTTGATTTTCAGAGTGGTGAAGGTGGTGAACTTATATGTTTTGAGTTTTATATTTCTCATGCATTTTATTAATGCTTTCTGAGAAAAGGGTCTCATGCATTCTTATGATTTTATGAGATGCTCATGAATTTAATTATGCTTTATGAGCTTTTGGAAAACTCATATATTATTCACTTTTCATGTAAAATGATTAATACTTGAGAGGGAAATCAGACTCACATATTTATCATTAAATTATCATTTTGGAAATGGGTTTTTTATGTGAGAAACCACCTCACAACAATTTTCCATCATTATCAATTATAGGTTGAGAGAATCAAAGACATGTTTGAGGAGTCTTTGGGTGGTTTTGAAACTTTTCCCATTATGTACTTAAAGATAGTTTGAGATCCTACATTCATGGATCTTGTTTTTCCTCTTTTGTAATTAGATCCTATTATTGTGGATCTAGGAATTAATGCTCTTTCTTAAGAGGGAGTGAGGAAAAACTATATAAGACCTTATGCGAGCCCCATGTAAGGAGGGAGAGTAATGGAGAGTTAATGAGTGGAGTTAGAAAGCCATAGTGATACTACTCTTAAGCATTGAGAGACTTATTCATGTAAGGAATTATCCTTCTTGTTGTATGGAGAGATATGAGTGTGAGTAGTCTTCTTGAATCCTCATTGAAGGAGAAAGCATATCTTATGTAATCACTTATGAGAAGGTCCCAACATCTTTTGAAGAAGGAATGAAATAAATCCGTATTCCAATTGAAGCGGGTTTGGAGATATAGCCTAGGAAGGGTGAACTCCGTTACCAACATTGGTTGTCTCTCTCTCTTGTCTTTTCATGTTCTTTATTCCATTTGAGTTCATGTATGTTATGCATTCTTGTTTAAAAGAATGGTTAATCATGGATTCATATTCCTTTTAATCCTTATGCAAATACTTCGTCAGAAAACGATTCTCGATTTAAAACTTGCATAGATTAAATTACTCGCTCATTTTCAGATCATGTGGTGTCATAGCTAGGCTGACTGCTTTGCAGGATGGGAAAAGGAGCAAAGAAAGCATATAGACTTCAAGAATTAGAGGAGATAAATCACAACATTCAAGATGAAAATGCAGAGTTGAGAAGACTTTTGTAGGTTGCAAAAGAAGAGAAGAAAGAGATTCAAGAGAGATCTCAACTTCATGGAGAAGTCCTCAATGGAATTATTGAAGAATTGCAACTCAAATTTCAAACCAAGGATGATCTATTGGCTAGGTTGTAGCATGGTGAATGAATGGAGGACAAAGAACCTTCTATCGTGGATGCAAAAACTAAAACCAAGGTATATGATGTTTCTTGATGTTCAATTTTGTCTCAATATGAAACTAACGTGGGCATGAAGCTCCTCACGAAGATGGGATACATAGGAGGTGGACTTGGAATTCATGGCTAAGGAATCACTCAGCCATTAGAGGTGGTACAAAGACCATGATTTGCAAGTTTGGGATACAGTCAAGAGGAGATTGGAGAATGCTCAAAGTCCGTTGAAACAAGAGCCACTTTAAAAACCATTTCAACATCATTGGATTCCAAGAGAGGAGTCAAATCATCTAGTCCTGGTTCTCTTCAGATATACAACAAGGATAAGTCTGGAAGGTATAAGGGTCATGTTCAGTCAAATTCTTTCTTTGATTTTAAGAAGCATGATTCTTGCAATATTCATTCTTGTACTTGATCTTCTAACCATGATGTAGCCAAAGATCACAAGAAGAAAACTTGGGTAAAGAAGACGAGCATGTCCACTAGAAGTGAGACAAAGAAGAATGAACCTATTTCACACCCTCGTGACAAGGAGATTATTTTGAAGGGAAAACAAAGAAATTATTGCGGCCATTGTAATCTAAGTGGTCACTGGGAGAAGAAGTGTTGGAAGCTTCATCCCGAGTTTCGTCACACACCAAGAAAGAAATATGTGGAAGCATCTACCAAGAAAAAGGTTGCACAAAGGGTGATGGAACATATGGTCAATGTTCCTGTGCCAGTTCCCAAAGAAACTCATTTGCAAGAAGAAGGCACCTTCGATGGGTTGGGTAAGAAGTGGTTATCATTTCTTCAAAATTGAAATTTTTCGGTTACTTAACATGTTTTGCAGCAGATAAAAATGTAGTTGCAACCCGGGCATTAACATGGCTCAATAAGTCACTATGCATAGAGTTCAAAATGCAGTTGGATTGCAATCAGGCCGATGAGTTCTTATTGCCTGAGCATGTGCCACTAAGAGTTGGTGTTGTAGCTAAAGGTTCGATCTGCAATTTCTTAGAGAGACTCTGCCATGAGCAAAGAATATCCATTTGTCCATTATCGTAATGGATAAGTTCGTAGAAATCCAAGTCGTGGAAATTTTTTTTTATTGATGCTCAATGTAAACCTCATTCCATCATTTTTCAATGAATCTGGAATTCCCAAAGACTGGTGTAGTCGACCTCTTTATGTAGTTCCAATTCCGAAAAAATCCAAGACGATGCCGAATCGTCGTAGATTTTGTTGTGGTAATGAGAGTGATTTTGGGTAGATGGTTCTAACCACCGATGATAAAGAATTGGCGGGTTTCCAGTGCACAGTTGGCAGGGTCGATGAATTTGGAAACGATTTGGGCCTCCATCGAGACTCTCACCAATCTTCTCCCGAAAGTTGCATGTGACCATGCCATAATGAGGTGAATCACAATCCAATATGGGGACGTTAAAACTTTGGTAAGGTTTAAAAATTTGAGTGCCATGTATAGTATGCTTTGATGTTTGACATTTGTCTTGCGTTTATGGGTTTCTCATTATAGTTTCTAAACCATTGAAAGCAATTATAAGGTGGCCATATTCCTAAGTTAAATCGATGGAAATTGAAGGATTTTTAGAATGATGCACATTTTTTTTATAATGGGTACATAGAACCATATAATTTTCCCATTGATGCATATCTCGGCATCATATTTGGCATAAGAATTGCCTTGAAATTTGATGTAAAATCATTGTAATGAGCTTGAAGACCATAGAGTTGCTCGAATGTGCAACATTTCGAGCACATTAAAAGGCCTTGTAATTTGATGTAAATGATTATGAAGCATTGTAATGGATTTTTAGCCACTCTTGAGTGAGGAGAGTGAGAGGCGTTATTTTGTGCCTTAAGCCTTAAGTGGCTTCATTTTGTAATCATTATATAAACAGTTGATTGAGGCGATTTTCCTAAGCCATTTTGACAATTCATTGTAAACTTGACCAAGAGTGTAATTATAAACTCTTGGCAAGTAAGGTACGCCAAAGATTGTGGTACATCTATCATCTGCTACAGGTTGCAAGATTATGCAGGTGGGCTTCGACATTTCAGCTCCAAAGAACAGAGGTGAAGAAGACAAGGGATGTGCCTTTCCAAACATTTGCTTTGCAACAGTTGCAAGTGTTGGCTTTGCATTCTAATTCCAAAGTACGTGTGTGAAGGAGTCTTGAAAGAATGCTCCTTTTGAGGACATTTTCATAGAGATAAAGTTGATTGTAACGTCCCCGACCACCCATGGACGGGCCACACTACGCCAGAGGACACTTTCGTTCTCTCACTGCGGAACATACTGTGACCTACCCAACAACCAACTGAACTATGCCACATCATTTTTTTTTCTAACTGCATGCATTTAAAACATACACATACAACACTCTTGCAGAAGCTTTATATATAAAACGTAACAGACAAATACATTACGTAAATGCACAAATTCACATTGAAATAACAATAAACATAGACATGCAGCATATACATGAAATACCCAAAAACCTACAGATAGTTATAAGCATGCATATGATAAACCCATAAAATAAACACGTAAATAACAATGCAACATGTAATTTTATTACACAGTTAACACTTATCTTTTTAAGAATATCACCAACTGTGTGCAGACCTTCCACGAACCTCCCAGCCTTAGATCACACTATTCATCACTCTCAACAGTGAGTCACCCCCTGTTATAACCCTAATCTGCACCAGACATGCTTACCTGGCATTAGGCCATCTCAGATTCCTTCTTTTCCAAAACACTATTGAACACCTCTTCTTAAAAACCCCTTTTATAAACACCCACGTGCCTTGCTCCATTACTGCACGCGTGTACACGCTAGCTGAACCAAGACAACCCGCGTGTACCTACAAAAGCACAGAAAAATTAAAGTTGCTGACGGAACACACAGCTTTGGGTAAGTTAACTAAACCTTTCGGGCATGCATGGCCGGTCACTCAACCAAATACCTAGCTTCTTCTAGCCTATAAAAGAAGGGTTAGGGGTCCCATTCGAAAGGAGGAGAATCATAGTAAAGAAACTATACTTGATTGAGCATTCCCTTTGTCCCAACCTTTATCCATGCTTGTGCAAAGAGAAGTATAGAGCAAAGCAGTTGGAAGACAGTGGAAGAAGAGCCCAGGACCAGGATTGAGGAGCAGTAGCCGACTTTATCATTGTAAGGTATCATTGTGAAGTTAATAAAATGATTGCTTTTCCCGTCCCACCATATGAGATTGTCATTATTGGAATATTGATTGTATGATTGATTAAATCTCTAACCCGTTAGTTCATAGATCAAATGCATGTGGAGTTCTTTGTTTGTCTTTAGTGAATGTAGGTCAACATTGGGAGGAGAGTTGCAGTCAAAGAACGACCAAGCGCGAAAAGGGATCGACATCAAACACGAAAAATAAGGTACGTCAACTTAATCTCTTGAGCCTTGTATTTACA
>JZKD02S1732761.1:363634-382827 GCA_000966675.3 Picea glauca
CATACTGGGGATCTCTAGGGTTTCTGGAAATGTTTTTTCTTGGGTATTTTTAAAAACTGGTTTCATTTCTTGTTTTTAAAGTTTCTGCAAAAGTCTGAGCTAATAGAGATTCTAGTCTTCCATACCAGTTATCTTTGTTTCTGTGCTTGACTGCATTTTTTTTTTTTTCGAGACCCACAGAGGTACACGCGGCCTGTATAAGGTCTGCATGCATGTACCCACACCCTACCTTCCCACAACCCGCGTGTACACGCTAGCTGAGGAAGTGTCAGTCGCGTGTATGATTCCAAAAAATTTCTTTTAGAGAGGTAATTACTCTCTCCCCTGTCAGAAACAATCCTTCTCAGGGGTTTTCTAGAACTCTTTCTAGTCTTGGTTGTTTGCAGTTTATAGCTTAGGTTTCACCTTAGATTGGTTTGTTCTATGAAGTTTTCCTTGAATGGTTTTCTTTTTTCTGTTAAAGTAAGTGTCTGAGTCTTCAAGAGATCTTGGTTCTCAGTACCACTAGTCTCTGCCTGGGTTGGATTGCTTGTCCTTTTATTTGTCTTAGATTTTCAGAGATACACATGACCTGTATAAGGCCAGAACACGTGTACATGCACCTTGACTTTACACAGCTCACGTGCAAACGCTTGTTGTTGAACTGTCAGCAAGTGTGTTTGTGGGGAAATTTTTTGTTTAAGGTGAGGCAGTCATCCTTTCCTTTGACAAGAGTTATACCTCTCAGGTTTTTGGGTCTCTGTCATAACAGTCAGTAACTTAGGCTTGATCACAACAATAACTTTCTTTTTCATCAAAAAGTTTTCCTCAAAATTTTCTTTTTATAGGGTTTTTAGACAAGTGTGAGAGTCCTGTTTTAATTTGTTTGTGTGTTATTTTTAAAGTGACTCTTTGCGATCTGCACTTAGGCCAGAGGTTTTCTTGGTTTTTACTTGTTGATATTTTTCCTTTTTTCTTTGTGAGCATTCGAATAAAAAAAAATATTTTATTTCTTTGTTTGGATAAATAGTGTTGGTTTGCATTAGTAACCAGGGAAAAGTCTTTGCTTTCATAAGTTCTTGACGGTTTACTTAGATCATAAGTAGCTCATAGTCGAGTGAAATCCTGCTTTGAGTTTGCTGTTTAAATATCTTAGAAAATTTTTATTTTGAAAAGTTGTTTAAGATTTGAGTTAAGAAGAAGTTATTTTGTTTCCATCTTTCTGTTTATTTTTCTTTCGTCTTTCAAACATCACTAGTTTCACTTTCATAACCTTTGACTTAAGACAAGCCATAAAAATTAACGCTAAATCTAAAATTCATTAGACTTTTTATGTATGTAGGGTCAACCAACTAGTTTAGGGTTAGGGCCTTGAATTAGGTTGGAGAGGAAACTCTTCAAGGCCATTAAATCAAACAATGGAGTCTGAATTAGGGAGTGTCAAAGTCTAGTATCGTGAAAGTTATCAAGGACCCCTCTCTAACATAGGGGCTAAACATGAGGTCTCGTGCAGAAAGGTAGCAGAGATAACCCCTCCAACGCTGGACCAATCGTAGTGGAGAACACATATAGAGGGCTTGTCTTGGGATTCTGTCGATTGCATTTGCCACGGAGCTTCGTGGGTCTCGAATCCATTCGAGGTCCTCAATTGTCTTCCGGACCACTTGCCTTCGATACCCTTGACAGGTTTCTAGCTTGATACCCTACTCATTGTGGTCTACCCGAATTTGGATTGTACTCGCCTGGTGACTGTTCGTGCGCTGGAAACCTAGTTGCCTATATTTTTTAGAGACATACACAGGTGATTGCGGGGGTATACCGTGGTACCTAGGACAAACATCGGGCCACACTTTACAGATTGTACCCGGAGGGTGCTTCCATGTTCGAGTTGCACTTGCATCGGTAAGTTTCTCTAGTGTTGGTTGTTGTAACTATCTTAGTGTTTGCTTGTTTTATCTTGGAGGGACCTTTTTAGTGTGTTTTGTTTTTTGAACGAATAGAAAGCCCTAGTGCGTCTTTGATCTTCTCACACAGTGGAGGATCATGAGCTCCGCCGGTCACGAAGGCTTCTAGGCCTATCACCGGTTACACTAGAGCCACCTCTGCCACCACTAAGGCGAAATCTAGATCAACAAGGGTCTTTTGAAGTGACCGGGTCACAGGAAACTGTACCCAAACAACATCTAGAGGAAACGACCATTTTAGACCTTGGAGCGAAAGCTCTTGGTCCATCTGAGACTCCAACCACTGATATTTACGCACCCATCATCGTACCGATTCATCCTTACAAGTGCTAGACAGTGTCACATGCAGCAATGGAAACAAATTTTGCCACTTATTCTGTGAATTCTTCAATTCCCACTATGGTTGTCACCACAGGGGATTTGCCACCTCCTAACCCACCGTCACCGGTCTGACCCACCATGGTCTCGACTGCCTCTACCTCGAGAAATGGTCCAATCCCATCTATGGAAGCGACCACTGCCCCTTTCACACTGAGTGTGACAGGCCCTCCGTTTTCATATGGGATGCCTAGCTCAGGTACAAGTCCTGTAATTTCCTACTCCACTTTACAGACTTTAGGTTTGGGGGTAGGGAGCTCTAACGCTCCTCTGCAAAGACACATGGGGTGAACTTCAACTCCTTTTAATGCTTTTCCTTACGGGGGAGGTCATATACCTCCTTCGTCCCCTTCGCTCGATGGCACCCACCAACAATCTGTCGGGCCACCCACACACCATAGTTTATTTGGAGCAAGGAGTCAAGGGCCACCTTCTCATAATATGCCTGTAGGTTTGACACTATTTTCTTTGTTTGGTGTGTTTGGTAACAACACTTTCTCGTCAACTACTTTCTTGAATGGGGGCAACCCCGGTTACAAACAACCTATTCCTATGCAGGGTACTATTCCTGCACAGGGGGAAAACCTAGGAACTTCTTTCACATCAGGACCTTGGAATTCTTGGCAGGGATCAGTTCCCTCATCAGGAATGTCAGTTTGGGGCAATTCTTTTCACAACCAATGGAACCCCAGACAGGGTGCTATGCCTATGCCCATGGGATCGGCATGGGGAAACCCTTCCCAAAGTCCTCCAAATGTAATGCACGCCCAACCATCTACGTCCTATTTTGGGAATCAGCCGATGATGTCTCCTCACATGCAGAATTTGTACGCTGGTCAGGGCCATGGTTTTTACCAGAACCCAGGCTAGCAGCCAAACTTTTCCTGGCAACCTGGTGCCAGTCAAACTCCAGGTCCCTTTTTCCATGGTTATCACCAACAACCCAAAATACCTTCCCTGGCAACCTTTCATTTGCCAGACTTGACAAGGTTGTTGAATGACCCTATCTGTCACGATCCGCGTTGGCCCCCTATGCCGATGAAGTTGCCTTCAGACATACCAAAGTTAGAGGCCAAGCCTAATGAAGATCCAGGAGATCATGTGACTACTTTTCACCTTTGGTGCTTGTCTAATTCGTTAAAGGATGACTTCGTATAGTTGTGATTGTTTCAACGTACTCTCATTGGGAGTGCCACGAAATGGTACATTGAGCTCAACCGCTCAAGATACTCTTCCTTCGGCGAATTGGCAATGGATTTAACCATTTCCAATTACCTGTGCGATACGATGCTGGCACAAAATTGCTAACCAATTTTGCACAGACAAAATCAGATCATATCTCTGATCACATCCGAGAATGGAGACGCTGGAAGAGTTTAATTAAGGTGCCAGTCCCACTAGCATTCCTGCTTGAGTGGTTCCTTAAGTCTTTGGTCCCACAGTTATCCAAAGATGTCGCGACGTCGGGAGTGTTTTCTGAAGAAGATGCCATCATGAGAGCTCAACAACTTGAGCTAATCTACTCTCAGTCTGGTTTATTATACGAGATCTTTCCAGATGCGCTGCACTCAATACTTGATAAAACTAGATAGAGAGTTGGACCACATGCCGATGGTATTGTTGGTTCAACACACACAAATCCCGCTGAGCAATTGACGAAGAAATTGCAACAATTGTCTATACAATACACAGCGGCTAGCCAAACTACTGTTTTGGCTACTCCCCCTACCCAAATGTTGGATGTACACACAGTGCAATCGACAAATCCAAAGGCCACCCAGCAGCCTGAAGGAAAGAAAAAACAATGAAATAAGGGTAAGGAGGATAAGAAACCCACTAATAATGCTGGCAGTGGCAACACTGAGAAACGAAAGGCGAGGTATCCGTGCAACCTATGCACAAAAGACCACCTGACCCACCAATTTCCTCAGCTTGCAGAGGCCCAAAAGTTTGTGACACAACAACAACCTACTGTGTTAACCAATCCATTTCAACATGGGCAAAACCTAACCCAAGCCTCTATAAGCGTGAAAGGGGGCAGTCAAGGACCCTCTCTGTTTTCGAATAATCCCGCATCCGCGAATGTGTATATGATGAAGGGTGATGCTTTTATATCGACTAGAGTGCATGACTACAATAAACCAAGCACTTCTAAGAAGGGAAAATAAGCCAAACTCCCATCTCTTCCTCTATAGAATGAGAAGACTTTGGGTGAAACAATGACACGCATCCCAAAAGGTGTGTTCAAGAAATATTCTCACAACCCAAATGCAAGGGCCACCCAGAACTATTCTATGGTGGAGGATTTGTCTCAAACCCCTTATGTGATGTCCACTTTGGAGGTCCTCCAAAGCTGCCCTTCCCAGAGGAAAGCTTTGCTAGCCACTTTAGGATCTACCAAGGCTTGTAATCCGGGTACAATCATGTTGGATACAACTGACTTAAAACCTCATCTGCCTTACCACATAGCATTTCAGATAGTAGTGGCTCACCCCACAGAAAATTTTACTTGGAACATTTTCCGTATGGTGGTTGATGAGGGCACCTCGACATGCATTATGCCGCTGGCATGTTGGAAGGCCATTGGCCAACCCATTTTGTCTCTGTCACCTACTCTTCTCACTGCTTTCGACGGTCGTTCGTTCTGACCACATGGTATCATTCCCTCTTTCCCCCTGCAGTTAGGAGGGAAGACTGTGTACATCGAGGTAGAAGTAGTCGATGCATCCCTCGACTACAATATTTTGTTAGGAAGGAGTTGGACTTATGCCATGCAAGCAGTGGTTGCTACAGTTTTTTGGGTCTTGTTGTTTCCACATGAGGACCGGATTGTGACCATTGATCAATTGTCTTTCTCTAGACTTGATCCTTCATTGGGGGTATCCACGGTCCCGATGATTCATAATCCACAACCAGGCATAGTCAACGTAGGGGTTGGTTTGTGCCCATCTTTGATGGGTACCTTCGATTACCCGCCCCCTCAAGGCGATGTTAAGTTCATATCCGACCACCATAAGGTTGATATTTTCCAAGTTTCGTCATTTCACACAAATTACTACAACGATCCATGGATACTTCCTTGCCCATCGACCACGATGGAAGGGACAGGGTACCCTGACATGTCCATGCCCTTGTCCGCAACCGAAGTAGCGTACTCTTTAGTCTAGCAAGCTTCGACCGACACAGATCCAAATCCTGCACAAGAGTTAGATCCGCTTCTAGAGCCTATTTGGTCTCAAGGCTCTCTCGCTGATACCGATTTGTTAGACTTAGTCTTGCCTTCCGACGAAGTAATAATTGAAGCAATGACTAGTCCAGACAAACCCTAGGATGATCTCTATCACAGATCATACTTCCTCCTAGAGTTAAGCAGAATCAAAGTCGGAGAATTCACCTTGACTATGACTGGAGATAGGTCTTGTCCTATTAATCCCTTAGCTACACATGAGGTTTATGCCGAGGGTAATATGGCAACTATCACTGAAACCATACCGATTAATTTTTCCAGAACCCCTGGCATCATGGATAATGTTTTCGTCGGAGCTGACTGTTCCCCCAGAGAGATTCAAATCTACACAGATCTATTTAAATAATTTCGCGACGTTTTTGCCTGGTCTTACGAGGAAATGCCAGGCATTGATCCAAAAATAGTTGAACATGAAATCACAACTTATCCAGATGCAAAGCCTGTTCGGCAGAAGCTTCATCCAGTTAATCCCAGGAAAGCAACAACCATTAAGGTTGAAGTTGAGAAACTACTAAAAGACGGTTTTATCTATCCTATCCATTTGACCCAATGGGTGTCAAATCTTGTGCCGGTCAATAAGAAACAAGGCACGATTCGTGTATGTATAGACTTCCGTGATTTGAACAAGGCCTGCCCAAAAGATAATTTTCCCACACCATTCATCGACCAGATAATTGATGAATGTGCAGGTTGCGAGGCCTTTTCTTTCATGGACAATTTTTCGGGATATAATCAAATACAAATCAAACCCAAAGACCAGCACAAAACGACATTCATTTGTCCATGGGATACATTCACGTATCGTAAGATGCCCTTTGGTCTCAAAAATGCTGGAGCGACCTTTTAGTAGGCCATGTATTTTTCTTTCTATGATATCAAGCATATAGTTGAGGCCTATTTAGATGATTTAGCATCTCGATCTCGCAAGAGAACGGATCATCCCACACACCTCTGCCTTATCTTTGAGTGATGTCGCTACTTCCAGATTCACTTGAATCCAAACAAGTGCAGCTTTTGCATAACATCAGGATGTTTGTTAGGTTTCATAGTGTCAACAACAGGGATCATGGTCGATCCTCTCAAGGTTGAGGTAATAGTTCAGTTACCTCCCCCACGCACAATCCTTCAACTTCAGAGTCTACAGGGCAAGGAAATGTTTTTAAGACATTTCATTGCCAACTATGCTGAGATCACAAAGGGCTTTATGCGCTTACTGAAGAAAGACGTTCCTTTTCATTGGGACTATGCTGCTCAACACTCCTTCGACGCGTTGAAACATGCCCTCACAACTGCCCCTCTGCTTCGGCCACCCAACTATAACAAAGATTTATTATTATACCTGGCTACCACAGAGTCCACCATCGGCATGGTCTTAGTTCAGAAAGATGATTTTCTCTTAGAATATGTGATCTATTACCTGAGCCGAGGCCTAGTCGGATCGGAACTTAATTATTCTCATATCGAAAAACTTGTGTTGGCAACAGTCCATGCTGTTCAATGGTTCCGTCATTATGTTCTGTTTCACAAGACCACCATCATTTACGCTGTGAATCCGTTTCAATACGTGTTGACACGACGGGTAATAGGAGGAAAGATCAGTATATGGATAGTTGTCCTCCAGAAATTTGACTTAGATTTCGTTTCAGCGAAATCCAAAAAGTCACTGGTCTTCGCAGAAATTATTTTGGAACTTCCAGTTGAGTCAGGTGCCCAAAGAGTTTCCTATCAGAGGAGATATGTTCTTGATCGCATCTTCGAATCCCTGGTATGGAGATATACTTATCTATCTCTAGACTTTGAAGTGCCCCACCTCTGCTTCTCGTGATGAGTGTCGTCGTATACGCCATCAGGCCAAGAATTATCTCATACTCGATGATACATTGTATCGAAGAGGTGTAGACTTCATCATGTGTCGATGTCTCACTCACGAATAAGCAGTTATCGTGCTTAACAATGGCCATACCAGAGCATGTGGAGGTCATTTTTCTAGGTTGGCAACAACCCAAAAGATTTTACGAGCAGGTTACTTCTGGCCGACACTAATCAAAGATTGTATCGAATCGATCAAGAAGTGCCACCCGTGTCATATCTTCTCTCAGAAGATGAGGGCACATTCTGCTCCCATTTTTCCTATCATCACAGTTGGTCCCTTCACCAAGTGGGGGATTGATTACACTACATGCAACCCTCCTTCATCAAGGGGGCACCGTTATATCATTGTAGCCGTAGACTACTTCATGAAGTGGGTCGAAGTTATGCCAACGTTTAAAGATGATGGAGAGACTGCGGCTCTCGTTTTATTCAACCAGATAATATCAAGGTTTGGTGTCCTGAGAGAGATTGTCACTGACCATGGCAGTCACTTTCAGAACCAGATGATGACTGAATTAATGTCAAAGCTTGGATTGTGGCAAGAACATTCGTCACCCTACTATCCCCAAGCAAATGGTTAGGTGGAAGCTGTAAATAAATATCTTAAGACCATCCTACAACGAACAATCAACTCGGCCAAGTCAAATTGGCATTTGATGTTATACTCGACATTATGGGCTTACCAAATGTTTATTAATACTGCAACCAGTTTCTCACCTTTTCAACTCGTTTACGGGTTGGAAGCAGTCTTGTCTATCGAATGTCAGATCCCGTCCCTAAAATTGGCAATACAGTTATTGCCAGACACTTCTCCACTTGAAGAATGGTTATTATACCTTGAGCGACTCAATGAGCAGCTTCGTGATGCGGCCCTAGCCAACGAGGCTCACAAACATAAAGTCAAGTGTCAGTATGATCGGTCCGTTTGTCCTCGGATTTTCTCTGAAGGCGACCTTGTCCTGGTCTATGACCAAGATAAGGACCCCTTTGGGGCAGGAAAATTCAAACCCATGTGGTTCGGACCTTTCAACATAAAAGAGGTTCTAAAAAAGGGCACTTATCGTTTGGTCGACTTTGAGGGAAATGCTTTGGCGGAGCCTAGAAATGGGCTCTACCTCAAGAAGTATTACTCATAGGTAGGTCACCTTGGGTAACTTTTTGTAACATATGTATAGTCTTTGTACTATTACTTTCTAGTTTCTTTTAGTATTATGGACATGTCRTTTTTGATGTTATCTTTTGTCACTGTGGCAGATGTCAAGTGAATCAGAGGTGTTCATTGGGTATGCAGATGGTGCTAGCTGACACACTCAGAGGCTTGCCTCCGCAACTTTGGTAATTTTTACACCTCGAGGCCAGTTGTTATCTTCCGGAGGTGTATTCTTAGGAGATACCACAAACAATGTCGTCAAGTACAGTGCAGTTATTGAGTTGCTTCATGATGCCCTATCATTTGGTATCTCTCATCTCTGGGTCTATTTAGACACTTAGTTGGTTGTGTCTCATTTAAATAGAGTCTACCGTGTTCATGATCCATCTTTACACCGATGATTCCTTAGGGTACGTCTCTTAGAACGAAGCTTTGATTATATTACATATTTTCATGTTCCTAGGAGAATAAACCAAGTTACAGATACTCTAGCTAATCAAATTGTAGAATGGCATCTCACACACATATAAAACGATATACACATAAACATGTAAATACATTTTTAAATTCAAATATGATCCATAAGACACAAAAATACATAAAAATCCATATATAATATCATAAGCACCAGAGTACATAGGTGGACGCAAGCGCCTAAAAAATATGACCAGTAACGAGTCATGGGGCTTATGCCCTCAAAACATATATACAAGTAGTGCTCTCGGTATGTGAAAAGTATAGACTAACTAAGGTCAGGGCCTGTGGGCCTTATTGTAATGATCAACAAAATTTTCCAAACGTCGAAACAGTCAGACCCACGTCTGTGGTGCCCCCACTACATGAGGCTGCATAGATGGTGGCAGATCCTCAATCTCTGCCATAGGGACTATGCGGGTGAGCGAAGTAAATTTTCGCTCAACTCGTCTCAAAACCCTCTCAGCCTCACTGGCTGGAAGCTCTCATGCTGTTGCTGGTCCCCCTGCGGCGGCAGGTGCGACCCTTGGCCGAGGACGATGCCTGTTCCTCGCATAATCCGTAGGTCGCACTGGTCCCACATCTGCACATAATAGACACATATATGTCAGATACTCTGGTATAAAAAAAATTGATATATATAAAAAACAACATAAAAATTACATATGTTTCACAAAAAAAAAAAAAATGATACAAACTTACCCATCTCTCCTCGCTTCTCGCCAGGAGGTACCGGTATCTCAGGGTCTCTCAAGAAATCAATCCCAGCATAAGGGTAATCCTTTATGACTGGAATCTATCGTGACAACCAAGCAAAGAAGTAATCATCAAAGGACTCATTGGTCCTTCCACCACCCTGTCGTGGCAGTAACACTGCCCATCTGCAAACCGTAGGACAAGAGGCCTGATGTCCTTGTACCACCACTCGAGGAATGAAACTAGGAACTCTTTCAAAGAAGAAAGAGCATAGAATTGTCCCGAACCTGAAGTTCCTCTGTGTCCGCAACCGACAATTTGTCAGCTGCCTCTTCATACAATCCAACAGTGTAGTGCTCCAGTCAAATATCTGTGCATTTAAGCACTGGACTACACAGTTCATTTGTGCACAGGACGCCTGATGTAGAGCCATAGAACCAATTATCTGCCCAATAAGAAACACAATCGCTTGCAGTGATAAATTGGTGGTCTTGCTTATTGGCACCTGAGAGCTCGATTGGTCTGTACCAACCTCACAATAAAGTCCTATCAACTCCGATATGTTATGAGGCCCCGAAGGAAATGTTCGGAAATTGACTGGTTCCCCTCTCCTGGAGAGGCCAGTCAAAAAGTATATATCCTCTGTAGTAGGCACTGGTGACTTCCCCTCTAACATAAAGGCCTCTGCGTCGGGATGCCAATAATCAACCAAGGCATTCAGTAGCCTAGGTTGTGCTCACATAAAAGGACATAGGAAGAATTTTAGTAGCCCACATTGCATTAAGGAAGCGACAACATTGAGGTCTTCCCCGACCAACGCACTAATATCCTCATGCTCTCTTTCCCTCCAGTGAACATACATCCTGCAAAAAACCAAGTTCAGGAAGGTTAACCCTTTCTTTTTAATTTTTTTTCCATTAAATAAAGTGTCCACGCAGGCTGTAATGATGACAGTCACGTGTACATGCGTGTAGTTTTTCCTCTGCCCGAGTGTACACGCGGCCTGTCATAAGACACCCCGCGTGGACCTAGGGCCGACCTTTTTAGGGTTGACGCCCCCCCAAAACTTGAAACTAAAAGCATAAATAAAGATTTAAATTGCAAGAGGAGAGAGTTTATACTTACTTGGTCCAAGCAGATGGTTGTTTCGTCCACTGAAGCTCCCATAATCAATTCTTTTCACAAAGGGGCAGTTTTGGCTTTTAGTCAAGTTCTGAATTAACAATGGTGATAATGAGATGCCAACTTCTATTTATAGAGTTTTTTGGCCCTTTTTTGTCAATTTTCAGACCCTTTTGTCATTTTTTCTAAAATGAAAATCATTTAAGATGGTTTGAGAGTTTTCTTTGGATGATCAAGGGAGGTATTCCTTTGGGTATTTGGAAATTTTTTGAGATTTGGGCGTTTGGATGGTCCTTTGGTATAAAGTCATATTTTCCCAGCTCGTTGCATTTAAGTCAGGATTCCACCCCCACTTTCTGCATCTCAATGTCTTTTTCACTTTGCCATAGGATCGATCCCACCGAGTTGCAACACAAAACCCTCATTACTTCTTTAGAAGTTTCATAATTTGGTGGTAGAGCATACCATAACATGGATGCCCTAGGTAGATCCTGGTTGCATGACAGTGTCCATGCTGTCACTAACGACTATAGGCTCGGGAGTCCTCCATATTTTTTCCCTGATTACGAGTTTGAGCCTCATTTGCATGATTCCTTTTCACTCTTGACCTCACCCTCGGGACTCCCAAAAAACATAACGGGTCTTCTTTTAAGCCCTTTTCAGACCCTCTAAACACGAAAAGATTGTCGAGCGATCTTGTGGCCTTTCACGCTTGTTAAACTGAAATATGAAGTCAGGTCTATCTGGCGGTATTTTACCCCTTTTTCGGTCTGGACGGTCAATTGTATGAACAAAGGTATACTCTAGAGGCATCAGATCTCTAGAAGAGTACTTTCGGGTATAATTTTAACCCTTTTTCAGGCCTGAGGGACTAAATTTATGAAAAAGGAACCCCCATGGAGTCCATATTTAAGCTCTTTTTAGACTCCCTAAAATTGAAAATATTTTCGAGTGACCTTATTCTTTCACACTCATAAAAATGGTCCAGAAGAACATTCCTAACGGAGTCCATAGTTAAGCTTTTTTCAGACTCCTTAAAAATGAAAAAATGGTCGAGTGATCCTATCTTTATCACACTCATTAAAATGGTTTTGAATAGACATCTTGTTGGTGCTAGTTTACCCCTTTTTCGAACTGACTAGACTACCTTCGAAAAAGGTACACCATTGGAGTCTCCTTTTACGTTTTTCAGACTCTCTAAATATGAAAAACCACCGAGCTTACCTTCTCTGGGCTCGTTAAAATTACATCGAAAGATGTTTCCATTGTGTGTCTTATTAATCACATTTGCATACCCACGTCTTTGGCCTAATGTTAGCTCCATGTTGCTCTCAACTGAACAATCTGAAGCATGCCTTATACGCAAGCCCTGCAACACTTTTCCTCTGCGTCTTGACACCTTTGGCCCCTGGAGGATTTTTCCCGAGTGTCCTTTTCTTGCATATGTACCTTTTCCCTGAGCATCCCTATGTTCCGTGCACTTGGAACTAGTATGTTTGCGACACTCAATTCCTCCTTTTTAACGTAGCATTCTTTTATGATTTTTCCAAAATTATTAAAAAAGACAAAAAAACAAATATACCCCAAAAAGAGGAAGGGAAGTATTTTCTTTTTATTGGCAGCACAATGAGTCTCCCTTGGACAAAGCACATCCTTCCATTTTTTCTTCAAGCTTTGGGATTTAATATGACCTTAGGAAGTTGTTCTCTCTACATAGAGCTATGTCCTCCTCTGTTTGGTTATTCTTCCAAACATATGGAGAGTTTGCATCACCTCCTGCCTCATGAACTTATGTTAATACCATGCTGCCTGAGTCTCATCATTTGTCGTGCTATTGTCCAAGGGAAGTTTTTACCAAGCCTGAGTCATCCCCTCTGTAGTTTTTCCCTTGCCATCATGCCTGGCCATCCCAAAAGTCCAATCAAGTCTTTGTTCGAGATCAATGAAGCCTTCAGTCTATTCATCAAGATCCTCTAGTCCATGACCGGGGAGTCGTCGAAGACCTCTGGGTAGTGAATTTGTACACTCATATTACACTCCTACCCAAGTTTTGAAGATTTTGAAGTTGTTTCTCGAGCTCTGAAGACCTCATCTCCAATCATCAGGCCTCATTAGCTTCTAGAAGACAGATACTCTACATGTATATCTTTTTGATTTCGAGATGTAGCTCCGTTGTGTATTGCTCGYGGCTACACTTTATATAGTTATATGACATGGATCTACAATGTATTTGATTGGTAGCCATGATTTTATTTCATCCCGAGCATGGGTATGCSCGCCTCGGTGAGACAATTATTATTTTGCAGAAGGCACCTCCCGATTTCTGGTCCTTGGGCTCACTTGTTTGGAATGTTGGAGAATATTGTTAATGTATTTCGGCCATTAGATGCTCTTCTGACCTCACACATTAGGGGGCATCTGTTATAACCCTAATCTACACCAGACATGCTTACCTGGCATCAGGCCATCTCATATTCCTTCTTTGCCAAAACACTGTTGAACACATGTTCTTAAAAACCCCTTTTATAAAGACCCACGCGCCTTGCTCCATTACTGCACGTGTGTACACGCTAGTTGACCCAAGACAACCCGCGTGTACCTACAAAAGAATGAAAAAATGAAAGTTGTTGATGGAACACACAACTTTGGGTAAGTTAACTAAACCTTTCGGCCATGCATGGCCGGTCACTCGACCAAATACCTAGCTTCTTCTAGCCTATAAAAGAAGGGTTAGGGGTCCCATTTGAAAGGAGGAGAATCATAGTAAACAAACTATACCCGATTGAGAATTCCCTTTGTCCCAACCTTTATCCATCCTTGTGCAAAGAGAAGTATAGAGAAAAGCAGTTGGAAGACAGTGGAAGAAGATTCCAGGACTAGGATCGAGGAGCAGTAGACAACTTTATCATCGTAAGGTATCATTGTGAAGTTAATACAAAAATTTCTTTTCCCGTCCCACCATATGAGATTATCATTATTAGAATATTGATTGTATGATTGATTAAATCTCTAACTCGTTAGTTCATAGATCAAATGCATGTGGATTTCTTTGTTTTTCTTTAGTGAATGCATGTCAGTATTGGGAGGAGAGTTGTAGTCAAAGAACGACCAAGCGAGAAAAGGGATCGACATCAAACATGAAAAATAAGGTACGTCAACTTAATCTCTTGAGCCTTGTATTTACATATGAGTAATGGGGTTTAGGCATGGGATGATGGTAAAAAGTAAGAATCTTTAGGTCATTTCTGCATGCATGATAAAACCCTTAGTGCTAGTCCGTAGGAGGGATTTCCCACCCACAACACCCCCGAGCTGGGACTAAACTCCACCCGGGTAAAGGGATTCCTAACCAGGCTATAGGCTCATAGACAATAGGAAAGACTCTATCACGATGCCCACTCAACTAACAACCTACATTCCCTCATTCCCCACATGCCTGTACCACCCCAGGAAGTGTGCCCCTTCTCTTCTCAACAGTCCTTCAGTTGCCCCACTTCCTTTTTGGGCTTTAGCAATAGGCCGGACATGAAGTCTCAGAGCCCTGTAGCTGCAGTTTAGCACCTTCAGGAAATAAATTCCCAATGATTCTCTCACCCAAATAATTTCTCATGGGCTTGACAACCCTCCTCTTCAATATCCCACGGGTCTGACAACCCACTTCTTCAATCCTGCTCCCACGCTAACTAGGTACACCGACACAAAATGGATATGGATATCGATTCAGGTACAGTGATAGTAATGTATGATAGATAACTGACTGCGTGAGTGAAATGGTCTTGGAATCATGGCTCCCTGATGCTAGGACAAAAAAATGATGAAAATAAAGATCCCCACAAAATGAACTAAGTCCCAACAATAAGTATGCATTTTTCCAACTTGACACTTGTCATGTTGGGAGCTACTTTGGCCCACTTGTCCTCAAATTTGAAACTTAGGATAAAATAATTATCCATACTTTATGTTTTAAGACATATTAATATAATATTATTTTTTGGATCAAGCTCCCTAGCTTATCCCCTTTCCTTAACTTAGCCCCTCCCTTTCCCTAACTAGTGGAGTTTAGTCCCCCATCTCTTTTATCGTGGTTGGTCTGCGTGCAATGATGTATTTTATATTAAATATGAGACATGTACAAAAACAGGCTCATTGGCCTTTAACATCTAGTCTCTCCGTCCTAATCAAAACATAAGCATCCTAGCTTATAATAATTGGCTCACCAGCCTATAAAACATATCATATACACAAAGTCTCCCTGGCCTCAACATCGCGCGCACATAAGATGTTGCGCGCGGTATCTTGGAATGTGCACACTTCCTCATTTTACTGCGCAGTACATGCGCGCACTATGCCATGAAATGTGCATACAAAAATTATATCAAAACAACTGACCAGCTTAAGTACATTTGTATTTACATTTACAATTGGGTTCGGCCTTAGGGATATTACAATCCCCTCACCTTATTTATGCACTGTCCTCAGTGCATCATGTACCCATGTACAAATAAATTTCAAAAATCCTAAAACACATGTGGGGTATTCTGCCTGCATTGCATCCTCATGCTCCCAAGTAGTGTCCTCGGAACCATACCAGGTCCATTGGACCTTTACAAGCCCTATGGTTTGATTATGGAGTTGTTTGATTTTCCAGTCCAGAATGTGCACCGGATGCACTTGAAAAGCGCCTTCTTGCTCCACCTGAATCACATTCCAATCAATAATATGATTAGTATCAGGTATATATTTCTTTAGCAATGATACATGGAATACATTATGGAAAAACATAGATGCATGCAATGCAGTCATATAAGCTACTGGACAAATCCTCTCTAGGATTTCAAATGGCCCATAATAGCGAGTTGCCAACTTTGAACAATTTCCCAACTTCAGGGAACTTCTGTTGGCTTTCACTTTCAAGAATACATGGTCACCCACTTTAAATTCCCTGTGAGTTTTGCCCTTATCAACATAGCTTTTCTGCCTGTCTTGGGAAGCCTTTAAATTTTGTTTTATTTTAAACATTTGCTCTTCCATTTCCCTGAGCAATTCTGGCCCAACCACTACTCTATCTTCTGGGTTATCCCAGCTTATCGGTGTGTTTCACTTTCTACCATAAAGTGCCTCAAATGGGATCATCTTTAGAGATGCTTGGTACCCATTGTTATAAGCAAACTCTACCAAGTGTAGGTAGTCTTCCCATTTTGATGGTTTATTCATCACATAAATCCTCAACATATCCTCAATCACCTGATTCACCCTCTCTGTTTGTCCATCTGTTTCTGGATGGTAAGTTGTACTAAAATTCAAATTTGTTCCAAATCCATTAAATAATTCCTTCCAAAATTTTGAGGTAAATTTTGGATCTCTGTTAGACACAATTGTCTTGGGTATGCAATGTAATCTAGCAATTTCCCTCATATAAACATCAACAATGTTCATTGCCTTGTGAGTGAGCTTAACTGGAATAAAATGGGCAACTTTAGTAAGCTTATCCACCACTACCATGATAAAATCATGTTTCTTGTTCGTTCTAGGCAGTTTGATAATGAAATCCATGGTTACAACTTCCCATTTCCACTTAGGAATGGGTAATGGCTGTAGCAAACCAGCTGGGTGTCTATGCTCAGCCTTTATTTTTTGACATTCCAAACATCTGGCAATAAAATCATCAACCTCTTTCTTCATGCCTGGCCAATAATATTGGCTCTTGACAGCTGCAATAGTTTTTTGATATCCTAGGTGCCCAACATAAGGCACATTATGCATTTCTCTCAATATCATATTTTTCAACTCCTGTGAATTTGGTACATAAATTCTGCCCCTCTACATGAGAATTTCATATTTGGTACATAAATTCTGCCCCTCTACATGAGAATTTCATATTTGGTACATAAATTATGCCCCTCTACATGAGAATTTCATCCTTATCTAGCTCGTATTCTTCAATTTTCTGCTGCAAATGACCTTATTGTAGTTTTTCTACTAAATCCTTTTATTGTAAATCTGATTTGGCAGTCTCTATAATTATGTGTTTCAAATCTGATTGACACATGCTAATGGCTGTAGCATGCATTTCATTCACTCTTCTGTTGAGTGCATTAGCCACTTTGTTCTCTTTCCCCTTGATATGCTTTATATTAAAGTCATATTTGCTTAGAAATTCTAACCATCTGCTTTGCCTAGCATTTAAAGTTGGTTGATCAAAACAAATACTTTAGACCATTGTGGTCTATCCTCATCTCAAAACTTTTCCCCATGAGGTAGTGTCTCCATTTCCTCAAGGCATGTACTATGGCTGCCAACTCCAAATCATGAGTGGCATAGTTTCTTTCATGCTCCTTCAACTTCCTTGATTCATAACATATAACAAACCCATTTTGACTGAGGACTCCACCAAGTCCCTCTTTACATGCATTTGTGCATACAATGAAGTCTTCATTTGGGTCTGCTATCCTTAATATTGGAGCACTTGTTAATATTTGTTTCAAGTGTTGGAAATTCTTTTCACAATCCAATGTCCACTGAAACTTCACACCCTTTCTTTGCAAGGAAGTGATTGGGTGTGCAATATTTGAAAATCCTTCTATAAATCTCCTATAGTATCCTGCAAGGCCCATGAATGATCTCACCTCTATCACATTTTTTGGCACTGCCCATTCTCTAATGGATTCTATATTCTCAGGATCCATTGCTATCCCATCCTTTGAAATGATATGACCCAAATAATGAATTTGCTTACGATAAAATGAGCACTTGCTCAATTTGGCATACACTTGATGCTCCCTTAATACTTGAAAAACCATCCTCAAATGATGTTCATGCTCTTCCTCTGAACAGCATAAATATTCTAAATATGAGAATTTCATCCAAAAAGACAATGACAAACTTGTCTAAATATTCTAAGAAAACACCATTCATTAAGCACATGAAAACAACTGGTGCATTTGACAACCCAAATGGAACCACTGTGAACTCATAATGACCATACCTTGTCCTGAAAGCGGTCTTGCTGATATCTTCCTCTTTAATCCTTACTTGATGGTATCCTGACCTGAGATCTATCTTTGAAAATATCTTTGCATCATTCAATTGATAAAAAAGATCATCAATCCTTGGCAGATGATACTTGTTCTTAATAGTCACTTTATTCAACTATCTGAAATCAATTCACAATCTTAATGTTCCATATTTCTTATTCACAAACAAGATTGGGGCACCCCAAGGTGACACACTTGGGTGGATATACCCCTTCTTCAGAAGCTCTTCAAGTTGCATTTGAAACTCCTTTAGCTCTGGTGTATTCATTCTGTAAGGAGTCTTTGACACTGGAGCTACTCCAAGAATTAGATTTATAGAGAAATCAATGTCCCTCCTTGGGGGTAGTCCTGGTACCTCCTTGAACATATCTTCAAAATCTTCCAGGACTGCATAATCTTCCAAATTTGGCACCTTATCTTTAGGTGTCTCCTCCATATGAGCTGCAAATATTTGACACCCTTTTCTGTAACATTTCTTCAGCTGCAATGCTGGAATCTCTATGATGGTTACTACCCTGGGAATTCCCTGCACTTTCCTTAGTTTCCCTTCCTCATCCAAGCAAGTAAATGCTTTTTTATGACAGTCTAGGAGAGCACGATGTTGGTCCAACCAATCCATCCCAATTAGACAGTCATAGGAACCTAAAGGCAAGATGTTCAAATCTTCCCAGGTGTTCATTCCATTCATGTCCATAAGACATGACTTAAACATCTCATTAACTTTTCTTTTGGTTCGTGTAGCCAACCACACCAACCAAGATTTCCCATGCTTGCTTCTTGGCAATTGCAAACTTTCCACCGTCTTAGGATCTATATAACTATGACTAGCTCCTGAATCAATTAAAATAACAATGGTTTGGTTGTTGATCATACCTTCCACTTCAATCATATGTGACTGATACTCTTCTTTCTTGTTGTCCAGGGATGCATAGATCCTAGGTAACTTTCTGCCCATGTCCTCCACTATTTCAGCTTGCTGTACATTGTGAACAATCCTCTCTTTTTCACCTCTGTGAGGACAATCTCTGAACATGTGATCCCCTTTACAACCCCAACATTGAATAGGTGGTTTCCTTGGCCTTTGACTCCCTGTGTCAATCATTCTAGGTTCTTTAGGAGTTTGTTGTCCCTGAGGATTGTTTCTAAAGAATGGTGGCTTATACCCTTCTTCCTCTGATCCACCTTGAATTTATTTTTGTCTTCCCAAGATTTTTGGAATGTTGGCCTTGATTTTTGTTGATCATATAGGCATTTAGCTCACCTTATGGTCTCCTCCA